>OZ026833.1:8134383-8393383 GCA_964023205.1 Lutraria lutraria
GTAGGGGGTGTTTGACACAAGACGGCCCCCAAATCAGTCAAACAGTTCTCTCCGCATCTGCTTACTTACATTCTTAATGTGTTAAGTTCGCAAATATAGCATACACAATTTCAATGCGGTGCCTGGTCTCCCTCATTCGATTTGGAATTGTTCTGCGATTAGTCGGTTCCACTTTTCTCAGACTGATAGTTTTTAAACAAATGCAATTCGGTAATGCAAGCACACCAATGTGCATGCACTAACAAACCATTATACTTACTCAACTATTGCATGTATACTGATTCACCATATGTCCTTCTTACATACCCATGTAACCGTACATGTTCAGTCTCTATATAACTAATATCAAATGAAATTGTTCAGTTTCAACCACTAAAGAACATAGACAAGTCCATCTACGACCCGCGCTGCTTGTCAAATTCACACTAAGATACCTATATACCATAATTATGCACATTGCTGCCAACGACAAGAACCCGACACGTAATGATAGCACGATACAATAGCCTTGACTGGTGCATAGCGCAACATATCAAACTAACGCCATGTGGCTGGTTTCGTTAAAGTAAGCCCCTTGTGATATGCGAATAGCAATCGCTATTATTGCAGAGATCTGCAATTAATAGATATTTAGCGAACTTAGAGTAAAAATATATCCGTCGCACCGCTAGACACAATTGTACAAGTAGTAACTGAGTATTAATGCAAAACGTACACAATATGTTGTTTCTATTTCATTCTTAATTGCAAGAAACAAACTCCAAGCGATTGCGTAACGCTTTGTAGCCTGCATAACGCTAAATAAAAAAATAAAAAATTGACACGTGGCCGGGCTCGAACCCGCCACAAAATGTACACGAAAGCTTTCAATGTCCGTCGCTCTACCCACTGCGCCACAGCGGCACACTGTCTGACGAGAATCGGAACATATATATCAAGGTATTTGTGCACGTGTTCGGTTGACTGGTTTCATATTACTGTAAACTTGACAAGTTTTACGCTTTCAAAATTTATTGTAACATGCATACGTGGATATATGACCATATAACCATTTCCCATGCAGTCCTAGATACTCTGGTTGTGCGTTTCCTGTACGCAATTGGGTTACTTCCCTTTGTTGATGATGCACGCTTATGCGTGTTTGTTACTTACAGGGTGTGACAAAAAATGTGTGAATCTTACCAAGTATATATCTACCAACTGCATGCAATCTGAGATTGTAAAACGATGAATGACATTTTCAGTTAAGTCGTATTCTTACACATATCCGTGCTTATATAGTTCCTACCAAGCATGGGGCGTAGGGGGTGTTTGACACAAGACGGCCCCCAAATCAGTCAAACAGTTCTCTCCGCATCTGCTTACTTACATTCTTAATGTGTTAAGTTCGCAAATATAGCATACACAATTTCAATGCGGTGCCTGGTCTCCCCCATTCGATTTGGAATTGTTCTGCGATTAGTCGGTTCCACTTTTCTCAGACTGATAGTTTTTAAACAAATGCAATTCGGTAATGCAAGCACACCAATGTGCATGCACTAACAAACCATTATACTTACTCAACTATTGCATGTATACTGATTCACCATATGTCCTTCTTACATACCCATGTAACCGTACATGTTCAGTCTCTATATAACTAATATCAAATGAAATTGTTCAGTTTCAACCACTAAAGAACATAGACAAGTCCATCTACGACCCGCGCTGCTTGTCAAATTCACACTAAGATACCTATATACCATAATTATGCACATTGCTGCCAACGACAAGAACCCGACACGTAATGATAGCACGATACAATAGCCTTGACTGGTGCATAGCGCAACATATCAAACTTACGCCATGTGGCTGGTTTCGTTAAAGTAAGCCCCTTGTGATATGCGAATAGCAATCGCTATTATTGCAGAGATCTGCAATTAATAGATATTTAGCGAACTTAGAGTAAAAATATATCCGTCGCACCGCTAGACACAATTGTACAAGTAGTAACTGAGTATTAATGCAAAACGTACACAATATGTTGTTTCTATTTCATTCTTAATTGCAAGAAACAAACTCCAAGCGATTGCGTAACGCTTTGTAGCCTGCATAACGCTAAATAAAAAAATAAAAAATTGACACGTGGCCGGGCTCGAACCCGCCACAAAATGTACACGAAAGCTTTCAATGTCCGTCGCTCTACCCACTGCGCCACAGCGGCACACTGTCTGACGAGAATCGGAACATATATATCAAGGTATTTGTGCACGTGTTCGGTTGACTGGTTTCATATTACTGTAAACTTGACAAGTTTTACGCTTTCAAAATTTATTGTAACATGGATACGTGGATATATGACCATATAACCATTTCCCATGCAGTCCTAGATACTCTGGTTGTGCGTTTCCTGTACGCAATTGGGTTACTTCCCTTTGTTGATGATGCACGCTTATGCGTGTTTGTTACTTACAGGGTGTGACAAAAAATGTGTGAATCTTACCAAGTATATATCTACCAACTGCATGCAATCTGAGATTGTAAAACGATGAATGACATTTTCAGTTAAGTCGTATTCTTACACATATCCGTGCTTATATAGTTCCTACCAACCAAGCATGGGGCGTAGGGGGTGTTTGACACAAGACGGCCCCCAAATCAGTCAAACAGTTCTCTCCGCATCTGCTTACTTACATTCTTAATGTGTTAAGTTCGCAAATATAGCATACACAATTTCAATGCGGTGCCTGGTCTCCCTCATTCGATTTGGAATTGTTCTGCGATTAGTCGGTTCCACTTTTCTCAGACTGATAGTTTTTAAACAAATGCAATTCGGTAATGCAAGCACACCAATGTGCATGCACTAACAAACCATTATACTTACTCAACTATTGCATGTATACTGATTCACCATATGTCCTTCTTACATACCCATGTAACCGTACATGTTCAGTCTCTATATAACTAATATCAAATGAAATTGTTCAGTTTCAACCACTAAAGAACATAGACAAGTCCATCTACGACCCGCGCTGCTTGTCAAATTCACACTAAGATACCTATATACCATAATTATGCACATTGCTGCCAACGACAAGAACCCGACACGTAATGATAGCACGATACAATAGCCTTGACTGGTGCATAGCGCAACATATCAAACTAACGCCATGTGGCTGGTTTCGTTAAAGTAAGCCCCTTGTGATATGCGAATAGCAATCGCTATTATTGCAGAGATCTGCAATTAATAGATATTTAGCGAACTTAGAGTAAAAATATATCCGTCGCACCGCTAGACACAATTGTACAAGTAGTAACTGAGTATTAATGCAAAACGTACACAATATGTTGTTTCTATTTCATTCTTAATTGCAAGAAACAAACTCCAAGCGATTGCGTAACGCTTTGTAGCCTGCATAACGCTAAATAAAAAAATAAAAAATTGACACGTGGCCGGGCTCGAACCCGCCACAAAATGTACACGAAAGCTTTCAATGTCCGTCGCTCTACCCACTGCGCCACAGCGGCACACTGTCTGACGAGAATCGGAACATATATATCAAGGTATTTGTGCACGTGTTCGGTTGACTGGTTTCATATTACTGTAAACTTGACAAGTTTTACGCTTTCAAAATTTATTGTAACATGCATACGTGGATATATGACCATATAACCATTTCCCATGCAGTCCTAGATACTCTGGTTGTGCGTTTCCTGTACGCAATTGGGTTACTTCCCTTTGTTGATGATGCACGCTTATGCGTGTTTGTTACTTACAGGGTGTGACAAAAAATGTGTGAATCTTACCAAGTATATATCTACCAACTGCATGCAATCTGAGATTGTAAAACGATGAATGACATTTTCAGTTAAGTCGTATTCTTACACATATCCGTGCTTATATAGTTCCTACCAACCAAGCATGGGGCGTAGGGGGTGTTTGACACAAGACGGCCCCCAAATCAGTCAAACAGTTCTCTCCGCATCTGCTTACTTACATTCTTAATGTGTTAAGTTCGCAAATATAGCATACACAATTTCAATGCGGTGCCTGGTCTCCCTCATTCGATTTGGAATTGTTCTGCGATTAGTCGGTTCCACTTTTCTCAGACTGATAGTTTTTAAACAAATGCAATTCGGTAATGCAAGCACACCAATGTGCATGCACTAACAAACCATTATACTTACTCAACTATTGCATGTATACTGATTCACCATATGTCCTTCTTACATACCCATGTAACCGTACATGTTCAGTCTCTATATAACTAATATCAAATGAAATTGTTCAGTTTCAACCACTAAAGAACATAGACAAGTCCATCTACGACCCGCGCTGCTTGTCAAATTCACACTAAGATACCTATATACCATAATTATGCACATTGCTGCCAACGACAAGAACCCGACACGTAATGATAGCACGATACAATAGCCTTGACTGGTGCATAGCGCAACATATCAAACTAACGCCATGTGGCTGGTTTCGTTAAAGTAAGCCCCTTGTGATATGCGAATAGCAATCGCTATTATTGCAGAGATCTGCAATTAATAGATATTTAGCGAACTTAGAGTAAAAATATATCCGTCGCACCGCTAGACACAATTGTACAAGTAGTAACTGAGTATTAATGCAAAACGTACACAATATGTTGTTTCTATTTCATTCTTAATTGCAAGAAACAAACTCCAAGCGATTGCGTAACGCTTTGTAGCCTGCATAACGCTAAATAAAAAAATAAAAAATTGACACGTGGCCGGGCTCGAACCCGCCACAAAATGTACACGAAAGCTTTCAATGTCCGTCGCTCTACCCACTGCGCCACAGCGGCACACTGTCTGACGAGAATCGGAACATATATATCAAGGTATTTGTGCACGTGTTCGGTTGACTGGTTTCATATTACTGTAAACTTGACAAGTTTTACGCTTTCAAAATTTATTGTAACATGCATACGTGGATATATGACCATATAACCATTTCCCATGCAGTCCTAGATACTCTGGTTGTGCGTTTCCTGTACGCAATTGGGTTACTTCCCTTTGTTGATGATGCACGCTTATGCGTGTTTGTTACTTACAGGGTGTGACAAAAAATGTGTGAATCTTACCAAGTATATATCTACCAACTGCATGCAATCTGAGATTGTAAAACGATGAATGACATTTTCAGTTAAGTCGTATTCTTACACATATCCGTGCTTATATAGTTCCTACCAAGCATGGGGCGTAGGGGGTGTTTGACACAAGACGGCCCCCAAATCAGTCAAACAGTTCTCTCCGCATCTGCTTACTTACATTCTTAATGTGTTAAGTTCGCAAATATAGCATACACAATTTCAATGCGGTGCCTGGTCTCCCTCATTCGATTTGGAATTGTTCTGCGATTAGTCGGTTCCACTTTTCTCAGACTGATAGTTTTTAAACAAATGCAATTCGGTAATGCAAGCACACCAATGTGCATGCACTAACAAACCATTATACTTACTCAACTATTGCATGTATACTGATTCACCATATGTCCTTCTTACATACCCATGTAACCGTACATGTTCAGTCTCTATATAACTAATATCAAATGAAATTGTTCAGTTTCAACCACTAAAGAACATAGACAAGTCCATCTACGACCCGCGCTGCTTGTCAAATTCACACTAAGATACCTATATACCATAATTATGCACATTGCTGCCAACGACAAGAACCCGACACGTAATGATAGCACGATACAATAGCCTTGACTGGTGCATAGCGCAACATATCAAACTAACGCCATGTGGCTGGTTTCGTTAAAGTAAGCCCCTTGTGATATGCGAATAGCAATCGCTATTATTGCAGAGATCTGCAATTAATAGATATTTAGCGAACTTAGAGTAAAAATATATCCGTCGCACCGCTAGACACAATTGTACAAGTAGTAACTGAGTATTAATGCAAAACGTACACAATATGTTGTTTCTATTTCATTCTTAATTGCAAGAAACAAACTCCAAGCGATTGCGTAACGCTTTGTAGCCTGCATAACGCTAAATAAAAAAATAAAACATTGACACGTGGCCGGGCTCGAACCCGCCACAAAATGTACACGAAAGCTTTCAATGTCCGTCGCTCTACCCACTGCGCCACAGCGGCACACTGTCTGACGAGAATCGGAACATATATATCAAGGTATTTGTGCACGTGTTCGGTTGACTGGTTTCATATTACTGTAAACTTGACAAGTTTTACGCTTTCAAAATTTATTGTAACATGCATACGTGGATATATGACCATATAACCATTTCCCATGCAGTCCTAGATACTCTGGTTGTGCGTTTCCTGTACGCAATTGGGTTACTTCCCTTTGTTGATGATGCACGCTTATGCGTGTTTGTTACTTACAGGGTGTGACAAAAAATGTGTGAATCTTACCAAGTATATATCTACCAACTGCATGCAATCTGAGATTGTAAAACGATGAATGACATTTTCAGTTAAGTCGTATTCTTACACATATCCGTGCTTATATAGTTCCTACCAAGCATGGGGCGTAGGGGGTGTTTGACACAAGACGGCCCCCAAATCAGTCAAACAGTTCTCTCCGCATCTGCTTACTTACATTCTTAATGTGTTAAGTTCGCAAATATAGCATACACAATTTCAATGCGGTGCCTGGTCTCCCTCATTCGATTTGGAATTGTTCTGCGATTAGTCGGTTCCACTTTTCTCAGACTGATAGTTTTTAAACAAATGCAATTCGGTAATGCAAGCACACCAATGTGCATGCACTAACAAACCATTATACTTACTCAACTATTGCATGTATACTGATTCACCATATGTCCTTCTTACATACCCATGTAACCGTACATGTTCAGTCTCTATATAACTAATATCAAATGAAATTGTTCAGTTTCAACCACTAAAGAACATAGACAAGTCCATCTACGACCCGCGCTGCTTGTCAAATTCACACTAAGATACCTATATACCATAATTATGCACATTGCTGCCAACGACAAGAACCCGACACGTAATGATAGCACGATACAATAGCCTTGACTGGTGCATAGCGCAACATATCAAACTAACGCCATGTGGCTGGTTTCGTTAAAGTAAGCCCCTTGTGATATGCGAATAGCAATCGCTATTATTGCAGAGATCTGCAATTAATAGATATTTAGCGAACTTAGAGTAAAAATATATCCGTCGCACCGCTAGACACAATTGTACAAGTAGTAACTGAGTATTAATGCAAAACGTACACAATATGTTGTTTCTATTTCATTCTTAATTGCAAGAAACAAACTCCAAGCGATTGCGTAACGCTTTGTAGCCTGCATAACGCTAAATAAAAAAATAAAAAATTGACACGTGGCCGGGCTCGAACCCGCCACAAAATGTACACGAAAGCTTTCAATGTCCGTCGCTCTACCCACTGCGCCACAGCGGCACACTGTCTGACGAGAATCGGAACATATATATCAAGGTATTTGTGCACGTGTTCGGTTGACTGGTTTCATATTACTGTAAACTTGACAAGTTTTACGCTTTCAAAATTTATTGTAACATGCATACGTGGATATATGACCATATAACCATTTCCCATGCAGTCCTAGATACTCTGGTTGTGCGTTTCCTGTACGCAATTGGGTTACTTCCCTTTGTTGATGATGCACGCTTATGCGTGTTTGTTACTTACAGGGTGTGACAAAAAATGTGTGAATCTTACCAAGTATATATCTACCAACTGCATGCAATCTGAGATTGTAAAACGATGAATGACATTTTCAGTTAAGTCGTATTCTTACACATATCCGTGCTTATATAGTTCCTACCAAGCATGGGGCGTAGGGGGTGTTTGACACAAGACGGCCCCCAAATCAGTCAAACAGTTCTCTCCGCATCTGCTTACTTACATTCTTAATGTGTTAAGTTCGCAAATATAGCATACACAATTTCAATGCGGTGCCTGGTCTCCCCCATTCGATTTGGAATTGTTCTGCGATTAGTCGGTTCCACTTTTCTCAGACTGATAGTTTTTAAACAAATGCAATTCGGTAATGCAAGCACACCAATGTGCATGCACTAACAAACCATTATACTTACTCAACTATTGCATGTATACTGATTCACCATATGTCCTTCTTACATACCCATGTAACCGTACATGTTCAGTCTCTATATAACCAATATCAAATGAAATTGTTCAGTTTCAACCACTAAAGAACATAGACAAGTCCATCTACGACCCGCGCTGCTTGTCAAATTCACACTAAGATACCTATATACCATAATTATGCACATTGCTGCCAACGACAAGAACCCGACACGTAATGATAGCACGATACAATAGCCTTGACTGGTGCATAGCGCAACATATCAAACTAACGCCATGTGGCTGGTTTCGTTAAAGTAAGCCCCTTGTGATATGCGAATAGCAATCGCTATTATTGCAGAGATCTGCAATTAATAGATATTTAGCGAACTTAGAGTAAAAATATATCCGTCGCACCGCTAGACACAATTGTACAAGTAGTAACTGAGTATTAATGCAAAACGTACACAATATGTTGTTTCTATTTCATTCTTAATTGCAAGAAACAAACTCCAAGCGATTGCGTAACGCTTTGTAGCCTGCATAACGCTAAATAAAAAAATAAAAAATTGACACGTGGCCGGGCTCGAACCCGCCACAAAATGTACACGAAAGCTTTCAATGTCCGTCGCTCTACCCACTGCGCCACAGCGGCACACTGTCTGACGAGAATCGGAACATATATATCAAGGTATTTGTGCACGTGTTCGGTTGACTGGTTTCATATTACTGTAAACTTGACAAGTTTTACGCTTTCAAAATTTATTGTAACATGCATACGTGGATATATGACCATATAACCATTTCCCATGCAGTCCTAGATACTCTGGTTGTGCGTTTCCTGTACGCAATTGGGTTACTTCCCTTTGTTGATGATGCACGCTTATGCGTGTTTGTTACTTACAGGGTGTGACAAAAAATGTGTGAATCTTACCAAGTATATATCTACCAACTGCATGCAATCTGAGATTGTAAAACGATGAATGACATTTTCAGTTAAGTCGTATTCTTACACATATCCGTGCTTATATAGTTCCTACCAAGCATGGGGCGTAGGGGGTGTTTGACACAAGACGGCCCCCAAATCAGTCAAACAGTTCTCTCCGCATCTGCTTACTTACATTCTTAATGTGTTAAGTTCGCAAATATAGCATACACAATTTCAATGCGGTGCCTGGTCTCCCTCATTCGATTTGGAATTGTTCTGCGATTAGTCGGTTCCACTTTTCTCAGACTGATAGTTTTTAAACAAATGCAATTCGGTAATGCAAGCACACCAATGTGCATGCACTAACAAACCATTATACTTACTCAACTATTGCATGTATACTGATTCACCATATGTCCTTCTTACATACCCATGTAACCGTACATGTTCAGTCTCTATATAACTAATATCAAATGAAATTGTTCAGTTTCAACCACTAAAGAACATAGACAAGTCCATCTACGACCCGCGCTGCTTGTCAAATTCACACTAAGATACCTATATACCATAATTATGCACATTGCTGCCAACGACAAGAACCCGACACGTAATGATAGCACGATACAATAGCCTTGACTGGTGCATAGCGCAACATATCAAACTAACGCCATGTGGCTGGTTTCGTTAAAGTAAGCCCCTTGTGATATGCGAATAGCAATCGCTATTATTGCAGAGATCTGCAATTAATAGATATTTAGCGAACTTAGAGTAAAAATATATCCGTCGCACCGCTAGACACAATTGTACAAGTAGTAACTGAGTATTAATGCAAAACGTACACAATATGTTGTTTCTATTTCATTCTTAATTGCAAGAAACAAACTCCAAGCGATTGCGTAACGCTTTGTAGCCTGCATAACGCTAAATAAAAAAATAAAAAATTGACACGTGGCCGGGCTCGAACCCGCCACAAAATGTACACGAAAGCTTTCAATGTCCGTCGCTCTACCCACTGCGCCACAGCGGCACACTGTCTAACGAGAATCGGAACATATATATCAAGGTATTTGTGTACATGTTCGGTTGACTGGTTTCATATTACTGTAAACTTGACAAGTTTTACGCTTTCAAAATTTATTGTAACATGCATACGTGGATATATGACCATATAACCATTTCCCATGCAGTCCTAGATACTCTGGTTGTGCGTTTCCTGTACGCAATTGGGTTACTTCCCTTTGTTGATGATGCACGCTTATGCGTGTTTGTTACTTACAGGGTGTGACAAAAAATGTGTGAATCTTACCAAGTATATATCTACCAACTGCATGCAATCTGAGATTGTAAAACGATGAATGACATTTTCAGTTAAGTCGTATTCTTACACATATCCGTGCTTATATAGTTCCTACCAAGCATGGGGCGTAGGGGGTGTTTGACACAAGACGGCCCCCAAATCAGTCAAACAGTTCTCTCCGCATCTGCTTACTTACATTCTTAATGTGTTAAGTTCGCAAATATAGCATACACAATTTCAATGCGGTGCCTGGTCTCCCTCATTCGATTTGGAATTGTTCTGCGATTAGTCGGTTCCACTTTTCTCAGACTGATAGTTTTTAAACAAATGCAATTCGGTAATGCAAGCACACCAATGTGCATGCACTAACAAACCATTATACTTACTCAACTATTGCATGTATACTGATTCACCATATGTCCTTCTTACATACCCATGTAACCGTACATGTTCAGTCTCTATATAACTAATATCAAATGAAATTGTTCAGTTTCAACCACTAAAGAACATAGACAAGTCCATCTACGACCCGCGCTGCTTGTCAAATTCACACTAAGATACCTATATACCATAATTATGCACATTGCTGCCAACGACAAGAACCCGACACGTAATGATAGCACGATACAATAGCCTTGACTGGTGCATAGCGCAACATATCAAACTAACGCCATGTGGCTGGTTTCGTTAAAGTAAGCCCCTTGTGATATGCGAATAGCAATCGCTATTATTGCAGAGATCTGCAATTAATAGATATTTAGCGAACTTAGAGTAAAAATATATCCGTCGCACCGCTAGACACAATTGTACAAGTAGTAACTGAGTATTAATGCAAAACGTACACAATATGTTGTTTCTATTTCATTCTTAATTGCAAGAAACAAACTCCAAGCGATTGCGTAACGCTTTGTAGCCTGCATAACGCTAAATAAAAAAATAAAAAATTGACACGTGGCCGGGCTCGAACCCGCCACAAAATGTACACGAAAGCTTTCAATGTCCGTCGCTCTACCCACTGCGCCACAGCGGCACACTGTCTAACGAGAATCGGAACATATATATCAAGGTATTTGTGTACATGTTCGGTTGACTGGTTTCATATTACTGTAAACTTGACAAGTTTTACGCTTTCAAAATTTATTGTAACATGCATACGTGGATATATGACCATATAACCATTTCCCATGCAGTCCTAGATACTCTGGTTGTGCGTTTCCTGTACGCAATTGGGTTACTTCCCTTTGTTGATGATGCACGCTTATGCGTGTTTGTTACTTACAGGGTGTGACAAAAAATGTGTGAATCTTACCAAGTATATATCTACCAACTGCATGCAATCTGAGATTGTAAAACGATGAATGACATTTTCAGTTAAGTCGTATTCTTACACATATCCGTGCTTATATAGTTCCTACCAAGCATGGGGCGTAGGGGGTGTTTGACACAAGACGGCCCCCAAATCAGTCAAACAGTTCTCTCCGCATCTGCTTACTTACATTCTTAATGTGTTAAGTTCGCAAATATAGCATACACAATTTCAATGCGGTGCCTGGTCTCCCTCATTCGATTTGGAATTGTTCTGCGATTAGTCGGTTCCACTTTTCTCAGACTGATAGTTTTTAAACAAATGCAATTCGGTAATGCAAGCACACCAATGTGCATGCACTAACAAACCATTATACTTACTCAACTATTGCATGTATACTGATTCACCATATGTCCTTCTTACATACCCATGTAACCGTACATGTTCAGTCTCTATATAACTAATATCAAATGAAATTGTTCAGTTTCAACCACTAAAGAACATAGACAAGTCCATCTACGACCCGCGCTGCTTGTCAAATTCACACTAAGATACCTATATACCATAATTATGCACATTGCTGCCAACGACAAGAACCCGACACGTAATGATAGCACGATACAATAGCCTTGACTGGTGCATAGCGCAACATATCAAACTAACGCCATGTGGCTGGTTTCGTTAAAGTAAGCCCCTTGTGATATGCGAATAGCAATCGCTATTATTGCAGAGATCTGCAATTAATAGATATTTAGCGAACTTAGAGTAAAAATATATCCGTCGCACCGCTAGACACAATTGTACAAGTAGTAACTGAGTATTAATGCAAAACGTACACAATATGTTGTTTCTATTTCATTCTTAATTGCAAGAAACAAACTCCAAGCGATTGCGTAACGCTTTGTAGCCTGCATAACGCTAAATAAAAAAATAAAAAATTGACACGTGGCCGGGCTCGAACCCGCCACAAAATGTACACGAAAGCTTTCAATGTCCGTCGCTCTACCCACTGCGCCACAGCGGCACACTGTCTGACGAGAATCGGAACATATATATCAAGGTATTTGTGCACGTGTTCGGTTGACTGGTTTCATATTACTGTAAACTTGACAAGTTTTACGCTTTCAAAATTTATTGTAACATGCATACGTGGATATATGACCATATAACCATTTCCCATGCAGTCCTAGATACTCTGGTTGTGCGTTTCCTGTACGCAATTGGGTTACTTCCCTTTGTTGATGATGCACGCTTATGCGTGTTTGTTACTTACAGGGTGTGACAAAAAATGTGTGAATCTTACCAAGTATATATCTACCAACTGCATGCAATCTGAGATTGTAAAACGATGAATGACATTTTCAGTTAAGTCGTATTCTTACACATATCCGTGCTTATATAGTTCCTACCAAGCATGGGGCGTAGGGGGTGTTTGACACAAGACGGCCCCCAAATCAGTCAAACAGTTCTCTCCGCATCTGCTTACTTACATTCTTAATGTGTTAAGTTCGCAAATATAGCATACACAATTTCAATGCGGTGCCTGGTCTCCCTCATTCGATTTGGAATTGTTCTGCGATTAGTCGGTTCCACTTTTCTCAGACTGATAGTTTTTAAACAAATGCAATTCGGTAATGCAAGCACACCAATGTGCATGCACTAACAAACCATTATACTTACTCAACTATTGCATGTATACTGATTCACCATATGTCCTTCTTACATACCCATGTAACCGTACATGTTCAGTCTCTATATAACTAATATCAAATGAAATTGTTCAGTTTCAACCACTAAAGAACATAGACAAGTCCATCTACGACCCGCGCTGCTTGTCAAATTCACACTAAGATACCTATATACCATAATTATGCACATTGCTGCCAACGACAAGAACCCGACACGTAATGATAGCACGATACAATAGCCTTGACTGGTGCATAGCGCAACATATCAAACTAACGCCATGTGGCTGGTTTCGTTAAAGTAAGCCCCTTGTGATATGCGAATAGCAATCGCTATTATTGCAGAGATCTGCAATTAATAGATATTTAGCGAACTTAGAGTAAAAATATATCCGTCGCACCGCTAGACACAATTGTACAAGTAGTAACTGAGTATTAATGCAAAACGTACACAATATGTTGTTTCTATTTCATTCTTAATTGCAAGAAACAAACTCCAAGCGATTGCGTAACGCTTTGTAGCCTGCATAACGCTAAATAAAAAAATAAAAAATTGACACGTGGCCGGGCTCGAACCCGCCACAAAATGTACACGAAAGCTTTCAATGTCCGTCGCTCTACCCACTGCGCCACAGCGGCACACTGTCTAACGAGAATCGGAACATATATATCAAGGTATTTGTGTACATGTTCGGTTGACTGGTTTCATATTACTGTAAACTTGACAAGTTTTACGCTTTCAAAATTTATTGTAACATGCATACGTGGATATATGACCATATAACCATTTCCCATGCAGTCCTAGATACTCTGGTTGTGCGTTTCCTGTACGCAATTGGGTTACTTCCCTTTGTTGATGATGCACGCTTATGCGTGTTTGTTACTTACAGGGTGTGACAAAAAATGTGTGAATCTTACCAAGTATATATCTACCAACTGCATGCAATCTGAGATTGTAAAACGATGAATGACATTTTCAGTTAAGTCGTATTCTTACACATATCCGTGCTTATATAGTTCCTACCAAGCATGGGGCGTAGGGGGTGTTTGACACAAGACGGCCCCCAAATCAGTCAAACAGTTCTCTCCGCATCTGCTTACTTACATTCTTAATGTGTTAAGTTCGCAAATATAGCATACACAATTTCAATGCGGTGCCTGGTCTCCCTCATTCGATTTGGAATTGTTCTGCGATTAGTCGGTTCCACTTTTCTCAGACTGATAGTTTTTAAACAAATGCAATTCGGTAATGCAAGCACACCAATGTGCATGCACTAACAAACCATTATACTTACTCAACTATTGCATGTATACTGATTCACCATATGTCCTTCTTACATACCCATGTAACCGTACATGTTCAGTCTCTATATAACTAATATCAAATGAAATTGTTCAGTTTCAACCACTAAAGAACATAGACAAGTCCATCTACGACCCGCGCTGCTTGTCAAATTCACACTAAGATACCTATATACCATAATTATGCACATTGCTGCCAACGACAAGAACCCGACACGTAATGATAGCACGATACAATAGCCTTGACTGGTGCATAGCGCAACATATCAAACTAACGCCATGTGGCTGGTTTCGTTAAAGTAAGCCCCTTGTGATATGCGAATAGCAATCGCTATTATTGCAGAGATCTGCAATTAATAGATATTTAGCGAACTTAGAGTAAAAATATATCCGTCGCACCGCTAGACACAATTGTACAAGTAGTAACTGAGTATTAATGCAAAACGTACACAATATGTTGTTTCTATTTCATTCTTAATTGCAAGAAACAAACTCCAAGCGATTGCGTAACGCTTTGTAGCCTGCATAACGCTAAATAAAAAAATAAAAAATTGACACGTGGCCGGGCTCGAACCTGCCACAAAATGTACACGAAAGCTTTCAATGTCCGTCGCTCTACCCACTGCGCCACAGCGGCACACTGTCTGACGAGAATCGGAACATATATATCAAGGTATTTGTGCACGTGTTCGGTTGACTGGTTTCATATTACTGTAAACTTGACAAGTTTTACGCTTTCAAAATTTATTGTAACATGCATACGTGGATATATGACCATATAACCATTTCCCATGCAGTCCTAGATACTCTGGTTGTGCGTTTCCTGTACGCAATTGGGTTACTTCCCTTTGTTGATGATGCACGCTTATGCGTGTTTGTTACTTACAGGGTGTGACAAAAAATGTGTGAATCTTACCAAGTATATATCTACCAACTGCATGCAATCTGAGATTGTAAAACGATGAATGACATTTTCAGTTAAGTCGTATTCTTACACATATCCGTGCTTATATAGTTCCTACCAAGCATGGGGCGTAGGGGGTGTTTGACACAAGACGGCCCCCAAATCAGTCAAACAGTTCTCTCCGCATCTGCTTACTTACATTCTTAATGTGTTAAGTTCGCAAATATAGCATACACAATTTCAATGCGGTGCCTGGTCTCCCTCATTCGATTTGGAATTGTTCTGCGATTAGTCGGTTCCACTTTTCTCAGACTGATAGTTTTTAAACAAATGCAATTCGGTAATGCAAGCACACCAATGTGCATGCACTAACAAACCATTATACTTACTCAACTATTGCATGTATACTGATTCACCATATGTCCTTCTTACATACCCATGTAACCGTACATGTTCAGTCTCTATATAACTAATATCAAATGAAATTGTTCAGTTTCAACCACTAAAGAACATAGACAAGTCCATCTACGACCCGCGCTGCTTGTCAAATTCACACTAAGATACCTATATACCATAATTATGCACATTGCTGCCAACGACAAGAACCCGACACGTAATGATAGCACGATACAATAGCCTTGACTGGTGCATAGCGCAACATATCAAACTAACGCCATGTGGCTGGTTTCGTTAAAGTAAGCCCCTTGTGATATGCGAATAGCAATCGCTATTATTGCAGAGATCTGCAATTAATAGATATTTAGCGAACTTAGAGTAAAAATATATCCGTCGCACCGCTAGACACAATTGTACAAGTAGTAACTGAGTATTAATGCAAAACGTACACAATATGTTGTTTCTATTTCATTCTTAATTGCAAGAAACAAACTCCAAGCGATTGCGTAACGCTTTGTAGCCTGCATAACGCTAAATAAAAAAATAAAAAATTGACACGTGGCCGGGCTCGAACCCGCCACAAAATGTACACGAAAGCTTTCAATGTCCGTCGCTCTACCCACTGCGCCACAGCGGCACACTGTCTAACGAGAATCGGAACATATATATCAAGGTATTTGTGTACATGTTCGGTTGACTGGTTTCATATTACTGTAAACTTGACAAGTTTTACGCTTTCAAAATTTATTGTAACATGCATACGTGGATATATGACCATATAACCATTTCCCATGCAGTCCTAGATACTCTGGTTGTGCGTTTCCTGTACGCAATTGGGTTACTTCCCTTTGTTGATGATGCACGCTTATGCGTGTTTGTTACTTACAGGGTGTGACAAAAAATGTGTGAATCTTACCAAGTATATATCTACCAACTGCATGCAATCTGAGATTGTAAAACGATGAATGACATTTTCAGTTAAGTCGTATTCTTACACATATCCGTGCTTATATAGTTCCTACCAAGCATGGGGCGTAGGGGGTGTTTGACACAAGACGGCCCCCAAATCAGTCAAACAGTTCTCTCCGCATCTGCTTACTTACATTCTTAATGTGTTAAGTTCGCAAATATAGCATACACAATTTCAATGCGGTGCCTGGTCTCCCTCATTCGATTTGGAATTGTTCTGCGATTAGTCGGTTCCACTTTTCTCAGACTGATAGTTTTTAAACAAATGCAATTCGGTAATGCAAGCACACCAATGTGCATGCACTAACAAACCATTATACTTACTCAACTATTGCATGTATACTGATTCACCATATGTCCTTCTTACATACCCATGTAACCGTACATGTTCAGTCTCTATATAACTAATATCAAATGAAATTGTTCAGTTTCAACCACTAAAGAACATAGACAAGTCCATCTACGACCCGCGCTGCTTGTCAAATTCACACTAAGATACCTATATACCATAATTATGCACATTGCTGCCAACGACAAGAACCCGACACGTAATGATAGCACGATACAATAGCCTTGACTGGTGCATAGCGCAACATATCAAACTAACGCCATGTGGCTGGTTTCGTTAAAGTAAGCCCCTTGTGATATGCGAATAGCAATCGCTATTATTGCAGAGATCTGCAATTAATAGATATTTAGCGAACTTAGAGTAAAAATATATCCGTCGCACCGCTAGACACAATTGTACAAGTAGTAACTGAGTATTAATGCAAAACGTACACAATATGTTGTTTCTATTTCATTCTTAATTGCAAGAAACAAACTCCAAGCGATTGCGTAACGCTTTGTAGCCTGCATAACGCTAAATAAAAAAATAAAAAATTGACACGTGGCCGGGCTCGAACCCGCCACAAAATGTACACGAAAGCTTTCAATGTCCGTCGCTCTACCCACTGCGCCACAGCGGCACACTGTCTAACGAGAATCGGAACATATATATCAAGGTATTTGTGTACATGTTCGGTTGACTGGTTTCATATTACTGTAAACTTGACAAGTTTTACGCTTTCAAAATTTATTGTAACATGCATACGTGGATATATGACCATATAACCATTTCCCATGCAGTCCTAGATACTCTGGTTGTGCGTTTCCTGTACGCAATTGGGTTACTTCCCTTTGTTGATGATGCACGCTTATGCGTGTTTGTTACTTACAGGGTGTGACAAAAAATGTGTGAATCTTACCAAGTATATATCTACCAACTGCATGCAATCTGAGATTGTAAAACGATGAATGACATTTTCAGTTAAGTCGTATTCTTACACATATCCGTGCTTATATAGTTCCTACCAAGCATGGGGCGTAGGGGGTGTTTGACACAAGACGGCCCCCAAATCAGTCAAACAGTTCTCTCCGCATCTGCTTACTTACATTCTTAATGTGTTAAGTTCGCAAATATAGCATACACAATTTCAATGCGGTGCCTGGTCTCCCTCATTCGATTTGGAATTGTTCTGCGATTAGTCGGTTCCACTTTTCTCAGACTGATAGTTTTTAAACAAATGCAATTCGGTAATGCAAGCACACCAATGTGCATGCACTAACAAACCATTATACTTACTCAACTATTGCATGTATACTGATTCACCATATGTCCTTCTTACATACCCATGTAACCGTACATGTTCAGTCTCTATATAACTAATATCAAATGAAATTGTTCAGTTTCAACCACTAAAGAACATAGACAAGTCCATCTACGACCCGCGCTGCTTGTCAAATTCACACTAAGATACCTATATACCATAATTATGCACATTGCTGCCAACGACAAGAACCCGACACGTAATGATAGCACGATACAATAGCCTTGACTGGTGCATAGCGCAACATATCAAACTAACGCCATGTGGCTGGTTTCGTTAAAGTAAGCCCCTTGTGATATGCGAATAGCAATCGCTATTATTGCAGAGATCTGCAATTAATAGATATTTAGCGAACTTAGAGTAAAAATATATCCGTCGCACCGCTAGACACAATTGTACAAGTAGTAACTGAGTATTAATGCAAAACGTACACAATATGTTGTTTCTATTTCATTCTTAATTGCAAGAAACAAACTCCAAGCGATTGCGTAACGCTTTGTAGCCTGCATAACGCTAAATAAAAAAATAAAAAATTGACACGTGGCCGGGCTCGAACCCGCCACAAAATGTACACGAAAGCTTTCAATGTCCGTCGCTCTACCCACTGCGCCACAGCGGCACACTGTCTGACGAGAATCGGAACATATATATCAAGGTATTTGTGCACGTGTTCGGTTGACTGGTTTCATATTACTGTAAACTTGACAAGTTTTACGCTTTCAAAATTTATTGTAACATGCATACGTGGATATATGACCATATAACCATTTCCCATGCAGTCCTAGATACTCTGGTTGTGCGTTTCCTGTACGCAATTGGGTTACTTCCCTTTGTTGATGATGCACGCTTATGCGTGTTTGTTACTTACAGGGTGTGACAAAAAATGTGTGAATCTTACCAAGTATAGATCTACCAACTGCATGCAATCTGAGATTGTAAAACGATGAATGACATTTTCAGTTAAGTCGTATTCTTACACATATCCGTGCTTATATAGTTCCTACCAAGCATGGGGCGTAGGGGGTGTTTGACACAAGACGGCCCCCAAATCAGTCAAACAGTTCTCTCCGCATCTGCTTACTTACATTCTTAATGTGTTAAGTTCGCAAATATAGCATACACAATTTCAATGCGGTGCCTGGTCTCCCTCATTCGATTTGGAATTGTTCTGCGATTAGTCGGTTCCACTTTTCTCAGACTGATAGTTTTTAAACAAATGCAATTCGGTAATGCAAGCACACCAATGTGCATGCACTAACAAACCATTATACTTACTCAACTATTGCATGTATACTGATTCACCATATGTCCTTCTTACATACCCATGTAACCGTACATGTTCAGTCTCTATATAACTAATATCAAATGAAATTGTTCAGTTTCAACCACTAAAGAACATAGACAAGTCCATCTACGACCCGCGCTGCTTGTCAAATTCACACTAAGATACCTATATACCATAATTATGCACATTGCTGCCAACGACAAGAACCCGACACGTAATGATAGCACGATACAATAGCCTTGACTGGTGCATAGCGCAACATATCAAACTAACGCCATGTGGCTGGTTTCGTTAAAGTAAGCCCCTTGTGATATGCGAATAGCAATCGCTATTATTGCAGAGATCTGCAATTAATAGATATTTAGCGAACTTAGAGTAAAAATATATCCGTCGCACCGCTAGACACAATTGTACAAGTAGTAACTGAGTATTAATGCAAAACGTACACAATATGTTGTTTCTATTTCATTCTTAATTGCAAGAAACAAACTCCAAGCGATTGCGTAACGCTTTGTAGCCTGCATAACGCTAAATAAAAAAATAAAAAATTGACACGTGGCCGGGCTCGAACCCGCCACAAAATGTACACGAAAGCTTTCAATGTCCGTCGCTCTACCCACTGCGCCACAGCGGCACACTGTCTGACGAGAATCGGAACATATATATCAAGGTATTTGTGCACGTGTTCGGTTGACTGGTTTCATATTACTGTAAACTTGACAAGTTTTACGCTTTCAAAATTTATTGTAACATGCATACGTGGATATATGACCATATAACCATTTCCCATGCAGTCCTAGATACTCTGGTTGTGCGTTTCCTGTACGCAATTGGGTTACTTCCCTTTGTTGATGATGCACGCTTATGCGTGTTTGTTACTTACAGGGTGTGACAAAAAATGTGTGAATCTTACCAAGTATATATCTACCAACTGCATGCAATCTGAGATTGTAAAACGATGAATGACATTTTCAGTTAAGTCGTATTCTTACACATATCCGTGCTTATATAGTTCCTACCAAGCATGGTGCGTAGGGGGTGTTTGACACAAGACGGCCCCCAAATCAGTCAAACAGTTCTCTCCGCATCTGCTTACTTACATTCTTAATGTGTTAAGTTCGCAAATATAGCATACACAATTTCAATGCGGTGCCTGGTCTCCCTCATTCGATTTGGAATTGTTCTGCGATTAGTGGGTTCCACTTTTCTCAGACTGATAGTTTTTAAACAAATGCAATTCGGTAATGCAAGCACACCAATGTGCATGCACTAACAAACCATTATACTTACTCAACTATTGCATGTATACTGATTCACCATATGTCCTTCTTACATACCCATGTAACCGTACATGTTCAGTCTCTATATAACTAATATCAAATGAAATTGTTCAGTTTCAACCACTAAAGAACATAGACAAGTCCATCTACGACCCGCGCTGCTTGTCAAATTCACACTAAGATACCTATATACCATAATTATGCACATTGCTGCCAACGACAAGAACCCGACACGTAATGATAGCACGATACAATAGCCTTGACTGGTGCATAGCGCAACATATCAAACTAACGCCATGTGGCTGGTTTCGTTAAAGTAAGCCCCTTGTGATATGCGAATAGCAATCGCTATTATTGCAGAGATCTGCAATTAATAGATATTTAGCGAACTTAGAGTAAAAATATATCCGTCGCACCGCTAGACACAATTGTACAAGTAGTAACTGAGTATTAATGCAAAACGTACACAATATGTTGTTTCTATTTCATTCTTAATTGCAAGAAACAAACTCCAAGCGATTGCGTAACGCTTTGTAGCCTGCATAACGCTAAATAAAAAAATAAAAAATTGACACGTGGCCGGGCTCGAACCCGCCACAAAATGTACACGAAAGCTTTCAATGTCCGTCGCTCTACCCACTGCGCCACAGCGGCACACTGTCTGACGAGAATCGGAACATATATATCAAGGTATTTGTGCACGTGTTCGGTTGACTGGTTTCATATTACTGTAAACTTGACAAGTTTTACGCTTTCAAAATTTATTGTAACATGCATACGTGGATATATGACCATATAACCATTTCCCATGCAGTCCTAGATACTCTGGTTGTGCGTTTCCTGTACGCAATTGGGTTACTTCCCTTTGTTGATGATGCACGCTTATGCGTGTTTGTTACTTACAGGGTGTGACAAAAAATGTGTGAATCTTACCAAGTATATATCTACCAACTGCATGCAATCTGAGATTGTAAAACGATGAATGACATTTTCAGTTAAGTCGTATTCTTACACATATCCGTGCTTATATAGTTCCTACCAACCAAGCATGGGGCGTAGGGGGTGTTTGACACAAGACGGCCCCCAAATCAGTCAAACAGTTCTCTCCGCATCTGCTTACTTACATTCTTAATGTGTTAAGTTCGCAAATATAGCATACACAATTTCAATGCGGTGCCTGGTCTCCCTCATTCGATTTGGAATTGTTCTGCGATTAGTCGGTTCCACTTTTCTCAGACTGATAGTTTTTAAACAAATGCAATTCGGTAATGCAAGCACACCAATGTGCATGCACTAACAAACCATTATACTTACTCAACTATTGCATGTATACTGATTCACCATATGTCCTTCTTACATACCCATGTAACCGTACATGTTCAGTCTCTATATAACTAATATCAAATGAAATTGTTCAGTTTCAACCACTAAAGAACATAGACAAGTCCATCTACGACCCGCGCTGCTTGTCAAATTCACACTAAGATACCTATATACCATAATTATGCACATTGCTGCCAACGACAAGAACCCGACACGTAATGATAGCACGATACAATAGCCTTGACTGGTGCATAGCGCAACATATCAAACTAACGCCATGTGGCTGGTTTCGTTAAAGTAAGCCCCTTGTGATATGCGAATAGCAATCGCTATTATTGCAGAGATCTGCAATTAATAGATATTTAGCGAACTTAGAGTAAAAATATATCCGTCGCACCGCTAGACACAATTGTACAAGTAGTAACTGAGTATTAATGCAAAACGTACACAATATGTTGTTTCTATTTCATTCTTAATTGCAAGAAACAAACTCCAAGCGATTGCGTAACGCTTTGTAGCCTGCATAACGCTAAATAAAAAAATAAAAAATTGACACGTGGCCGGGCTCGAACCCGCCACAAAATGTACACGAAAGCTTTCAATGTCCGTCGCTCTACCCACTGCGCCACAGCGGCACACTGTCTGACGAGAATCGGAACATATATATCAAGGTATTTGTGCACGTGTTCGGTTGACTGGTTTCATATTACTGTAAACTTGACAAGTTTTACGCTTTCAAAATTTATTGTAACATGCATACGTGGATATATGACCATATAACCATTTCCCATGCAGTCCTAGATACTCTGGTTGTGCGTTTCCTGTACGCAATTGGGTTACTTCCCTTTGTTGATGATGCACGCTTATGCGTGTTTGTTACTTACAGGGTGTGACAAAAAATGTGTGAATCTTACCAAGTATATATCTACCAACTGCATGCAATCTGAGATTGTAAAACGATGAATGACATTTTCAGTTAAGTCGTATTCTTACACATATCCGTGCTTATATAGTTCCTACCAACCAAGCATGGGGCGTAGGGGGTGTTTGACACAAGACGGCCCCCAAATCAGTCAAACAGTTCTCTCCGCATCTGCTTACTTACATTCTTAATGTGTTAAGTTCGCAAATATAGCATACACAATTTCAATGCGGTGCCTGGTCTCCCTCATTCGATTTGGAATTGTTCTGCGATTAGTCGGTTCCACTTTTCTCAGACTGATAGTTTTTAAACAAATGCAATTCGGTAATGCAAGCACACCAATGTGCATGCACTAACAAACCATTATACTTACTCAACTATTGCATGTATACTGATTCACCGTATGTCCTTCTTACATACCCATGTAACCGTACATGTTCAGTCTCTATATAACTAATATCAAATGAAATTGTTCAGTTTCAACCACTAAAGAACATAGACAAGTCCATCTACGACCCGCGCTGCTTGTCAAATTCACACTAAGATACCTATATACCATAATTATGCACATTGCTGCCAACGACAAGAACCCGACACGTAATGATAGCACGATACAATAGCCTTGACTGGTGCATAGCGCAACATATCAAACTAACGCCATGTGGCTGGTTTCGTTAAAGTAAGCCCCTTGTGATATGCGAATAGCAATCGCTATTATTGCAGAGATCTGCAATTAATAGATATTTAGCGAACTTAGAGTAAAAATATATCCGTCGCACCGCTAGACACAATTGTACAAGTAGTAACTGAGTATTAATGCAAAACGTACACAATATGTTGTTTCTATTTCATTCTTAATTGCAAGAAACAAACTCCAAGCGATTGCGTAACGCTTTGTAGCCTGCATAACGCTAAATAAAAAAATAAAAAATTGACACGTGGCCGGGCTCGAACCCGCCACAAAATGTACACGAAAGCTTTCAATGTCCGTCGCTCTACCCACTGCGCCACAGCGGCACACTGTCTGACGAGAATCGGAACATATATATCAAGGTATTTGTGCACGTGTTCGGTTGACTGGTTTCATATTACTGTAAACTTGACAAGTTTTACGCTTTCAAAATTTATTGTAACATGCATACGTGGATATATGACCATATAACCATTTCCCATGCAGTCCTAGATACTCTGGTTGTGCGTTTCCTGTACGCAATTGGGTTACTTCCCTTTGTTGATGATGCACGCTTATGCGTGTTTGTTACTTACAGGGTGTGACAAAAAATGTGTGAATCTTACCAAGTATATATCTACCAACTGCATGCAATCTGAGATTGTAAAACGATGAATGACATTTTCAGTTAAGTCGTATTCTTACACATATCCGTGCTTATATAGTTCCTACCAAGCATGGGGCGTAGGGGGTGTTTGACACAAGACGGCCCCCAAATCAGTCAAACAGTTCTCTCCGCATCTGCTTACTTACATTCTTAATGTGTTAAGTTCGCAAATATAGCATACACAATTTCAATGCGGTGCCTGGTCTCCCTCATTCGATTTGGAATTGTTCTGCGATTAGTCGGTTCCACTTTTCTCAGACTGATAGTTTTTAAACAAATGCAATTCGGTAATGCAAGCACACCAATGTGCATGCACTAACAAACCATTATACTTACTCAACTATTGCATGTATACTGATTCACCATATGTCCTTCTTACATACCCATGTAACCGTACATGTTCAGTCTCTATATAACTAATATCAAATGAAATTGTTCAGTTTCAACCACTAAAGAACATAGACAAGTCCATCTACGACCCGCGCTGCTTGTCAAATTCACACTAAGATACCTATATACCATAATTATGCACATTGCTGCCAACGACAAGAACCCGACACGTAATGATAGCACGATACAATAGCCTTGACTGGTGCATAGCGCAACATATCAAACTAACGCCATGTGGCTGGTTTCGTTAAAGTAAGCCCCTTGTGATATGCGAATAGCAATCGCTATTATTGCAGAGATCTGCAATTAATAGATATTTAGCGAACTTAGAGTAAAAATATATCCGTCGCACCGCTAGACACAATTGTACAAGTAGTAACTGAGTATTAATGCAAAACGTACACAATATGTTGTTTCTATTTCATTCTTAATTGCAAGAAACAAACTCCAAGCGATTGCGTAACGCTTTGTAGCCTGCATAACGCTAAATAAAAAAATAAAAAATTGACACGTGGCCGGGCTCGAACCCGCCACAAAATGTACACGAAAGCTTTCAATGTCCGTCGCTCTACCCACTGCGCCACAGCGGCACACTGTCTAACGAGAATCGGAACATATATATCAAGGTATTTGTGCACGTGTTCGGTTGACTGGTTTCATATTACTGTAAACTTGACAAGTTTTACGCTTTCAAAATTTATTGTAACATGCATACGTGGATATATGACCATATAACCATTTCCCATGCAGTCCTAGATACTCTGGTTGTGCGTTTCCTGTACGCAATTGGGTTACTTCCCTTTGTTGATGATGCACGCTTATGCGTGTTTGTTACTTACAGGGTGTGACAAAAAATGTGTGAATCTTACCAAGTATATATCTACCAACTGCATGCAATCTGAGATTGTAAAACGATGAATGACATTTTCAGTTAAGTCGTATTCTTACACATATCCGTGCTTATATAGTTCCTACCAAGCATGGGGCGTAGGGGGTGTTTGACACAAGACGGCCCCCAAATCAGTCAAACAGTTCTCTCCGCATCTGCTTACTTACATTCTTAATGTGTTAAGTTCGCAAATATAGCATACACAATTTCAATGCGGTGCCTGGTCTCCCTCATTCGATTTGGAATTGTTCTGCGATTAGTCGGTTCCACTTTTCTCAGACTGATAGTTTTTAAACAAATGCAATTCGGTAATGCAAGCACACCAATGTGCATGCACTAACAAACCATTATACTTACTCAACTATTGCATGTATACTGATTCACCATATGTCCTTCTTACATACCCATGTAACCGTACATGTTCAGTCTCTATATAACTAATATCAAATGAAATTGTTCAGTTTCAACCACTAAAGAACATAGACAAGTCCATCTACGACCCGCGCTGCTTGTCAAATTCACACTAAGATACCTATATACCATAATTATGCACATTGCTGCCAACGACAAGAACCCGACACGTAATGATAGCACGATACAATAGCCTTGACTGGTGCATAGCGCAACATATCAAACTAACGCCATGTGGCTGGTTTCGTTAAAGTAAGCCCCTTGTGATATGCGAATAGCAATCGCTATTATTGCAGAGATCTGCAATTAATAGATATTTAGCGAACTTAGAGTAAAAATATATCCGTCGCACCGCTAGACACAATTGTACAAGTAGTAACTGAGTATTAATGCAAAACGTACACAATATGTTGTTTCTATTTCATTCTTAATTGCAAGAAACAAACTCCAAGCGATTGCGTAACGCTTTGTAGCCTGCATAACGCTAAATAAAAAAATAAAAAATTGACACGTGGCCGGGCTCGAACCCGCCACAAAATGTACACGAAAGCTTTCAATGTCCGTCGCTCTACCCACTGCGCCACAGCGGCACACTGTCTGACGAGAATCGGAACATATATATCAAGGTATTTGTGTACATGTTCGGTTGACTGGTTTCATATTACTGTAAACTTGACAAGTTTTACGCTTTCAAAATTTATTGTAACATGCATACGTGGATATATGACCATATAACCATTTCCCATGCAGTCCTAGATACTCTGGTTGTGCGTTTCCTGTACGCAATTGGGTTACTTCCCTTTGTTGATGATGCACGCTTATGCGTGTTTGTTACTTACAGGGTGTGACAAAAAATGTGTGAATCTTACCAAGTATATATCTACCAACTGCATGCAATCTGAGATTGTAAAACGATGAATGACATTTTCAGTTAAGTCGTATTCTTACACATATCCGTGCTTATATAGTTCCTACCAACCAAGCATGGGGCGTAGGGGGTGTTTGACACAAGACGGCCCCCAAATCAGTCAAACAGTTCTCTCCGCATCTGCTTACTTACATTCTTAATGTGTTAAGTTCGCAAATATAGCATACACAATTTCAATGCGGTGCCTGGTCTCCCTCATTCGATTTGGAATTGTTCTGCGATTAGTCGGTTCCACTTTTCTCAGACTGATAGTTTTTAAACAAATGCAATTCGGTAATGCAAGCACACCAATGTGCATGCACTAACAAACCATTATACTTACTCAACTATTGCATGTATACTGATTCACCATATGTCCTTCTTACATACCCATGTAACCGTACATGTTCAGTCTCTATATAACTAATATCAAATGAAATTGTTCAGTTTCAACCACTAAAGAACATAGACAAGTCCATCTACGACCCGCGCTGCTTGTCAAATTCACACTAAGATACCTATATACCATAATTATGCACATTGCTGCCAACGACAAGAACCCGACACGTAATGATAGCACGATACAATAGCCTTGACTGGTGCATAGCGCAACATATCAAACTAACGCCATGTGGCTGGTTTCGTTAAAGTAAGCCCCTTGTGATATGCGAATAGCAATCGCTATTATTGCAGAGATCTGCAATTAATAGATATTTAGCGAACTTAGAGTAAAAATATATCCGTCGCACCGCTAGACACAATTGTACAAGTAGTAACTGAGTATTAATGCAAAACGTACACAATATGTTGTTTCTATTTCATTCTTAATTGCAAGAAACAAACTCCAAGCGATTGCGTAACGCTTTGTAGCCTGCATAACGCTAAATAAAAAAATAAAAAATTGACACGTGGCCGGGCTCGAACCCGCCACAAAATGTACACGAAAGCTTTCAATGTCCGTCGCTCTACCCACTGCGCCACAGCGGCACACTGTCTGACGAGAATCGGAACATATATATCAAGGTATTTGTGCACGTGTTCGGTTGACTGGTTTCATATTACTGTAAACTTGACAAGTTTTACGCTTTCAAAATTTATTGTAACATGCATACGTGGATATATGACCATATAACCATTTCCCATGCAGTCCTAGATACTCTGGTTGTGCGTTTCCTGTACGCAATTGGGTTACTTCCCTTTGTTGATGATGCACGCTTATGCGTGTTTGTTACTTACAGGGTGTGACAAAAAATGTGTGAATCTTACCAAGTATATATCTACCAACTGCATGCAATCTGAGATTGTAAAACGATGAATGACATTTTCAGTTAAGTCGTATTCTTACACATATCCGTGCTTATATAGTTCCTACCAAGCATGGGGCGTAGGGGGTGTTTGACACAAGACGGCCCCCAAATCAGTCAAACAGTTCTCTCCGCATCTGCTTACTTACATTCTTAATGTGTTAAGTTCGCAAATATAGCATACACAATTTCAATGCGGTGCCTGGTCTCCCTCATTCGATTTGGAATTGTTCTGCGATTAGTCGGTTCCACTTTTCTCAGACTGATAGTTTTTAAACAAATGCAATTCGGTAATGCAAGCACACCAATGTGCATGCACTAACAAACCATTATACTTACTCAACTATTGCATGTATACTGATTCACCATATGTCCTTCTTACATACCCATGTAACCGTACATGTTCAGTCTCTATATAACTAATATCAAATGAAATTGTTCAGTTTCAACCACTAAAGAACATAGACAAGTCCATCTACGACCCGCGCTGCTTGTCAAATTCACACTAAGATACCTATATACCATAATTATGCACATTGCTGCCAACGACAAGAACCCGACACGTAATGATAGCACGATACAATAGCCTTGACTGGTGCATAGCGCAACATATCAAACTAACGCCATGTGGCTGGTTTCGTTAAAGTAAGCCCCTTGTGATATGCGAATAGCAATCGCTATTATTGCAGAGATCTGCAATTAATAGATATTTAGCGAACTTAGAGTAAAAATATATCCGTCGCACCGCTAGACACAATTGTACAAGTAGTAACTGAGTATTAATGCAAAACGTACACAATATGTTGTTTCTATTTCATTCTTAATTGCAAGAAACAAACTCCAAGCGATTGCGTAACGCTTTGTAGCCTGCATATCGCTAAATAAAAAAATAAAAAATTGACACGTGGCCGGGCTCGAACCCGCCACAAAATGTACACGAAAGCTTTCAATGTCCGTCGCTCTACCCACTGCGCCACAGCGGCACACTGTCTGACGAGAATCGGAACATATATATCAAGGTATTTGTGCACGTGTTCGGTTGACTGGTTTCATATTACTGTAAACTTGACAAGTTTTACGCTTTCAAAATTTATTGTAACATGCATACGTGGATATATGACCATATAACCATTTCCCATGCAGTCCTAGATACTCTGGTTGTGCGTTTCCTGTACGCAATTGGGTTACTTCCCTTTGTTGATGATGCACGCTTATGCGTGTTTGTTACTTACAGGGTGTGACAAAAAATGTGTGAATCTTACCAAGTATATATCTACCAACTGCATGCAATCTGAGATTGTAAAACGATGAATGACATTTTCAGTTAAGTCGTATTCTTACACATATCCGTGCTTATATAGTTCCTACCAAGCATGGGGCGTAGGGGGTGTTTGACACAAGACGGCCCCCAAATCAGTCAAACAGTTCTCTCCGCATCTGCTTACTTACATTCTTAATGTGTTAAGTTCGCAAATATAGCATACACAATTTCAATGCGGTGCCTGGTCTCCCTCATTCGATTTGGAATTGTTCTGCGATTAGTCGGTTCCACTTTTCTCAGACTGATAGTTTTTAAACAAATGCAATTCGGTAATGCAAGCACACCAATGTGCATGCACTAACAAACCATTATACTTACTCAACTATTGCATGTATACTGATTCACCATATGTCCTTCTTACATACCCATGTAACCGTACATGTTCAGTCTCTATATAACTAATATCAAATGAAATTGTTCAGTTTCAACCACTAAAGAACATAGACAAGTCCATCTACGACCCGCGCTGCTTGTCAAATTCACACTAAGATACCTATATACCATAATTATGCACATTGCTGCCAACGACAAGAACCCGACACGTAATGATAGCACGATACAATAGCCTTGACTGGTGCATAGCGCAACATATCAAACTTACGCCATGTGGCTGGTTTCGTTAAAGTAAGCCCCTTGTGATATGCGAATAGCAATCGCTATTATTGCAGAGATCTGCAATTAATAGATATTTAGCGAACTTAGAGTAAAAATATATCCGTCGCACCGCTAGACACAATTGTACAAGTAGTAACTGAGTATTAATGCAAAACGTACACAATATGTTGTTTCTATTTCATTCTTAATTGCAAGAAACAAACTCCAAGCGATTGCGTAACGCTTTGTAGCCTGCATAACGCTAAATAAAAAAATAAAAAATTGACACGTGGCCGGGCTCGAACCCGCCACAAAATGTACACGAAAGCTTTCAATGTCCGTCGCTCTACCCACTGCGCCACAGCGGCACACTGTCTGACGAGAATCGGAACATATATATCAAGGTATTTGTGCACGTGTTCGGTTGACTGGTTTCATATTACTGTAAACTTGACAAGTTTTACGCTTTCAAAATTTATTGTAACATGCATACGTGGATATATGACCATATAACCATTTCCCATGCAGTCCTAGATACTCTGGTTGTGCGTTTCCTGTACGCAATTGGGTTACTTCCCTTTGTTGATGATGCACGCTTATGCGTGTTTGTTACTTACAGGGTGTGACAAAAAATGTGTGAATCTTACCAAGTATATATCTACCAACTGCATGCAATCTGAGATTGTAAAACGATGAATGACATTTTCAGTTAAGTCGTATTCTTACACATATCCGTGCTTATATAGTTCCTACCAAGCATGGGGCGTAGGGGGTGTTTGACACAAGACGGCCCCCAAATCAGTCAAACAGTTCTCTCCGCATCTGCTTACTTACATTCTTAATGTGTTAAGTTCGCAAATATAGCATACACAATTTCAATGCGGTGCCTGGTCTCCCTCATTCGATTTGGAATTGTTCTGCGATTGGTCGGTTCCACTTTTCTCAGACTGATAGTTTTTAAACAAATGCAATTCGGTAATGCAAGCACACCAATGTGCATGCACTAACAAACCATTATACTTACTCAACTATTGCATGTATACTGATTCACCATATGTCCTTCTTACATACCCATGTAACCGTACATGTTCAGTCTCTATATAACTAATATCAAATGAAATTGTTCAGTTTCAACCACTAAAGAACATAGACAAGTCCATCTACGACCCGCGCTGCTTGTCAAATTCACACTAAGATACCTATATACCATAATTATGCACATTGCTGCCAACGACAAGAACCCGACACGTAATGATAGCACGATACAATAGCCTTGACTGGTGCATAGCGCAACATATCAAACTTACGCCATGTGGCTGGTTTCGTTAAAGTAAGCCCCTTGTGATATGCGAATAGCAATCGCTATTATTGCAGAGATCTGCAATTAATAGATATTTAGCGAACTTAGAGTAAAAATATATCCGTCGCACCGCTAGACACAATTGTACAAGTAGTAACTGAGTATTAATGCAAAACGTACACAATATGTTGTTTCTATTTCATTCTTAATTGCAAGAAACAAACTCCAAGCGATTGCGTAACGCTTTGTAGCCTGCATAACGCTAAATAAAAAAATAAAAAATTGACACGTGGCCGGGCTCGAACCCGCCACAAAATGTACACGAAAGCTTTCAATGTCCGTCGCTCTACCCACTGCGCCACAGCGGCACACTGTCTGACGAGAATCGGAACATATATATCAAGGTATTTGTGCACGTGTTCGGTTGACTGGTTTCATATTACTGTAAACTTGACAAGTTTTACGCTTTCAAAATTTATTGTAACATGCATACGTGGATATATGACCATATAACCATTTCCCATGCAGTCCTAGATACTCTGGTTGTGCGTTTCCTGTACGCAATTGGGTTACTTCCCTTTGTTGATGATGCACGCTTATGCGTGTTTGTTACTTACAGGGTGTGACAAAAAATGTGTGAATCTTACCAAGTATATATCTACCAACTGCATGCAATCTGAGATTGTAAAACGATGAATGACATTTTCAGTTAAGTCGTATTCTTACACATATCCGTGCTTATATAGTTCCTACCAAGCATGGGGCGTAGGGGGTGTTTGACACAAGACGGCCCCCAAATCAGTCAAACAGTTCTCTCCGCATCTGCTTACTTACATTCTTAATGTGTTAAGTTCGCAAATATAGCATACACAATTTCAATGCGGTGCCTGGTCTCCCTCATTCGATTTGGAATTGTTCTGCGATTGGTCGGTTCCACTTTTCTCAGACTGATAGTTTTTAAACAAATGCAATTCGGTAATGCAAGCACACCAATGTGCATGCACTAACAAACCATTATACTTACTCAACTATTGCATGTATACTGATTCACCATATGTCCTTCTTACATACCCATGTAACCGTACATGTTCAGTCTCTATATAACTAATATCAAATGAAATTGTTCAGTTTCAACCACTAAAGAACATAGACAAGTCCATCTACGACCCGCGCTGCTTGTCAAATTCACACTAAGATACCTATATACCATAATTATGCACATTGCTGCCAACGACAAGAACCCGACACGTAATGATAGCACGATACAATAGCCTTGACTGGTGCATAGCGCAACATATCAAACTTACGCCATGTGGCTGGTTTCGTTAAAGTAAGCCCCTTGTGATATGCGAATAGCAATCGCTATTATTGCAGAGATCTGCAATTAATAGATATTTAGCGAACTTAGAGTAAAAATATATCCGTCGCACCGCTAGACACAATTGTACAAGTAGTAACTGAGTATTAATGCAAAACGTACACAATATGTTGTTTCTATTTCATTCTTAATTGCAAGAAACAAACTCCAAGCGATTGCGTAACGCTTTGTAGCCTGCATAACGCTAAATAAAAAAATAAAAAATTGACACGTGGCCGGGCTCGAACCCGCCACAAAATGTACACGAAAGCTTTCAATGTCCGTCGCTCTACCCACTGCGCCACAGCGGCACACTGTCTGACGAGAATCGGAACATATATATCAAGGTATTTGTGCACGTGTTCGGTTGACTGGTTTCATATTACTGTAAACTTGACAAGTTTTACGCTTTCAAAATTTATTGTAACATGCATACGTGGATATATGACCATATAACCATTTCCCATGCAGTCCTAGATACTCTGGTTGTGCGTTTCCTGTACGCAATTGGGTTACTTCCCTTTGTTGATGATGCACGCTTATGCGTGTTTGTTACTTACAGGGTGTGACAAAAAATGTGTGAATCTTACCAAGTATATATCTACCAACTGCATGCAATCTGAGATTGTAAAACGATGAATGACATTTTCAGTTAAGTCGTATTCTTACACATATCCGTGCTTATATAGTTCCTACCAAGCATGGGGCGTAGGGGGTGTTTGACACAAGACGGCCCCCAAATCAGTCAAACAGTTCTCTCCGCATCTGCTTACTTACATTCTTAATGTGTTAAGTTCGCAAATATAGCATACACAATTTCAATGCGGTGCCTGGTCTCCCTCATTCGATTTGGAATTGTTCTGCGATTAGTCGGTTCCACTTTTCTCAGACTGATAGTTTTTAAACAAATGCAATTCGGTAATGCAAGCACACCAATGTGCATGCACTAACAAACCATTATACTTACTCAACTATTGCATGTATACTGATTCACCATATGTCCTTCTTACATACCCATGTAACCGTACATGTTCAGTCTCTATATAACTAATATCAAATGAAATTGTTCAGTTTCAACCACTAAAGAACATAGACAAGTCCATCTACGACCCGCGCTGCTTGTCAAATTCACACTAAGATACCTATATACCATAATTTTGCACATTGCTGCCAACGACAAGAACCCGACACGTAATGATAGCACGATACAATAGCCTTGACTGGTGCATAGCGCAACATATCAAACTAACGCCATGTGGCTGGTTTCGTTAAAGTAAGCCCCTTGTGATATGCGAATAGCAATCGCTATTATTGCAGAGATCTGCAATTAATAGATATTTAGCGAACTTAGAGTAAAAATATATCCGTCGCACCGCTAGACACAATTGTACAAGTAGTAACTGAGTATTAATGCAAAACGTACACAATATGTTGTTTCTATTTCATTCTTAATTGCAAGAAACAAACTCCAAGCGATTGCGTAACGCTTTGTAGCCTGCATAACGCTAAATAAAAAAATAAAAAATTGACACGTGGCCGGGCTCGAACCCGCCACAAAATGTACACGAAAGCTTTCAATGTCCGTCGCTCTACCCACTGCGCCACAGCGGCACACTGTCTGACGAGAATCGGAACATATATATCAAGGTATTTGTGCACGTGTTCGGTTGACTGGTTTCATATTACTGTAAACTTGACAAGTTTTACGCTTTCAAAATTTATTGTAACATGCATACGTGGATATATGACCATATAACCATTTCCCATGCAGTCCTAGATACTCTGGTTGTGCGTTTCCTGTACGCAATTGGGTAACTTCCCTTTGTTGATGATGCACGCTTATGCGTGTTTGTTACTTACAGGGTGTGACAAAAAATGTGTGAATCTTACCAAGTATATATCTACCAACTGCATGCAATCTGAGATTGTAAAACGATGAATGACATTTTCAGTTAAGTCGTATTCTTACACATATCCGTGCTTATATAGTTCCTACCAAGCATGGGGCGTAGGGGGTGTTTGACACAAGACGGCCCCCAAATCAGTCAAACAGTTCTCTCCGCATCTGCTTACTTACATTCTTAATGTGTTAAGTTCGCAAATATAGCATACACAATTTCAATGCGGTGCCTGGTCTCCCTCATTCGATTTGGAATTGTTCTGCGATTAGTCGGTTCCACTTTTCTCAGACTGATAGTTTTTAAACAAATGCAATTCGGTAATGCAAGCACACCAATGTGCATGCACTAACAAACCATTATACTTACTCAACTATTGCATGTATACTGATTCACCATATGTCCTTCTTACATACCCATGTAACCGTACATGTTCAGTCTCTATATAACTAATATCAAATGAAATTGTTCAGTTTCAACCACTAAAGAACATAGACAAGTCCATCTACGACCCGCGCTGCTTGTCAAATTCACACTAAGATACCTATATACCATAATTTTGCACATTGCTGCCAACGACAAGAACCCGACACGTAATGATAGCACGATACAATAGCCTTGACTGGTGCATAGCGCAACATATCAAACTAACGCCATGTGGCTGGTTTCGTTAAAGTAAGCCCCTTGTGATATGCGAATAGCAATCGCTATTATTGCAGAGATCTGCAATTAATAGATATTTAGCGAACTTAGAGTAAAAATATATCCGTCGCACCGCTAGACACAATTGTACAAGTAGTAACTGAGTATTAATGCAAAACGTACACAATATGTTGTTTCTATTTCATTCTTAATTGCAAGAAACAAACTCAAAGCGATTGCGTAACGCTTTGTAGCCTGCATAACGCTAAATAAAAAAATAAAAAATTGACACGTGGCCGGGCTCGAACCCGCCACAAAATGTACACGAAAGCTTTCAATGTCCGTCGCTCTACCCACTGCGCCACAGCGGCACACTGTCTGACGAGAATCGGAACATATATATCAAGGTATTTGTGCACGTGTTCGGTTGACTGGTTTCATATTACTGTAAACTTGACAAGTTTTACGCTTTCAAAATTTATTGTAACATGCATACGTGGATATATGACCATATAACCATTTCCCATGCAGTCCTAGATACTCTGGTTGTGCGTTTCCTGTACGCAATTGGGTTACTTCCCTTTGTTGATGATGCACGCTTATGCGTGTTTGTTACTTACAGGGTGTGACAAAAAATGTGTGAATCTTACCAAGTATATATCTACCAACTGCATGCAATCTGAGATTGTAAAACGATGAATGACATTTTCAGTTAAGTCGTATTCTTACACATATCCGTGCTTATATAGTTCCTACCAAGCATGGGGCGTAGGGGGTGTTTGACACAAGACGGCCCCCAAATCAGTCAAACAGTTCTCTCCGCATCTGCTTACTTACATTCTTAATGTGTTAAGTTCGCAAATATAGCATACACAATTTCAATGCGGTGCCTGGTCTCCCTCATTCGATTTGGAATTGTTCTGCGATTAGTCGGTTCCACTTTTCTCAGACTGATAGTTTTTAAACAAATGCAATTCGGTAATGCAAGCACACCAATGTGCATGCACTAACAAACCATTATACTTACTCAACTATTGCATGTATACTGATTCACCATATGTCCTTCTTACATACCCATGTAACCGTACATGTTCAGTCTCTATATAACTAATATCAAATGAAATTGTTCAGTTTCAACCACTAAAGAACATAGACAAGTCCATCTACGACCCGCGCTGCTTGTCAAATTCACACTAAGATACCTATATACCATAATTTTGCACATTGCTGCCAACGACAAGAACCCGACACGTAATGATAGCACGATACAATAGCCTTGACTGGTGCATAGCGCAACATATCAAACTAACGCCATGTGGCTGGTTTCGTTAAAGTAAGCCCCTTGTGATATGCGAATAGCAATCGCTATTATTGCAGAGATCTGCAATTAATAGATATTTAGCGAACTTAGAGTAAAAATATATCCGTCGCACCGCTAGACACAATTGTACAAGTAGTAACTGAGTATTAATGCAAAACGTACACAATATGTTGTTTCTATTTCATTCTTAATTGCAAGAAACAAACTCCAAGCGATTGCGTAACGCTTTGTAGCCTGCATAACGCTAAATAAAAAAATAAAAAATTGACACGTGGCCGGGCTCGAACCCGCCACAAAATGTACACGAAAGCTTTCAATGTCCGTCGCTCTACCCACTGCGCCACAGCGGCACACTGTCTGACGAGAATCGGAACATATATATCAAGGTATTTGTGCACGTGTTCGGTTGACTGGTTTCATATTACTGTAAACTTGACAAGTTTTACGCTTTCAAAATTTATTGTAACATGCATACGTGGATATATGACCATATAACCATTTCCCATGCAGTCCTAGATACTCTGGTTGTGCGTTTCCTGTACGCAATTGGGTAACTTCCCTTTGTTGATGATGCACGCTTATGCGTGTTTGTTACTTACAGGGTGTGACAAAAAATGTGTGAATCTTACCAAGTATATATCTACCAACTGCATGCAATCTGAGATTGTAAAACGATGAATGACATTTTCAGTTAAGTCGTATTCTTACACATATCCGTGCTTATATAGTTCCTACCAAGCATGGGGCGTAGGGGGTGTTTGACACAAGACGGCCCCCAAATCAGTCAAACAGTTCTCTCCGCATCTGCTTACTTACATTCTTAATGTGTTAAGTTCGCAAATATAGCATACACAATTTCAATGCGGTGCCTGGTCTCCCTCATTCGATTTGGAATTGTTCTGCGATTAGTCGGTTCCACTTTTCTCAGACTGATAGTTTTTAAACAAATGCAATTCGGTAATGCAAGCACACCAATGTGCATGCACTAACAAACCATTATACTTACTCAACTATTGCATGTATACTGATTCACCATATGTCCTTCTTACATACCCATGTAACCGTACATGTTCAGTCTCTATATAACTAATATCAAATGAAATTGTTCAGTTTCAACCACTAAAGAACATAGACAAGTCCATCTACGACCCGCGCTGCTTGTCAAATTCACACTAAGATACCTATATACCATAATTTTGCACATTGCTGCCAACGACAAGAACCCGACACGTAATGATAGCACGATACAATAGCCTTGACTGGTGCATAGCGCAACATATCAAACTAACGCCATGTGGCTGGTTTCGTTAAAGTAAGCCCCTTGTGATATGCGAATAGCAATCGCTATTATTGCAGAGATCTGCAATTAATAGATATTTAGCGAACTTAGAGTAAAAATATATCCGTCGCACCGCTAGACACAATTGTACAAGTAGTAACTGAGTATTAATGCAAAACGTACACAATATGTTGTTTCTATTTCATTCTTAATTGCAAGAAACAAACTCCAAGCGATTGCGTAACGCTTTGTAGCCTGCATAACGCTAAATAAAAAAATAAAAAATTGACACGTGGCCGGGCTCGAACCCGCCACAAAATGTACACGAAAGCTTTCAATGTCCGTCGCTCTACCCACTGCGCCACAGCGGCACACTGTCTGACGAGAATCGGAACATATATATCAAGGTATTTGTGCACGTGTTCGGTTGACTGGTTTCATATTACTGTAAACTTGACAAGTTTTACGCTTTCAAAATTTATTGTAACATGCATACGTGGATATATGACCATATAACCATTTCCCATGCAGTCCTAGATACTCTGGTTGTGCGTTTCCTGTACGCAATTGGGTTACTTCCCTTTGTTGATGATGCACGCTTATGCGTGTTTGTTACTTACAGGGTGTGACAAAAAATGTGTGAATCTTACCAAGTATATATCTACCAACTGCATGCAATCTGAGATTGTAAAACGATGAATGACATTTTCAGTTAAGTCGTATTCTTACACATATCCGTGCTTATATAGTTCCTACCAAGCATGGGGCGTAGGGGGTGTTTGACACAAGACGGCCCCCAAATCAGTCAAACAGTTCTCTCCGCATCTGCTTACTTACATTCTTAATGTGTTAAGTTCGCAAATATAGCATACACAATTTCAATGCGGTGCCTGGTCTCCCTCATTCGATTTGGAATTGTTCTGCGATTAGTCGGTTCCACTTTTCTCAGACTGATAGTTTTTAAACAAATGCAATTCGGTAATGCAAGCACACCAATGTGCATGCACTAACAAACCATTATACTTACTCAACTATTGCATGTATACTGATTCACCATATGTCCTTCTTACATACCCATGTAACCGTACATGTTCAGTCTCTATATAACTAATATCAAATGAAATTGTTCAGTTTCAACCACTAAAGAACATAGACAAGTCCATCTACGACCCGCGCTGCTTGTCAAATTCACACTAAGATACCTATATACCATAATTATGCACATTGCTGCCAACGACAAGAACCCGACACGTAATGATAGCACGATACAATAGCCTTGACTGGTGCATAGCGCAACATATCAAACTAACGCCATGTGGCTGGTTTCGTTAAAGTAAGCCCCTTGTGATATGCGAATAGCAATCGCTATTATTGCAGAGATCTGCAATTAATAGATATTTAGCGAACTTAGAGTAAAAATATATCCGTCGCACCGCTAGACACAATTGTACAAGTAGTAACTGAGTATTAATGCAAAACGTACACAATATGTTGTTTCTATTTCATTCTTAATTGCAAGAAACAAACTCCAAGCGATTGCGTAACGCTTTGTAGCCTGCATAACGCTAAATAAAAAAATAAAAAATTGACACGTGGCCGGGCTCGAACCCGCCACAAAATGTACACGAAAGCTTTCAATGTCCGTCGCTCTACCCACTGCGCCACAGCGGCACACTGTCTGACGAGAATCGGAACATATATATCAAGGTATTTGTGCACGTGTTCGGTTGACTGGTTTCATATTACTGTAAACTTGACAAGTTTTACGCTTTCAAAATTTATTGTAACATGCATACGTGGATATATGACCATATAACCATTTCCCATGCAGTCCTAGATACTCTGGTTGTGCGTTTCCTGTACGCAATTGGGTAACTTCCCTTTGTTGATGATGCACGCTTATGCGTGTTTGTTACTTACAGGGTGTGACAAAAAATGTGTGAATCTTACCAAGTATATATCTACCAACTGCATGCAATCTGAGATTGTAAAACGATGAATGACATTTTCAGTTAAGTCGTATTCTTACACATATCCGTGCTTATATAGTTCCTACCAAGCATGGGGCGTAGGGGGTGTTTGACACAAGACGGCCCCCAAATCAGTCAAACAGTTCTCTCCGCATCTGCTTACTTACATTCTTAATGTGTTAAGTTCGCAAATATAGCATACACAATTTCAATGCGGTGCCTGGTCTCCCTCATTCGATTTGGAATTGTTCTGCGATTAGTCGGTTCCACTTTTCTCAGACTGATAGTTTTTAAACAAATGCAATTCGGTAATGCAAGCACACCAATGTGCATGCACTAACAAACCATTATACTTACTCAACTATTGCATGTATACTGATTCACCATATGTCCTTCTTACATACCCATGTAACCGTACATGTTCAGTCTCTATATAACTAATATCAAATGAAATTGTTCAGTTTCAACCACTAAAGAACATAGACAAGTCCATCTACGACCCGCGCTGCTTGTCAAATTCACACTAAGATACCTATATACCATAATTTTGCACATTGCTGCCAACGACAAGAACCCGACACGTAATGATAGCACGATACAATAGCCTTGACTGGTGCATAGCGCAACATATCAAACTAACGCCATGTGGCTGGTTTCGTTAAAGTAAGCCCCTTGTGATATGCGAATAGCAATCGCTATTATTGCAGAGATCTGCAATTAATAGATATTTAGCGAACTTAGAGTAAAAATATATCCGTCGCACCGCTAGACACAATTGTACAAGTAGTAACTGAGTATTAATGCAAAACGTACACAATATGTTGTTTCTATTTCATTCTTAATTGCAAGAAACAAACTCCAAGCGATTGCGTAACGCTTTGTAGCCTGCATAACGCTAAATAAAAAAATAAAAAATTGACACGTGGCCGGGCTCGAACCCGCCACAAAATGTACACGAAAGCTTTCAATGTCCGTCGCTCTACCCACTGCGCCACAGCGGCACACTGTCTGACGAGAATCGGAACATATATATCAAGGTATTTGTGCACGTGTTCGGTTGACTGGTTTCATATTACTGTAAACTTGACAAGTTTTACGCTTTCAAAATTTATTGTAACATGCATACGTGGATATATGACCATATAACCATTTCCCATGCAGTCCTAGATACTCTGGTTGTGCGTTTCCTGTACGCAATTGGGTTACTTCCCTTTGTTGATGATGCACGCTTATGCGTGTTTGTTACTTACAGGGTGTGACAAAAAATGTGTGAATCTTACCAAGTATATATCTACCAACTGCATGCAATCTGAGATTGTAAAACGATGAATGACATTTTCAGTTAAGTCGTATTCTTACACATATCCGTGCTTATATAGTTCCTACCAAGCATGGGGCGTAGGGGGTGTTTGACACAAGACGGCCCCCAAATCAGTCAAACAGTTCTCTCCGCATCTGCTTACTTACATTCTTAATGTGTTAAGTTCGCAAATATAGCATACACAATTTCAATGCGGTGCCTGGTCTCCCTCATTCGATTTGGAATTGTTCTGCGATTAGTCGGTTCCACTTTTCTCAGACTGATAGTTTTTAAACAAATGCAATTCGGTAATGCAAGCACACCAATGTGCATGCACTAACAAACCATTATACTTACTCAACTATTGCATGTATACTGATTCACCATATGTCCTTCTTACATACCCATGTAACCGTACATGTTCAGTCTCTATATAACTAATATCAAATGAAATTGTTCAGTTTCAACCACTAAAGAACATAGACAAGTCCATCTACGACCCGCGCTGCTTGTCAAATTCACACTAAGATACCTATATACCATAATTATGCACATTGCTGCCAACGACAAGAACCCGACACGTAATGATAGCACGATACAATAGCCTTGACTGGTGCATAGCGCAACATATCAAACTAACGCCATGTGGCTGGTTTCGTTAAAGTAAGCCCCTTGTGATATGCGAATAGCAATCGCTATTATTGCAGAGATCTGCAATTAATAGATATTTAGCGAACTTAGAGTAAAAATATATCCGTCGCACCGCTAGACACAATTGTACAAGTAGTAACTGAGTATTAATGCAAAACGTACACAATATGTTGTTTCTATTTCATTCTTAATTGCAAGAAACAAACTCCAAGCGATTGCGTAACGCTTTGTAGCCTGCATAACGCTAAATAAAAAAATAAAAAATTGACACGTGGCCGGGCTCGAACCCGCCACAAAATGTACACGAAAGCTTTCAATGTCCGTCGCTCTACCCACTGCGCCACAGCGGCACACTGTCTGACGAGAATCGGAACATATATATCAAGGTATTTGTGCACGTGTTCGGTTGACTGGTTTCATATTACTGTAAACTTGACAAGTTTTACGCTTTCAAAATTTATTGTAACATGCATACGTGGATATATGACCATATAACCATTTCCCATGCAGTCCTAGATACTCTGGTTGTGCGTTTCCTGTACGCAATTGGGTAACTTCCCTTTGTTGATGATGCACGCTTATGCGTGTTTGTTACTTACAGGGTGTGACAAAAAATGTGTGAATCTTACCAAGTATATATCTACCAACTGCATGCAATCTGAGATTGTAAAACGATGAATGACATTTTCAGTTAAGTCGTATTCTTACACATATCCGTGCTTATATAGTTCCTACCAAGCATGGGGCGTAGGGGGTGTTTGACACAAGACGGCCCCCAAATCAGTCAAACAGTTCTCTCCGCATCTGCTTACTTACATTCTTAATGTGTTAAGTTCGCAAATATAGCATACACAATTTCAATGCGGTGCCTGGTCTCCCTCATTCGATTTGGAATTGTTCTGCGATTAGTCGGTTCCACTTTTCTCAGACTGATAGTTTTTAAACAAATGCAATTCGGTAATGCAAGCACACCAATGTGCATGCACTAACAAACCATTATACTTACTCAACTATTGCATGTATACTGATTCACCATATGTCCTTCTTACATACCCATGTAACCGTACATGTTCAGTCTCTATATAACTAATATCAAATGAAATTGTTCAGTTTCAACCACTAAAGAACATAGACAAGTCCATCTACGACCCGCGCTGCTTGTCAAATTCACACTAAGATACCTATATACCATAATTTTGCACATTGCTGCCAACGACAAGAACCCGACACGTAATGATAGCACGATACAATAGCCTTGACTGGTGCATAGCGCAACATATCAAACTAACGCCATGTGGCTGGTTTCGTTAAAGTAAGCCCCTTGTGATATGCGAATAGCAATCGCTATTATTGCAGAGATCTGCAATTAATAGATATTTAGCGAACTTAGAGTAAAAATATATCCGTCGCACCGCTAGACACAATTGTACAAGTAGTAACTGAGTATTAATGCAAAACGTACACAATATGTTGTTTCTATTTCATTCTTAATTGCAAGAAACAAACTCCAAGCGATTGCGTAACGCTTTGTAGCCTGCATAACGCTAAATAAAAAAATAAAAAAATGACACGTGGCCGGGCTCGAACCCGCCACAAAATGTACACGAAAGCTTTCAATGTCCGTCGCTCTACCCACTGCGCCACAGCGGCACACTGTCTGACGAGAATCGGAACATATATATCAAGGTATTTGTGCACGTGTTCGGTTGACTGGTTTCATATTACTGTAAACTTGACAAGTTTTACGCTTTCAAAATTTATTGTAACATGCATACGTGGATATATGACCATATAACCATTTCCCATGCAGTCCTAGATACTCTGGTTGTGCGTTTCCTGTACGCAATTGGGTAACTTCCCTTTGTTGATGATGCACGCTTATGCGTGTTTGTTACTTACAGGGTGTGACAAAAAATGTGTGAATCTTACCAAGTATATATCTACCAACTGCATGCAATCTGAGATTGTAAAACGATGAATGACATTTTCAGTTAAGTCGTATTCTTACACATATCCGTGCTTATATAGTTCCTACCAAGCATGGGGCGTAGGGGGTGTTTGACACAAGACGGCCCCCAAATCAGTCAAACAGTTCTCTCCGCATCTGCTTACTTACATTCTTAATGTGTTAAGTTCGCAAATATAGCATACACAATTTCAATGCGGTGCCTGGTCTCCCTCATTCGATTTGGAATTGTTCTGCGATTAGTCGGTTCCACTTTTCTCAGACTGATAGTTTTTAAACAAATGCAATTCGGTAATGCAAGCACACCAATGTGCATGCACTAACAAACCATTATACTTACTCAACTATTGCATGTATACTGATTCACCATATGTCCTTCTTACATACCCATGTAACCGTACATGTTCAGTCTCTATATAACTAATATCAAATGAAATTGTTCAGTTTCAACCACTAAAGAACATAGACAAGTCCATCTACGACCCGCGCTGCTTGTCAAATTCACACTAAGATACCTATATACCATAATTATGCACATTGCTGCCAACGACAAGAACCCGACACGTAATGATAGCACGATACAATAGCCTTGACTGGTGCATAGCGCAACATATCAAACTAACGCCATGTGGCTGGTTTCGTTAAAGTAAGCCCCTTGTGATATGCGAATAGCAATCGCTATTATTGCAGAGATCTGCAATTAATAGATATTTAGCGAACTTAGAGTAAAAATATATCCGTCGCACCGCTAGACACAATTGTACAAGTAGTAACTGAGTATTAATGCAAAACGTACACAATATGTTGTTTCTATTTCATTCTTAATTGCAAGAAACAAACTCCAAGCGATTGCGTAACGCTTTGTAGCCTGCATAACGCTAAATAAAAAAATAAAAAATTGACACGTGGCCGGGCTCGAACCCGCCACAAAATGTACACGAAAGCTTTCAATGTCCGTCGCTCTACCCACTGCGCCACAGCGGCACACTGTCTGACGAGAATCGGAACATATATATCAAGGTATTTGTGCACGTGTTCGGTTGACTGGTTTCATATTACTGTAAACTTGACAAGTTTTACGCTTTCAAAATTTATTGTAACATGCATACGTGGATATATGACCATATAACCATTTCCCATGCAGTCCTAGATACTCTGGTTGTGCGTTTCCTGTACGCAATTGGGTTACTTCCCTTTGTTGATGATGCACGCTTATGCGTGTTTGTTACTTACAGGGTGTGACAAAAAATGTGTGAATCTTACCAAGTATATATCTACCAACTGCATGCAATCTGAGATTGTAAAACGATGAATGACATTTTCAGTTAAGTCGTATTCTTACACATATCCGTGCTTATATAGTTCCTACCAAGCATGGGGCGTAGGGGGTGTTTGACACAAGACGGCCCCCAAATCAGTCAAACAGTTCTCTCCGCATCTGCTTACTTACATTCTTAATGTGTTAAGTTCGCAAATATAGCATACACAATTTCAATGCGGTGCCTGGTCTCCCTCATTCGATTTGGAATTGTTCTGCGATTAGTCGGTTCCACTTTTCTCAGACTGATAGTTTTTAAACAAATGCAATTCGGTAATGCAAGCACACCAATGTGCATGCACTAACAAACCATTATACTTACTCAACTATTGCATGTATACTGATTCACCATATGTCCTTCTTACATACCCATGTAACCGTACATGTTCAGTCTCTATATAACTAATATCAAATGAAATTGTTCAGTTTCAACCACTAAAGAACATAGACAAGTCCATCTACGACCCGCGCTGCTTGTCAAATTCACACTAAGATACCTATATACCATAATTATGCACATTGCTGCCAACGACAAGAACCCGACACGTAATGATAGCACGATACAATAGCCTTGACTGGTGCATAGCGCAACATATCAAACTAACGCCATGTGGCTGGTTTCGTTAAAGTAAGCCCCTTGTGATATGCGAATAGCAATCGCTATTATTGCAGAGATCTGCAATTAATAGATATTTAGCGAACTTAGAGTAAAAATATATCCGTCGCACCGCTAGACACAATTGTACAAGTAGTAACTGAGTATTAATGCAAAACGTACACAATATGTTGTTTCTATTTCATTCTTAATTGCAAGAAACAAACTCCAAGCGATTGCGTAACGCTTTGTAGCCTGCATAACGCTAAATAAAAAAATAAAAAATTGACACGTGGCCGGGCTCGAACCCGCCACAAAATGTACACGAAAGCTTTCAATGTCCGTCGCTCTACCCACTGCGCCACAGCGGCACACTGTCTGACGAGAATCGGAACATATATATCAAGGTATTTGTGCACGTGTTCGGTTGACTGGTTTCATATTACTGTAAACTTGACAAGTTTTACGCTTTCAAAATTTATTGTAACATGCATACGTGGATATATGACCATATAACCATTTCCCATGCAGTCCTAGATACTCTGGTTGTGCGTTTCCTGTACGCAATTGGGTTACTTCCCTTTGTTGATGATGCACGCTTATGCGTGTTTGTTACTTACAGGGTGTGACAAAAAATGTGTGAATCTTACCAAGTATATATCTACCAACTGCATGCAATCTGAGATTGTAAAACGATGAATGACATTTTCAGTTAAGTCGTATTCTTACACATATCCGTGCTTATATAGTTCCTACCAAGCATGGGGCGTAGGGGGTGTTTGACACAAGACGGCCCCCAAATCAGTCAAACAGTTCTCTCCGCATCTGCTTACTTACATTCTTAATGTGTTAAGTTCGCAAATATAGCATACACAATTTCAATGCGGTGCCTGGTCTCCCTCATTCGATTTGGAATTGTTCTGCGATTAGTCGGTTCCACTTTTCTCAGACTGATAGTTTTTAAACAAATGCAATTCGGTAATGCAAGCACACCAATGTGCATGCACTAACAAACCATTATACTTACTCAACTATTGCATGTATACTGATTCACCATATGTCCTTCTTACATACCCATGTAACCGTACATGTTCAGTCTCTATATAACTAATATCAAATGAAATTGTTCAGTTTCAACCACTAAAGAACATAGACAAGTCCATCTACGACCCGCGCTGCTTGTCAAATTCACACTAAGATACCTATATACCATAATTATGCACATTGCTGCCAACGACAAGAACCCGACACGTAATGATAGCACGATACAATAGCCTTGACTGGTGCATAGCGCAACATATCAAACTAACGCCATGTGGCTGGTTTCGTTAAAGTAAGCCCCTTGTGATATGCGAATAGCAATCGCTATTATTGCAGAGATCTGCAATTAATAGATATTTAGCGAACTTAGAGTAAAAATATATCCGTCGCACCGCTAGACACAATTGTACAAGTAGTAACTGAGTATTAATGCAAAACGTACACAATATGTTGTTTCTATTTCATTCTTAATTGCAAGAAACAAACTCCAAGCGATTGCGTAACGCTTTGTAGCCTGCATAACGCTAAATAAAAAAATAAAAAATTGACACGTGGCCGGGCTCGAACCCGCCACAAAATGTACACGAAAGCTTTCAATGTCCGTCGCTCTACCCACTGCGCCACAGCGGCACACTGTCTGACGAGAATCGGAACATATATATCAAGGTATTTGTGCACGTGTTCGGTTGACTGGTTTCATATTACTGTAAACTTGACAAGTTTTACGCTTTCAAAATTTATTGTAACATGCATACGTGGATATATGACCATATAACCATTTCCCATGCAGTCCTAGATACTCTGGTTGTGCGTTTCCTGTACGCAATTGGGTTACTTCCCTTTGTTGATGATGCACGCTTATGCGTGTTTGTTACTTACAGGGTGTGACAAAAAATGTGTGAATCTTACCAAGTATATATCTACCAACTGCATGCAATCTGAGATTGTAAAACGATGAATGACATTTTCAGTTAAGTCGTATTCTTACACATATCCGTGCTTATATAGTTCCTACCAAGCATGGGGCGTAGGGGGTGTTTGACACAAGACGGCCCCCAAATCAGTCAAACAGTTCTCTCCGCATCTGCTTACTTACATTCTTAATGTGTTAAGTTCGCAAATATAGCATACACAATTTCAATGCGGTGCCTGGTCTCCCTCATTCGATTTGGAATTGTTCTGCGATTAGTCGGTTCCACTTTTCTCAGACTGATAGTTTTTAAACAAATGCAATTCGGTAATGCAAGCACACCAATGTGCATGCACTAACAAACCATTATACTTACTCAACTATTGCATGTATACTGATTCACCATATGTCCTTCTTACATACCCATGTAACCGTACATGTTCAGTCTCTATATAACTAATATCAAATGAAATTGTTCAGTTTCAACCACTAAAGAACATAGACAAGTCCATCTACGACCCGCGCTGCTTGTCAAATTCACACTAAGATACCTATATACCATAATTATGCACATTGCTGCCAACGACAAGAACCCGACACGTAATGATAGCACGATACAATAGCCTTGACTGGTGCATAGCGCAACATATCAAACTAACGCCATGTGGCTGGTTTCGTTAAAGTAAGCCCCTTGTGATATGCGAATAGCAATCGCTATTATTGCAGAGATCTGCAATTAATAGATATTTAGCGAACTTAGAGTAAAAATATATCCGTCGCACCGCTAGACACAATTGTACAAGTAGTAACTGAGTATTAATGCAAAACGTACACAATATGTTGTTTCTATTTCATTCTTAATTGCAAGAAACAAACTCCAAGCGATTGCGTAACGCTTTGTAGCCTGCATAACGCTAAATAAAAAAATAAAAAATTGACACGTGGCCGGGCTCGAACCCGCCACAAAATGTACACGAAAGCTTTCAATGTCCGTCGCTCTACCCACTGCGCCACAGCGGCACACTGTCTGACGAGAATCGGAACATATATATCAAGGTATTTGTGCACGTGTTCGGTTGACTGGTTTCATATTACTGTAAACTTGACAAGTTTTACGCTTTCAAAATTTATTGTAACATGCATACGTGGATATATGACCATATAACCATTTCCCATGCAGTCCTAGATACTCTGGTTGTGCGTTTCCTGTACGCAATTGGGTTACTTCCCTTTGTTGATGATGCACGCTTATGCGTGTTTGTTACTTACAGGGTGTGACAAAAAATGTGTGAATCTTACCAAGTATATATCTACCAACTGCATGCAATCTGAGATTGTAAAACGATGAATGACATTTTCAGTTAAGTCGTATTCTTACACATATCCGTGCTTATATAGTTCCTACCAAGCATGGGGCGTAGGGGGTGTTTGACACAAGACGGCCCCCAAATCAGTCAAACAGTTCTCTCCGCATCTGCTTACTTACATTCTTAATGTGTTAAGTTCGCAAATATAGCATACACAATTTCAATGCGGTGCCTGGTCTCCCTCATTCGATTTGGAATTGTTCTGCGATTAGTCGGTTCCACTTTTCTCAGACTGATAGTTTTTAAACAAATGCAATTCGGTAATGCAAGCACACCAATGTGCATGCACTAACAAACCATTATACTTACTCAACTATTGCATGTATACTGATTCACCATATGTCCTTCTTACATACCCATGTAACCGTACATGTTCAGTCTCTATATAACTAATATCAAATGAAATTGTTCAGTTTCAACCACTAAAGAACATAGACAAGTCCATCTACGACCCGCGCTGCTTGTCAAATTCACACTAAGATACCTATATACCATAATTATGCACATTGCTGCCAACGACAAGAACCCGACACGTAATGATAGCACGATACAATAGCCTTGACTGGTGCATAGCGCAACATATCAAACTAACGCCATGTGGCTGGTTTCGTTAAAGTAAGCCCCTTGTGATATGCGAATAGCAATCGCTATTATTGCAGAGATCTGCAATTAATAGATATTTAGCGAACTTAGAGTAAAAATATATCCGTCGCACCGCTAGACACAATTGTACAAGTAGTAACTGAGTATTAATGCAAAACGTACACAATATGTTGTTTCTATTTCATTCTTAATTGCAAGAAACAAACTCCAAGCGATTGCGTAACGCTTTGTAGCCTGCATAACGCTAAATAAAAAAATAAAAAATTGACACGTGGCCGGGCTCGAACCCGCCACAAAATGTACACGAAAGCTTTCAATGTCCGTCGCTCTACCCACTGCGCCACAGCGGCACACTGTCTGACGAGAATCGGAACATATATATCAAGGTATTTGTGCACGTGTTCGGTTGACTGGTTTCATATTACTGTAAACTTGACAAGTTTTACGCTTTCAAAATTTATTGTAACATGCATACGTGGATATATGACCATATAACCATTTCCCATGCAGTCCTAGATACTCTGGTTGTGCGTTTCCTGTACGCAATTGGGTTACTTCCCTTTGTTGATGATGCACGCTTATGCGTGTTTGTTACTTACAGGGTGTGACAAAAAATGTGTGAATCTTACCAAGTATATATCTACCAACTGCATGCAATCTGAGATTGTAAAACGATGAATGACATTTTCAGTTAAGTCGTATTCTTACACATATCCGTGCTTATATAGTTCCTACCAAGCATGGGGCGTAGGGGGTGTTTGACACAAGACGGCCCCCAAATCAGTCAAACAGTTCTCTCCGCATCTGCTTACTTACATTCTTAATGTGTTAAGTTCGCAAATATAGCATACACAATTTCAATGCGGTGCCTGGTCTCCCTCATTCGATTTGGAATTGTTCTGCGATTAGTCGGTTCCACTTTTCTCAGACTGATAGTTTTTAAACAAATGCAATTCGGTAATGCAAGCACACCAATGTGCATGCACTAACAAACCATTATACTTACTCAACTATTGCATGTATACTGATTCACCATATGTCCTTCTTACATACCCATGTAACCGTACATGTTCAGTCTCTATATAACTAATATCAAATGAAATTGTTCAGTTTCAACCACTAAAGAACATAGACAAGTCCATCTACGACCCGCGCTGCTTGTCAAATTCACACTAAGATACCTATATACCATAATTATGCACATTGCTGCCAACGACAAGAACCCGACACGTAATGATAGCACGATACAATAGCCTTGACTGGTGCATAGCGCAACATATCAAACTAACGCCATGTGGCTGGTTTCGTTAAAGTAAGCCCCTTGTGATATGCGAATAGCAATCGCTATTATTGCAGAGATCTGCAATTAATAGATATTTAGCGAACTTAGAGTAAAAATATATCCGTCGCACCGCTAGACACAATTGTACAAGTAGTAACTGAGTATTAATGCAAAACGTACACAATATGTTGTTTCTATTTCATTCTTAATTGCAAGAAACAAACTCCAAGCGATTGCGTAACGCTTTGTAGCCTGCATAACGCTAAATAAAAAAATAAAAAATTGACACGTGGCCGGGCTCGAACCCGCCACAAAATGTACACGAAAGCTTTCAATGTCCGTCACTCTACCCACTGCGCCACAGCGGCACACTGTCTGACGAGAATCGGAACATATATATCAAGGTATTTGTGCACGTGTTCGGTTGACTGGTTTCATATTACTGTAAACTTGACAAGTTTTACGCTTTCAAAATTTATTGTAACATGCATACGTGGATATATGACCATATAACCATTTCCCATGCAGTCCTAGATACTCTGGTTGTGCGTTTCCTGTACGCAATTGGGTTACTTCCCTTTGTTGATGATGCACGCTTATGCGTGTTTGTTACTTACAGGGTGTGACAAAAAATGTGTGAATCTTACCAAGTATATATCTACCAACTGCATGCAATCTGAGATTGTAAAACGATGAATGACATTTTCAGTTAAGTCGTATTCTTACACATATCCGTGCTTATATAGTTCCTACCAAGCATGGGGCGTAGGGGGTGTTTGACACAAGACGGCCCCCAAATCAGTCAAACAGTTCTCTCCGCATCTGCTTACTTACATTCTTAATGTGTTAAGTTCGCAAATATAGCATACACAATTTCAATGCGGTGCCTGGTCTCCCTCATTCGATTTGGAATTGTTCTGCGATTAGTCGGTTCCACTTTTCTCAGACTGATAGTTTTTAAACAAATGCAATTCGGTAATGCAAGCACACCAATGTGCATGCACTAACAAACCATTATACTTACTCAACTATTGCATGTATACTGATTCACCATATGTCCTTCTTACATACCCATGTAACCGTACATGTTCAGTCTCTATATAACTAATATCAAATGAAATTGTTCAGTTTCAACCACTAAAGAACATAGACAAGTCCATCTACGACCCGCGCTGCTTGTCAAATTCACACTAAGATACCTATATACCATAATTATGCACATTGCTGCCAACGACAAGAACCCGACACGTAATGATAGCACGATACAATAGCCTTGACTGGTGCATAGCGCAACATATCAAACTAACGCCATGTGGCTGGTTTCGTTAAAGTAAGCCCCTTGTGATATGCGAATAGCAATCGCTATTATTGCAGAGATCTGCAATTAATAGATATTTAGCGAACTTAGAGTAAAAATATATCCGTCGCACCGCTAGACACAATTGTACAAGTAGTAACTGAGTATTAATGCAAAACGTACACAATATGTTGTTTCTATTTCATTCTTAATTGCAAGAAACAAACTCCAAGCGATTGCGTAACGCTTTGTAGCCTGCATAACGCTAAATAAAAAAATAAAAAATTGACACGTGGCCGGGCTCGAACCCGCCACAAAATGTACACGAAAGCTTTCAATGTCCGTCGCTCTACCCACTGCGCCACAGCGGCACACTGTCTGACGAGAATCGGAACATATATATCAAGGTATTTGTGCACGTGTTCGGTTGACTGGTTTCATATTACTGTAAACTTGACAAGTTTTACGCTTTCAAAATTTATTGTAACATGCATACGTGGATATATGACCATATAACCATTTCCCATGCAGTCCTAGATACTCTGGTTGTGCGTTTCCTGTACGCAATTGGGTTACTTCCCTTTGTTGATGATGCACGCTTATGCGTGTTTGTTACTTACAGGGTGTGACAAAAAATGTGTGAATCTTACCAAGTATATATCTACCAACTGCATGCAATCTGAGATTGTAAAACGATGAATGACATTTTCAGTTAAGTCGTATTCTTACACATATCCGTGCTTATATAGTTCCTACCAAGCATGGGGCGTAGGGGGTGTTTGACACAAGACGGCCCCCAAATCAGTCAAACAGTTCTCTCCGCATCTGCTTACTTACATTCTTAATGTGTTAAGTTCGCAAATATAGCATACACAATTTCAATGCGGTGCCTGGTCTCCCTCATTCGATTTGGAATTGTTCTGCGATTAGTCGGTTCCACTTTTCTCAGACTGATAGTTTTTAAACAAATGCAATTCGGTAATGCAAGCACACCAATGTGCATGCACTAACAAACCATTATACTTACTCAACTATTGCATGTATACTGATTCACCATATGTCCTTCTTACATACCCATGTAACCGTACATGTTCAGTCTCTATATAACTAATATCAAATGAAATTGTTCAGTTTCAACCACTAAAGAACATAGACAAGTCCATCTACGACCCGCGCTGCTTGTCAAATTCACACTAAGATACCTATATACCATAATTATGCACATTGCTGCCAACGACAAGAACCCGACACGTAATGATAGCACGATACAATAGCCTTGACTGGTGCATAGCGCAACATATCAAACTAACGCCATGTGGCTGGTTTCGTTAAAGTAAGCCCCTTGTGATATGCGAATAGCAATCGCTATTATTGCAGAGATCTGCAATTAATAGATATTTAGCGAACTTAGAGTAAAAATATATCCGTCGCACCGCTAGACACAATTGTACAAGTAGTAACTGAGTATTAATGCAAAACGTACACAATATGTTGTTTCTATTTCATTCTTAATTGCAAGAAACAAACTCCAAGCGATTGCGTAACGCTTTGTAGCCTGCATAACGCTAAATAAAAAAATAAAAAATTGACACGTGGCCGGGCTCGAACCCGCCACAAAATGTACACGAAAGCTTTCAATGTCCGTCGCTCTACCCACTGCGCCACAGCGGCACACTGTCTGACGAGAATCGGAACATATATATCAAGGTATTTGTGCACGTGTTCGGTTGACTGGTTTCATATTACTGTAAACTTGACAAGTTTTACGCTTTCAAAATTTATTGTAACATGCATACGTGGATATATGACCATATAACCATTTCCCATGCAGTCCTAGATACTCTGGTTGTGCGTTTCCTGTACGCAATTGGGTTACTTCCCTTTGTTGATGATGCACGCTTATGCGTGTTTGTTACTTACAGGGTGTGACAAAAAATGTGTGAATCTTACCAAGTATATATCTACCAACTGCATGCAATCTGAGATTGTAAAACGATGAATGACATTTTCAGTTAAGTCGTATTCTTACACATATCCGTGCTTATATAGTTCCTACCAAGCATGGGGCGTAGGGGGTGTTTGACACAAGACGGCCCCCAAATCAGTCAAACAGTTCTCTCCGCATCTGCTTACTTACATTCTTAATGTGTTAAGTTCGCAAATATAGCATACACAATTTCAATGCGGTGCCTGGTCTCCCTCATTCGATTTGGAATTGTTCTGCGATTAGTCGGTTCCACTTTTCTCAGACTGATAGTTTTTAAACAAATGCAATTCGGTAATGCAAGCACACCAATGTGCATGCACTAACAAACCATTATACTTACTCAACTATTGCATGTATACTGATTCACCATATGTCCTTCTTACATACCCATGTAACCGTACATGTTCAGTCTCTATATAACTAATATCAAATGAAATTGTTCAGTTTCAACCACTAAAGAACATAGACAAGTCCATCTACGACCCGCGCTGCTTGTCAAATTCACACTAAGATACCTATATACCATAATTATGCACATTGCTGCCAACGACAAGAACCCGACACGTAATGATAGCACGATACAATAGCCTTGACTGGTGCATAGCGCAACATATCAAACTAACGCCATGTGGCTGGTTTCGTTAAAGTAAGCCCCTTGTGATATGCGAATAGCAATCGCTATTATTGCAGAGATCTGCAATTAATAGATATTTAGCGAACTTAGAGTAAAAATATATCCGTCGCACCGCTAGACACAATTGTACAAGTAGTAACTGAGTATTAATGCAAAACGTACACAATATGTTGTTTCTATTTCATTCTTAATTGCAAGAAACAAACTCCAAGCGATTGCGTAACGCTTTGTAGCCTGCATAACGCTAAATAAAAAAATAAAAAATTGACACGTGGCCGGGCTCGAACCCGCCACAAAATGTACACGAAAGCTTTCAATGTCCGTCACTCTACCCACTGCGCCACAGCGGCACACTGTCTGACGAGAATCGGAACATATATATCAAGGTATTTGTGCACGTGTTCGGTTGACTGGTTTCATATTACTGTAAACTTGACAAGTTTTACGCTTTCAAAATTTATTGTAACATGCATACGTGGATATATGACCATATAACCATTTCCCATGCAGTCCTAGATACTCTGGTTGTGCGTTTCCTGTACGCAATTGGGTTACTTCCCTTTGTTGATGATGCACGCTTATGCGTGTTTGTTACTTACAGGGTGTGACAAAAAATGTGTGAATCTTACCAAGTATATATCTACCAACTGCATGCAATCTGAGATTGTAAAACGATGAATGACATTTTCAGTTAAGTCGTATTCTTACACATATCCGTGCTTATATAGTTCCTACCAAGCATGGGGCGTAGGGGGTGTTTGACACAAGACGGCCCCCAAATCAGTCAAACAGTTCTCTCCGCATCTGCTTACTTACATTCTTAATGTGTTAAGTTCGCAAATATAGCATACACAATTTCAATGCGGTGCCTGGTCTCCCTCATTCGATTTGGAATTGTTCTGCGATTAGTGGGTTCCACTTTTCTCAGACTGATAGTTTTTAAACAAATGCAATTCGGTAATGCAAGCACACCAATGTGCATGCACTAACAAACCATTATACTTACTCAACTATTGCATGTATACTGATTCACCATATGTCCTTCTTACATACCCATGTAACCGTACATGTTCAGTCTCTATATAACTAATATCAAATGAAATTGTTCAGTTTCAACCACTAAAGAACATAGACAAGTCCATCTACGACCCGCGCTGCTTGTCAAATTCACACTAAGATACCTATATACCATAATTATGCACATTGCTGCCAACGACAAGAACCCGACACGTAATGATAGCACGATACAATAGCCTTGACTGGTGCATAGCGCAACATATCAAACTAACGCCATGTGGCTGGTTTCGTTAAAGTAAGCCCCTTGTGATATGCGAATAGCAATCGCTATTATTGCAGAGATCTGCAATTAATAGATATTTAGCGAACTTAGAGTAAAAATATATCCGTCGCACCGCTAGACACAATTGTACAAGTAGTAACTGAGTATTAATGCAAAACGTACACAATATGTTGTTTCTATTTCATTCTTAATTGCAAGAAACAAACTCCAAGCGATTGCGTAACGCTTTGTAGCCTGCATAACGCTAAATAAAAAAATAAAAAATTGACACGTGGCCGGGCTCGAACCCGCCACAAAATGTACACGAAAGCTTTCAATGTCCGTCGCTCTACCCACTGCGCCACAGCGGCACACTGTCTGACGAGAATCGGAACATATATATCAAGGTATTTGTGCACGTGTTCGGTTGACTGGTTTCATATTACTGTAAACTTGACAAGTTTTACGCTTTCAAAATTTATTGTAACATGCATACGTGGATATATGACCATATAACCATTTCCCATGCAGTCCTAGATACTCTGGTTGTGCGTTTCCTGTACGCAATTGGGTTACTTCCCTTTGTTGATGATGCACGCTTATGCGTGTTTGTTACTTACAGGGTGTGACAAAAAATGTGTGAATCTTACCAAGTATATATCTACCAACTGCATGCAATCTGAGATTGTAAAACGATGAATGACATTTTCAGTTAAGTCGTATTCTTACACATATCCGTGCTTATATAGTTCCTACCAAGCATGGGGCGTAGGGGGTGTTTGACACAAGACGGCCCCCAAATCAGTCAAACAGTTCTCTCCGCATCTGCTTACTTACATTCTTAATGTGTTAAGTTCGCAAATATAGCATACACAATTTCAATGCGGTGCCTGGTCTCCCTCATTCGATTTGGAATTGTTCTGCGATTAGTCGGTTCCACTTTTCTCAGACTGATAGTTTTTAAACAAATGCAATTCGGTAATGCAAGCACACCAATGTGCATGCACTAACAAACCATTATACTTACTCAACTATTGCATGTATACTGATTCACCATATGTCCTTCTTACATACCCATGTAACCGTACATGTTCAGTCTCTATATAACTAATATCAAATGAAATTGTTCAGTTTCAACCACTAAAGAACATAGACAAGTCCATCTACGACCCGCGCTGCTTGTCAAATTCACACTAAGATACCTATATACCATAATTATGCACATTGCTGCCAACGACAAGAACCCGACACGTAATGATAGCACGATACAATAGCCTTGACTGGTGCATAGCGCAACATATCAAACTAACGCCATGTGGCTGGTTTCGTTAAAGTAAGCCCCTTGTGATATGCGAATAGCAATCGCTATTATTGCAGAGATCTGCAATTAATAGATATTTAGCGAACTTAGAGTAAAAATATATCCGTCGCACCGCTAGACACAATTGTACAAGTAGTAACTGAGTATTAATGCAAAACGTACACAATATGTTGTTTCTATTTCATTCTTAATTGCAAGAAACAAACTCCAAGCGATTGCGTAACGCTTTGTAGCCTGCATAACGCTAAATAAAAAAATAAAAAATTGACACGTGGCCGGGCTCGAACCCGCCACAAAATGTACACGAAAGCTTTCAATGTCCGTCGCTCTACCCACTGCGCCACAGCGGCACACTGTCTGACGAGAATCGGAACATATATATCAAGGTATTTGTGCACGTGTTCGGTTGACTGGTTTCATATTACTGTAAACTTGACAAGTTTTACGCTTTCAAAATTTATTGTAACATGCATACGTGGATATATGACCATATAACCATTTCCCATGCAGTCCTAGATACTCTGGTTGTGCGTTTCCTGTACGCAATTGGGTTACTTCCCTTTGTTGATGATGCACGCTTATGCGTGTTTGTTACTTACAGGGTGTGACAAAAAATGTGTGAATCTTACCAAGTATATATCTACCAACTGCATGCAATCTGAGATTGTAAAACAATGAATGACATTTTCAGTTAAGTCGTATTCTTACACATATCCGTGCTTATATAGTTCCTACCAAGCATGGGGCGTAGGGGGTGTTTGACACAAGACGGCCCCCAAATCAGTCAAACAGTTCTCTCCGCATCTGCTTACTTACATTCTTAATGTGTTAAGTTCGCAAATATAGCATACACAATTTCAATGCGGTGCCTGGTCTCCCTCATTCGATTTGGAATTGTTCTGCGATTAGTCGGTTCCACTTTTCTCAGACTGATAGTTTTTAAACAAATGCAATTCGGTAATGCAAGCACACCAATGTGCATGCACTAACAAACCATTATACTTACTCAACTATTGCATGTATACTGATTCACCATATGTCCTTCTTACATACCCATGTAACCGTACATGTTCAGTCTCTATATAACTAATATCAAATGAAATTGTTCAGTTTCAACCACTAAAGAACATAGACAAGTCCATCTACGACCCGCGCTGCTTGTCAAATTCACACTAAGATACCTATATACCATAATTATGCACATTGCTGCCAACGACAAGAACCCGACACGTAATGATAGCACGATACAATAGCCTTGACTGGTGCATAGCGCAACATATCAAACTAACGCCATGTGGCTGGTTTCGTTAAAGTAAGCCCCTTGTGATATGCGAATAGCAATCGCTATTATTGCAGAGATCTGCAATTAATAGATATTTAGCGAACTTAGAGTAAAAATATATCCGTCGCACCGCTAGACACAATTGTACAAGTAGTAACTGAGTATTAATGCAAAACGTACACAATATGTTGTTTCTATTTCATTCTTAATTGCAAGAAACAAACTCCAAGCGATTGCGTAACGCTTTGTAGCCTGCATAACGCTAAATAAAAAAATAAAAAATTGACACGTGGCCGGGCTCGAACCCGCCACAAAATGTACACGAAAGCTTTCAATGTCCGTCGCTCTACCCACTGCGCCACAGCGGCACACTGTCTGACGAGAATCGGAACATATATATCAAGGTATTTGTGCACGTGTTCGGTTGACTGGTTTCATATTACTGTAAACTTGACAAGTTTTACGCTTTCAAAATTTATTGTAACATGCATACGTGGATATATGACCATATAACCATTTCCCATGCAGTCCTAGATACTCTGGTTGTGCGTTTCCTGTACGCAATTGGGTTACTTCCCTTTGTTGATGATGCACGCTTATGCGTGTTTGTTACTTACAGGGTGTGACAAAAAATGTGTGAATCTTACCAAGTATATATCTACCAACTGCATGCAATCTGAGATTGTAAAACGATGAATGACATTTTCAGTTAAGTCGTATTCTTACACATATCCGTGCTTATATAGTTCCTACCAAGCATGGGGCGTAGGGGGTGTTTGACACAAGACGGCCCCCAAATCAGTCAAACAGTTCTCTCCGCATCTGCTTACTTACATTCTTAATGTGTTAAGTTCGCAAATATAGCATACACAATTTCAATGCGGTGCCTGGTCTCCCTCATTCGATTTGGAATTGTTCTGCGATTAGTCGGTTCCACTTTTCTCAGACTGATAGTTTTTAAACAAATGCAATTCGGTAATGCAAGCACACCAATGTGCATGCACTAACAAACCATTATACTTACTCAACTATTGCATGTATACTGATTCACCATATGTCCTTCTTACATACCCATGTAACCGTACATGTTCAGTCTCTATATAACTAATATCAAATGAAATTGTTCAGTTTCAACCACTAAAGAACATAGACAAGTCCATCTACGACCCGCGCTGCTTGTCAAATTCACACTAAGATACCTATATACCATAATTATGCACATTGCTGCCAACGACAAGAACCCGACACGTAATGATAGCACGATACAATAGCCTTGACTGGTGCATAGCGCAACATATCAAACTAACGCCATGTGGCTGGTTTCGTTAAAGTAAGCCCCTTGTGATATGCGAATAGCAATCGCTATTATTGCAGAGATCTGCAATTAATAGATATTTAGCGAACTTAGAGTAAAAATATATCCGTCGCACCGCTAGACACAATTGTACAAGTAGTAACTGAGTATTAATGCAAAACGTACACAATATGTTGTTTCTATTTCATTCTTAATTGCAAGAAACAAACTCCAAGCGATTGCGTAACGCTTTGTAGCCTGCATAACGCTAAATAAAAAAATAAAAAATTGACACGTGGCCGGGCTCGAACCCGCCACAAAATGTACACGAAAGCTTTCAATGTCCGTCGCTCTACCCACTGCGCCACAGCGGCACACTGTCTGACGAGAATCGGAACATATATATCAAGGTATTTGTGCACGTGTTCGGTTGACTGGTTTCATATTACTGTAAACTTGACAAGTTTTACGCTTTCAAAATTTATTGTAACATGCATACGTGGATATATGACCATATAACCATTTCCCATGCAGTCCTAGATACTCTGGTTGTGCGTTTCCTGTACGCAATTGGGTTACTTCCCTTTGTTGATGATGCACGCTTATGCGTGTTTGTAACTTACAGGGTGTGACAAAAAATGTGTGAATCTTACCAAGTATATATCTACCAACTGCATGCAATCTGAGATTGTAAAACGATGAATGACATTTTCAGTTAAGTCGTATTCTTACACATATCCGTGCTTATATAGTTCCTACCAAGCATGGGGCGTAGGGGGTGTTTGACACAAGACGGCCCCCAAATCAGTCAAACAGTTCTCTCCGCATCTGCTTACTTACATTCTTAATGTGTTAAGTTCGCAAATATAGCATACACAATTTCAATGCGGTGCCTGGTCTCCCTCATTCGATTTGGAATTGTTCTGCGATTAGTCGGTTCCACTTTTCTCAGACTGATAGTTTTTAAACAAATGCAATTCGGTAATGCAAGCACACCAATGTGCATGCACTAACAAACCATTATACTTACTCAACTATTGCATGTATACTGATTCACCATATGTCCGTCTTACATACCCATGTAACCGTACATGTTCAGTCTCTATATAACTAATATCAAATGAAATTGTTCAGTTTCAACCACTAAAGAACATAGACAAGTCCATCTACGACCCGCGCTGCTTGTCAAATTCACACTAAGATACCTATATACCATAATTATGCACATTGCTGCCAACGACAAGAACCCGACATGTAATGATAGCACGATACAATAGCCTTGACTGGTGCATAGCGCAACATATCAAACTAACGCCATGTGGCTGGTTTCGTTAAAGTAAGCCCCTTGTGATATGCGAATAGCAATCGCTATTATTGCAGAGATCTGCAATTAATAGATATTTAGCGAACTTAGAGTAAAAATATATCCGTCGCACCGCTAGACACAATTGTACAAGTAGTAACTGAGTATTAATGCAAAACGTACACAATATGTTGTTTCTATTTCATTCTTAATTGCAAGAAACAAACTCCAAGCGATTGCGTAACGCTTTGTAGCCTGCATAACGCTAAATAAAAAAATAAAAAATTGACACGTGGCCGGGCTCGAACCTGCCACAAAATGTACACGAAAGCTTTCAATGTCCGTCGCTCTACCCACTGCGCCACAGCGGCACACTGTCTGACGAGAATCGGAACATATATATCAAGGTATTTGTGCACGTGTTCGGTTGACTGGTTTCATATTACTGTAAACTTGACAAGTTTTACGCTTTCAAAATTTATTGTAACATGCATACGTGGATATATGACCATATAACCATTTCCCATGCAGTCCTAGATACTCTGGTTGTGCGTTTCCTGTACGCAATTGGGTTACTTCCCTTTGTTGATGATGCACGCTTATGCGTGTTTGTTACTTACAGGGTGTGACAAAAAATGTGTGAATCTTACCAAGTATATATCTACCAACTGCATGCAATCTGAGATTGTAAAACGATGAATGACATTTTCAGTTAAGTCGTATTCTTACACATATCCGTGCTTATATAGTTCCTACCAAGCATGGGGCGTAGGGGGTGTTTGACACAAGACGGCCCCCAAATCAGTCAAACAGTTCTCTCCGCATCTGCTTACTTACATTCTTAATGTGTTAAGTTCGCAAATATAGCATACACAATTTCAATGCGGTGCCTGGTCTCCCTCATTCGATTTGGAATTGTTCTGCGATTAGTCGGTTCCACTTTTCTCAGACTGATAGTTTTTAAACAAATGCAATTCGGTAATGCAAGCACACCAATGTGCATGCACTAACAAACCATTATACTTACTCAACTATTGCATGTATACTGATTCACCATATGTCCGTCTTACATACCCATGTAACCGTACATGTTCAGTCTCTATATAACTAATATCAAATGAAATTGTTCAGTTTCAACCACTAAAGAACATAGACAAGTCCATCTACGACCCGCGCTGCTTGTCAAATTCACACTAAGATACCTATATACCATAATTATGCACATTGCTGCCAACGACAAGAACCCGACACGTAATGATAGCACGATACAATAGCCTTGACTGGTGCATAGCGCAACATATCAAACTAACGCCATGTGGCTGGTTTCGTTAAAGTAAGCCCCTTGTGATATGCGAATAGCAATCGCTATTATTGCAGAGATCTGCAATTAATAGATCTTTAGCGAACTTAGAGTAAAAATATATCCGTCGCACCGCTAGACACAATTGTACAAGTAGTAACTGAGTATTAATGCAAAACGTACGCAATATGTTGTTTCTATTTCATTCTTAATTGCAAGAAACAAACTCCAAGCGATTGCGTAACGCTTTGTAGCCTGCATAACGCTAAATAAAAAAATAAAAAATTGACACGTGGCCGGGCTCGAACCCGCCACAAAATGTACACGAAAGCTTTCAATGTCCGTCGCTCTACCCACTGCGCCACAGCGGCACACTGTCTGGCGAGAATCGGAACATATATATCAAGGTATTTGTGCACGTGTTCGGTTGACTGGTTTCATATTACTGTAAACTTGACAAGTTTTACGCTTTCAAAATTTATTGTAACATGCATACGTGGATATATGACCATATAACCATTTCCCATGCAGTCCTAGATACTCTGGTTGTGCGTTTCCTGTACGCAATTGGGTTACTTCCCTTTGTTGATGATGCACGCTTATGCGTGTTTGTAACTTACAGGGTGTGACAAAAAATGTGTGAATCTTACCAAGTATATATCTACCAACTGCATGCAATCTGAGATTGTAAAACGATGAATGACATTTTCAGTTAAGTCGTATTCTTACACATATCCGTGCTTATATAGTTCCTACCAAGCATGGGGCGTAGGGGGTGTTTGACACAAGACGGCCCCCAAATCAGTCAAACAGTTCTCTCCGCATCTGCTTACTTACATTCTTAATGTGTTAAGTTCGCAAATATAGCATACACAATTTCAATGCGGTGCCTGGTCTCCCTCATTCGATTTGGAATTGTTCTGCGATTAGTCGGTTCCACTTTTCTCAGACTGATAGTTTTTAAACAAATGCAATTCGGTAATGCAAGCACACCAATGTGCATGCACTAACAAACCATTATACTTACTCAACTATTGCATGTATACTGATTCACCATATGTCCGTCTTACATACCCATGTAACCGTACATGTTCAGTCTCTATATAACTAATATCAAATGAAATTGTTCAGTTTCAACCACTAAAGAACATAGACAAGTCCATCTACGACCCGCGCTGCTTGTCAAATTCACACTAAGATACCTATATACCATAATTATGCACATTGCTGCCAACGACAAGAACCCGACATGTAATGATAGCACGATACAATAGCCTTGACTGGTGCATAGCGCAACATATCAAACTAACGCCATGTGGCTGGTTTCGTTAAAGTAAGCCCCTTGTGATATGCGAATAGCAATCGCTATTATTGCAGAGATCTGCAATTAATAGATATTTAGCGAACTTAGAGTAAAAATATATCCGTCGCACCGCTAGACACAATTGTACAAGTAGTAACTGAGTATTAATGCAAAACGTACACAATATGTTGTTTCTATTTCATTCTTAATTGCAAGAAACAAACTCCAAGCGATTGCGTAACGCTTTGTAGCCTGCATAACGCTAAATAAAAAAATAAAAAATTGACACGTGGCCGGGCTCGAACCTGCCACAAAATGTACACGAAAGCTTTCAATGTCCGTCGCTCTACCCACTGCGCCACAGCGGCACACTGTCTGACGAGAATCGGAACATATATATCAAGGTATTTGTGCACGTGTTCGGTTGACTGGTTTCATATTACTGTAAACTTGACAAGTTTTACGCTTTCAAAATTTATTGTAACATGCATACGTGGATATATGACCATATAACCATTTCCCATGCAGTCCTAGATACTCTGGTTGTGCGTTTCCTGTACGCAATTGGGTTACTTCCCTTTGTTGATGATGCACGCTTATGCGTGTTTGTTACTTACAGGGTGTGACAAAAAATGTGTGAATCTTACCAAGTATATATCTACCAACTGCATGCAATCTGAGATTGTAAAACGATGAATGACATTTTCAGTTAAGTCGTATTCTTACACATATCCGTGCTTATATAGTTCCTACCAAGCATGGGGCGTAGGGGGTGTTTGACACAAGACGGCCCCCAAATCAGTCAAACAGTTCTCTCCGCATCTGCTTACTTACATTCTTAATGTGTTAAGTTCGCAAATATAGCATACACAATTTCAATGCGGTGCCTGGTCTCCCTCATTCGATTTGGAATTGTTCTGCGATTAGTCGGTTCCACTTTTCTCAGACTGATAGTTTTTAAACAAATGCAATTCGGTAATGCAAGCACACCAATGTGCATGCACTAACAAACCATTATACTTACTCAACTATTGCATGTATACTGATTCACCATATGTCCGTCTTACATACCCATGTAACCGTACATGTTCAGTCTCTATATAACTAATATCAAATGAAATTGTTCAGTTTCAACCACTAAAGAACATAGACAAGTCCATCTACGACCCGCGCTGCTTGTCAAATTCACACTAAGATACCTATATACCATAATTATGCACATTGCTGCCAACGACAAGAACCCGACACGTAATGATAGCACGATACAATAGCCTTGACTGGTGCATAGCGCAACATATCAAACTAACGCCATGTGGCTGGTTTCGTTAAAGTAAGCCCCTTGTGATATGCGAATAGCAATCGCTATTATTGCAGAGATCTGCAATTAATAGATCTTTAGCGAACTTAGAGTAAAAATATATCCGTCGCACCGCTAGACACAATTGTACAAGTAGTAACTGAGTATTAATGCAAAACGTACGCAATATGTTGTTTCTATTTCATTCTTAATTGCAAGAAACAAACTCCAAGCGATTGCGTAACGCTTTGTAGCCTGCATAACGCTAAATAAAAAAATAAAAAATTGACACGTGGCCGGGCTCGAACCCGCCACAAAATGTACACGAAAGCTTTCAATGTCCGTCGCTCTACCCACTGCGCCACAGCGGCACACTGTCTGACGAGAATCGGAACATATATATCAAGGTATTTGTGCACGTGTTCGGTTGACTGGTTTCATATTACTGTAAACTTGACAAGTTTTACGCTTTCAAAATTTATTGTAACATGCATACGTGGATATATGACCATATAACCATTTCCCATGCAGTCCTAGATACTCTGGTTGTGCGTTTCCTGTACGCAATTGGGTTACTTCCCTTTGTTGATGATGCACGCTTATGCGTGTTTGTTACTTACAGGGTGTGACAAAAAATGTGTGAATCTTACCAAGTATATATCTACCAACTGCATGCAATCTGAGATTGTAAAACGATGAATGACATTTTCAGTTAAGTCGTATTCTTACACATATCCGTGCTTATATAGTTCCTACCAAGCATGGGGCGTAGGGGGTGTTTGACACAAGACGGCCCCCAAATCAGTCAAACAGTTCTCTCCGCATCTGCTTACTTACATTCTTAATGTGTTAAGTTCGCAAATATAGCATACACAATTTCAATGCGGTGCCTGGTCTCCCTCATTCGATTTGGAATTGTTCTGCGATTAGTCGGTTCCACTTTTCTCAGACTGATAGTTTTTAAACAAATGCAATTCGGTAATGCAAGCACACCAATGTGCATGCACTAACAAACCATTATACTTACTCAACTATTGCATGTATACTGATTCACCATATGTCCTTCTTACATACCCATGTAACCGTACATGTTCAGTCTCTATATAACTAATATCAAATGAAATTGTTCAGTTTCAACCACTAAAGAACATAGACAAGTCCATCTACGACCCGCGCTGCTTGTCAAATTCACACTAAGATACCTATATACCATAATTATGCACATTGCTGCCAACGACAAGAACCCGACACGTAATGATAGCACGATACAATAGCCTTGACTGGTGCATAGCGCAACATATCAAACTAACGCCATGTGGCTGGTTTCGTTAAAGTAAGCCCCTTGTGATATGCGAATAGCAATCGCTATTATTGCAGAGATCTGCAATTAATAGATATTTAGCGAACTTAGAGTAAAAATATATCCGTCGCACCGCTAGACACAATTGTACAAGTAGTAACTGAGTATTAATGCAAAACGTACACAATATGTTGTTTCTATTTCATTCTTAATTGCAAGAAACAAACTCCAAGCGATTGCGTAACGCTTTGTAGCCTGCATAACGCTAAATAAAAAAATAAAAAATTGACACGTGGCCGGGCTCGAACCCGCCACAAAATGTACACGAAAGCTTTCAATGTCCGTCGCTCTACCCACTGCGCCACAGCGGCACACTGTCTGACGAGAATCGGAACATATATATCAAGGTATTTGTGCACGTGTTCGGTTGACTGGTTTCATATTACTGTAAACTTGACAAGTTTTACGCTTTCAAAATTTATTGTAACATGCATACGTGGATATATGACCATATAACCATTTCCCATGCAGTCCTAGATACTCTGGTTGTGCGTTTCCTGTACGCAATTGGGTTACTTCCCTTTGTTGATGATGCACGCTTATGCGTGTTTGTTACTTACAGGGTGTGACAAAAAATGTGTGAATCTTACCAAGTATATATCTACCAACTGCATGCAATCTGAGATTGTAAAACGATGAATGACATTTTCAGTTAAGTCGTATTCTTACACATATCCGTGCTTATATAGTTCCTACCAAGCATGGGGCGTAGGGGGTGTTTGACACAAGACGGCCCCCAAATCAGTCAAACAGTTCTCTCCGCATCTGCTTACTTACATTCTTAATGTGTTAAGTTCGCAAATATAGCATACACAATTTCAATGCGGTGCCTGGTCTCCCTCATTCGATTTGGAATTGTTCTGCGATTAGTCGGTTCCACTTTTCTCAGACTGATAGTTTTTAAACAAATGCAATTCGGTAATGCAAGCACACCAATGTGCATGCACTAACAAACCATTATACTTACTCAACTATTGCATGTATACTGATTCACCATATGTCCGTCTTACATACCCATGTAACCGTACATGTTCAGTCTCTATATAACTAATATCAAATGAAATTGTTCAGTTTCGACCACTAAAGAACATAGACAAGTCCATCTACGACCCGCGCTGCTTGTCAAATTCACACTAAGATACCTATATACCATAATTATGCACATTGCTGCCAACGACAAGAACCCGACACGTAATGATAGCACGATACAATAGCCTTGACTGGTGCATAGCGCAACATATCAAACTAACGCCATGTGGCTGGTTTCGTTAAAGTAAGCCCCTTGTGATATGCGAATAGCAATCGCTATTATTGCAGAGATCTGCAATTAATAGATCTTTAGCGAACTTAGAGTAAAAATATATCCGTCGCACCGCTAGACACAATTGTACAAGTAGTAACTGAGTATTAATGCAAAACGTACACAATATGTTGTTTCTATTTCATTCTTAATTGCAAGAAACAAACTCCAAGCGATTGCGTAACGCTTTGTAGCCTGCATAACGCTAAATAAAAAAATAAAAAATTGACACGTGGCCGGGCTCGAACCCGCCACAAAATGTACACGAAAGCTTTCAATGTCCGTCGCTCTACCCACTGCGCCACAGCGGCACACTGTCTGACGAGAATCGGAACATATATATCAAGGTATTTGTGCACGTGTTCGGTTGACTGGTTTCATATTACTGTAAACTTGACAAGTTTTACGCTTTCAAAATTTATTGTAACATGCATACGTGGATATATGACCATATAACCATTTCCCATGCAGTCCTAGATACTCTGGTTGTGCGTTTCCTGTACGCAATTGGGTTACTTCCCTTTGTTGATGATGCACGCTTATGCGTGTTTATTACTTACAGGGTGTGACAAAAAATGTGTGAATCTTACCAAGTATATATCTACCAACTGCATGCAATCTGAGATTGTAAAACGATGAATGACATTTTCAGTTAAGTCGTATTCTTACACATATCCGTGCTTATATAGTTCCTACCAAGCATGGGGCGTAGGGGGTGTTTGACACAAGACGGCCCCCAAATCAGTCAAACAGTTCTCTCCGCATCTGCTTACTTACATTCTTAATGTGTTAAGTTCGCAAATATAGCATACACAATTTCAATGCGGTGCCTGGTCTCCCTCATTCGATTTGGAATTGTTCTGCGATTAGTCGGTTCCACTTTTCTCAGACTGATAGTTTTTAAACAAATGCAATTCGGTAATGCAAGCACACCAATGTGCATGCACTAACAAACCATTATACTTACTCAACTATTGCATGTATACTGATTCACCATATGTCCGTCTTACATACCCATGTAACCGTACATGTTCAGTCTCTATATAACTAATATCAAATGAAATTGTTCAGTTTCAACCACTAAAGAACATAGACAAGTCCATCTACGACCCGCGCTGCTTGTCAAATTCACACTAAGATACCTATATACCATAATTATGCACATTGCTGCCAACGACAAGAACCCGACACGTAATGATAGCACGATACAATAGCCTTGACTGGTGCATAGCGCAACATATCAAACTAACGCCATGTGGCTGGTTTCGTTAAAGTAAGCCCCTTGTGATATGCGAATAGCAATCGCTATTATTGCAGAGATCTGCAATTAATAGATCTTTAGCGAACTTAGAGTAAAAATATATCCGTCGCACCGCTAGACACAATTGTACAAGTAGTAACTGAGTATTAATGCAAAACGTACACAAAATGTTCTTTCTATTTCATTCTTAATTGCAAGAAACAAACTCCAAGCGATTGCGTAACGCTTTGTAGCCTGCATAACGCTAAATAAAAAAATAAAAAATTGACACGTGGCCGGGCTCGAACCCGCCACAAAATGTACACGAAAGCTTTCAATGTCCGTCGCTCTACCCACTGCGCCACAGCGGCACACTGTCTGACGAGAATCGGAACATATATATCAAGGTATTTGTGCACGTGTTCGGTTGACTGGTTTCATATTACTGTAAACTTGACAAGTTTTACGCTTTCAAAATTTATTGTAACATGCATACGTGGATATATGACCATATAACCATTTCCCATGCAGTCCTAGATACTCTGGTTGTGCGTTTCCTGTACGCAATTGGGTTACTTCCCTTTGTTGATGATGCACGCTTATGCGTGTTTGTTACTTACAGGGTGTGACAAAAAATGTGTGAATCTTACCAAGTATATATCTACCAACTGCATGCAATCTGAGATTGTAAAACGATGAATGACATTTTCAGTTAAGTCGTATTCTTACACATATCCGTGCTTATATAGTTCCTACCAAGCATGGGGCGTAGGGGGTGTTTGACACAAGACGGCCCCCAAATCAGTCAAACAGTTCTCTCCGCATCTGCTTACTTACATTCTTAATGTGTTAAGTTCGCAAATATAGCATACACAATTTCAATGCGGTTCCTGGTCTCCCTCATTCGATTTGGAATTGTTCTGCGATTAGTCGGTTCCACTTTTCTCAGACTGATAGTTTTTAAACAAATGCAATTCGGTAATGCAAGCACACCAATGTGCATGCACAAACAAACCATTATACTTACTCAACTATTGCATGTATACTGATTCACCATATGTCCGTCTTACATACCCATGTAACCGTACATGTTCAGTCTCTATATAACTAATATCAAATGAAATTGTTCAGTTTCAACCACTAAAGAACATAGACAAGTCCATCTACGACCCGCGCTGCTTGTCAAATTCACACTAAGATACCTATATACCATAATTATGCACATTGCTGCCAACGACAAGAACCCGACACGTAATGATAGCACGATACAATAGCCTTGACTGGTGCATAGCGCAACATATCAAACTAACGCCATGTGGCTGGTTTCGTTAAAGTAAGCCCCTTGTGATATGCGAATAGCAATCGCTATTATTGCAGAGATCTGCAATTAATAGATATTTAGCGAACTTAGAGTAAAAATATATCCGTCGCACCGCTAGACACAATTGTACAAGTAGTAACTGAGTATTAATGCAAAACGTACACAATATGTTGTTTCTATTTCATTCTTAATTGCAAGAAACAAACTCCAAGCGATTGCGTAACGCTTTGTAGCCTGCATAACGCTAAATAAAAAAATAAAAAATTGACACGTGGCCGGGCTCGAACCCGCCACAAAATGTACACGAAAGCTTTCAATGTCCGTCGCTCTACCCACTGCGCCACAGCGGCACACTGTCTGACGAGAATCGGAACATATATATCAAGGTATTTGTGCACGTGTTCGGTTGACTGGTTTCATATTACTGTAAACTTGACAAGTTTTACGCTTTCAAAATTTATTGTAACATGCATACGTGGATATATGACCATATAACCATTTCCCATGCAGTCCTAGATACTCTGGTTGTGCGTTTCCTGTACGCAATTGGGTTACTTCCCTTTGTTGATGATGCACGCTTATGCGTGTTTGTTACTTACAGGGTGTGACAAAAAATGTGTGAATCTTACCAAGTATATATCTACCAACTGCATGCAATCTGAGATTGTAAAACGATGAATGACATTTTCAGTTAAGTCGTATTCTTACACATATCCGTGCTTATATAGTTCCTACCAAGCATTGGGCGTAGGGGGTGTTTGACACAAGACGGCCCCCAAATCAGTCAAACAGTTCTCTCCGCATCTGCTCACCTACATTCTTAATGTGTAAAGTTCGCAAATATAGCATACACAATTTCAATGCGGTGCCTGGTCTCCCTCATTCGATTTGGAATTGTTCTGCGATTAGTCGGTTCCACTTTTCTCAGACTGATAGTTTTTAAACAAATGCAATTCGGTAATGCAAGCACACCAATGTGCATGCACTAACAAACCATTATACTTACTCAACTATTGCATGTATACTGATTCACCATATGTCCGTCTTACATACCCATGTAACCGTACATGTTCAGTCTCTATATAACTAATATCAAATGAAATTGTTCAGTTTCAACCACTAAAGAACATAGACAAGTCCATCTACGACCCGCGCTGCTTGTCAAATTCACACTAAGATACCTATATACCATAATTATGCACATTGCTGCCAACGACAAGAACCCGACACGTAATGATAGCACGATACAATAGCCTTGACTGGTGCATAGCGCAACATATCAAACTAACGCCATGTGGCTGGTTTCGTTAAAGTAAGCCCCTTGTGATATGCGAATAGCAATCGCTATTATTGCAGAGATCTGCAATTAATAGATATTTAGCGAACTTAGAGTAAAAATATATCCGTCGCACCGCTAGACACAATTGTACAAGTAGTAACTGAGTATTAATGCAAAACGTACACAATATGTTGTTTCTATTTCATTCTTAATTGCAAGAAACAAACTCCAAGCGATTGCGTAACGCTTTGTAGCCTGCATAACGCTAAATAAAAAAATAAAAAATTGACACGTGGCCGGGCTCGAACCCGCCACAAAATGTACACGAAAGCTTTCAATGTCCGTCGCTCTACCCACTGCGCCACAGCGGCACACTGTCTGACGAGAATCGGAACATATATATCAAGGTATTTGTGCACGTGTTCGGTTGACTGGTTTCATATTACTGTAAACTTGACAAGTTTTACGCTTTCAAAATTTATTGTAACATGCATACGTGGATATATGACCATATAACCATTTCCCATGCAGTCCTAGATACTCTGGTTGTGCGTTTCCTGTACGCAATTGGGTTACTTCCCTTTGTTGATGATGCACGCTTATGCGTGTTTGTTACTTACAGGGTGTGACAAAAAATGTGTGAATCTTACCAAGTATATATCTACCAACTGCATGCAATCTGAGATTGTAAAACGATGAATGACATTTTCAGTTAAGTCGTATTCTTACACATATCCGTGCTTATATAGTTCCTACCAAGCATGGGGCGTAGGGGGTGTTTGACACAAGACGGCCCCCAAATCAGTCAAACAGTTCACTCCGCATCTGCTTACTTACATTCTTAATGTGTTAAGTTCGCAAATATAGCATACACAATTTCAATGCGGTGCCTGGTCTCCCTCATTCGATTTGGAATTGTTCTGCGATTAGTCGGTTCCACTTTTCTCAGACTGATAGTTTTTAAACAAATGCAATTCGGTAATGCAAGCACACCAATGTGCATGCACTAACAAACCATTATACTTACTCAACTATTGCATGTATACTGATTCACCATATGTCCGTCTTACATACCCATGTAACCGTACATGTTCAGTCTCTATATAACTAATATCAAATGAAATTGTTCAGTTTCAACCACTAAAGAACATAGACAAGTCCATCTACGACCCGCGCTGCTTGTCAAATTCACACTAAGATACCTATATACCATAATTATGCACATTGCTGTCAACGACAAGAACCCGACACGTAATGATAGCACGATACAATAGCCTTGACTGGTGCATAGCGCAACATATCAAACTAACGCCATGTGGCTGGTTTCGTTAAAGTAAGCCCCTTGTGATATGCGAATAGCAATCGCTATTATTGCAGAGATCTGCAATTAATAGATATTTAGCGAACTTAGAGTAAAAATATATCCGTCGCACCGCTAGACACAATTGTACAAGTAGTAACTGAGTATTAATGCAAAACGTACACAATATGTTCTTTCTATTTCATTCTTAATTGCAAGAAACAAACTCCAAGCGATTGCGTAACGCTTTGTAGCCTGCATAACGCTAAATAAAAAAATAAAAAATTTACACGAAAGCTTTCAATGTCCGTCGCTCTACCCACTGCGCCACAGCGGCACACTGTCTGACGAGAATCGGAACATATATATCAAGGTATTTGTGCACGTGTTCGGTTGACTGGTTTCATATTACTGTAAACTTGACAAGTTTTACGCTTTCAAAATTTATTGTAACATGCATACGTGGATATATGACCATATAACCATTTCCCATGCAGTCCTAGATACTCTGGTTGTGCGTTTCCTGTACGCAATTGGGTTACTTCCCTTTGTTGATGATGCACGCTTATGCGTGTTTGTTACTTACAGGGTGTGACAAAAAATGTGTGAATCTTACCAAGTATATATCTACCAACTGCATGCAATCTGAGATTGTAAAACGATGAATGACATTTTCAGTTAAGTCGTATTCTTACACATATCCGTGCTTATATAGTTCCTACCAAGCATGGGGCGTAGGGGGTGTTTGATACAAGACGGCCCCCAAATCAGTCAAACAGTTCACTCCGCATCTGCTTACTTACATTCTTAATGTGTTAAGTTCGCAAATATAGCATACACAATTTCAATGCGGTGCCTGGTCTCCCTCATTCGATTTGGAATTGTTCTGCGATTAGTCGGTTCCACTTTTCTCAGACTGATAGTTTTTAAACAAATGCAATTCGGTAATGCAAGCACACCAATGTGCATGCACTAACAAACCATTATACTTACTCAACTATTGCATGTATACTGATTCACCATATGTCCGTCTTACATACCCATGTAACCGTACATGTTCAGTCTCTATATAACTAATATCAAATGAAATTGTTCAGTTTCAACCACTAAAGAACATAGACAAGTCCATCTACGACCCGCGCTGCTTGTCAAATTCACACTAAGATACCTATATACCATAATTATGCACATTGCTGTCAACGACAAGAACCCGACACGTAATGATAGCACGATACAATAGCCTTGACTGGTGCATAGCGCAACATATCAAACTAACGCCATGTGGCTGGTTTCGTTAAAGTAAGCCCCTTGTGATATGCGAATAGCAATCGCTATTATTGCAGAGATCTGCAATTAATAGATATTTAGCGAACTTAGAGTAAAAATATATCCGTCGCACCGCTAGACACAATTGTACAAGTAGTAACTGAGTATTAATGCAAAACGTACACAATATGTTGTTTCTATTTCATTCTTAATTGCAAGAAACAAACTCCAAGCGATTGCGTAACGCTTTGTAGCCTGCATAACGCTAAATAAAAAAATAAAAAATTTACACGAAAGCTTTCAATGTCCGTCGCTCTACCCACTGCGCCACAGCGGCACACTGTCTGACGAGAATCGGAACATATATATCAAGGTATTTGTGCACGTGTTCGGTTGACTGGTTTCATATTACTGTAAACTTGACAAGTTTTACGCTTTCAAAATTTATTGTAACATGCATACGTGGATATATGACCATATAACCATTTCCCATGCAGTCCTAGATACTCTGGTTGTGCGTTTCCTGTACGCAATTGGGTTACTTCCCTTTGTTGATGATGCACGCTTATGCGTGTTTATTACTTACAGGGTGTGACAAAAAATGTGTGAATCTTACCAAGTATATATCTACCAACTGCATGCAATCTGAGATTGTAAAACGATGAATGACATTTTCAGTTAAGTCGTATTCTTACACATATCCGTGCTTATATAGTTCCTACCAAGCATGGGGCGTAGGGGGTGTTTGACACAAGACGGCCCCCAAATCAGTCAAACAGTTCACTCCGCATCTGCTTACTTACATTCTTAATGTGTTAAGTTCGCAAATATAGCATACACAATTTCAATGCGGTGCCTGGTCTCCCTCATTCGATTTGGAATTGTTCTGCGATTAGTCGGTTCCACTTTTCTCAGACTGATAGTTTTTAAACAAATGCAATTCGGTAATGCAAGCACACCAATGTGCATGCACTAACAAACCATTATACTTACTCAACTATTGCATGTATACTGATTCACCATATGTCCGTCTTACATACCCATGTAACCGTACATGTTCAGTCTCTATATAACTAATATCAAATGAAATTGTTCAGTTTCAACCACTAAAGAACATAGACAAGTCCATCTACGACCCGCGCTGCTTGTCAAATTCACACTAAGATACCTATATACCATAATTATGCACATTGCTGTCAACGACAAGAACCCGACACGTAATGATAGCACGATACAATAGCCTTGACTGGTGCATAGCGCAACATATCAAACTAACGCCATGTGGCTGGTTTCGTTAAAGTAAGCCCCTTGTGATATGCGAATAGCAATCGCTATTATTGCAGAGATCTGCAATTAATAGATATTTAGCGAACTTAGAGTAAAAATATATCCGTCGCACCGCTAGACACAATTGTACAAGTAGTAACTGAGTATTAATGCAAAACGTACACAATATGTTCTTTCTATTTCATTCTTAATTGCAAGAAACAAACTCCAAGCGATTGCGTAACGCTTTGTAGCCTGCATAACGCTAAATAAAAAAATAAAAAATTGACACGTGGCCGGGCTCGAACCCGCCACAAAATGTACACGAAAGCTTTCAATGTCCGTCGCTCTACCCACTGCGCCACAGCGGCACACTGTCTGACGAGAATCGGAACATATATATCAAGGTATTTGTGCACGTGTTCGGTTGACTGGTTTCATATTACTGTAAACTTGACAAGTTTTACGCTTTCAAAATTTATTGTAACATGCATACGTGGATATATGACCATATAACCATTTCCCATGCAGTCCTAGATACTCTGGTTGTGCGTTTCCTGTACGCAATTGGGTTACTTCCCTTTGTTGATGATGCACGCTTATGCGTGTTTGTTACTTACAGGGTGTGACAAAAAATGTGTGAATCTTACCAAGTATATATCTACCAACTGCATGCAATCTGAGATTGTAAAACGATGAATGACATTTTCAGTTAAGTCGTATTCTTACACATATCCGTGCTTATATAGTTCCTACCAAGCATGGGGCGTAGGGGGTGTTTGACACAAGACGGCCCCCAAATCAGTCAAACAGTTCTCTCCGCATCTGCTTACTTACATTCTTAATGTGTTAAGTTCGCAAATATAGCATACACAATTTCAATGCGGTGCCTGGTCTCCCTCATTCGATTTGGAATTGTTCTGCGATTAGTCGGTTCCACTTTTCTCAGACTGATAGTTTTTAAACAAATGCAATTCGGTAATGCAAGCACACCAATGTGCATGCACTAACAAACCATTATACTTACTCAACTATTGCATGTATACTGATTCACCATATGTCCGTCTTACATACCCATGTAACCGTACATGTTCAGTCTCTATATAACTAATATCAAATGAAATTGTTCAGTTTCAACCACTAAAGAACATAGACAAGTCCATCTACGACCCGCGCTGCTTGTCAAATTCACACTAAGATACCTATATACCATAATTATGCACATTGCTGCCAACGACAAGAACCAGACACGTAATGATAGCACGATACAATAGCCTTGACTGGTGCATAGCGCAACATATCAAACTAACGCCATGTGGCTGGTTTCGTTAAAGTAAGCCCCTTGTGATATGCGAATAGCAATCGCTATTATTGCAGAGATCTGCAATTAATAGATATTTAGCGAACTTAGAGTAAAAATATATCCGTCGCACCGCTAGACACAATTGTACAAGTAGTAACTGAGTATTAATGCAAAACGTACACAATATGTTCTTTCTATTTCATTCTTAATTGCAAGAAACAAACTCCAAGCGATTGCGTAACGCTTTGTAGCCTGCATAACGCTAAATAAAAAAATAAAAAATTGACACGTGGCCGGGCTCGAACCCGCCACAAAATGTACACGAAAGCTTTCAATGTCCGTCGCTCTACCAACTGCGCCACAGCGGCACACTGTCTGACGAGAATCGGAAAATATATATCAAGGTATTTGTGCACGTGTTCGGTTGACTGGTTTCATATTACTGTAAACTTGACAAGTTTTACGCTTTCAAAATTTATTGTAACATGCATACGTGGATATATGACCATATAACCATTTCCCATGCAGTCCTAGATACTCTGGTTGTGCGTTTCCTGTACGCAATTGGGTTACTTCCCTTTGTTGATGATGCACGCTTATGCGTGTTTGTTACTTACAGGGTGTGACAAAAAATGTGTGAATCTTACCAAGTATATATCTACCAACTGCATGCAATCTGAGATTGTAAAACGATGAATGACATTTTCAGTTAAGTCGTATTCTTACACATATCCGTGCTTATATAGTTCCTACCAAGCATGGGGCGTAGGGGGTGTTTGACACAAGACGGCCCCCAAATCAGTCAAACAGTTCGCTCCGCATCTCCTTACTTACATTCTTAATGTGTTAAGTTCGCAAATATAGCATACACAATTTCAATGCGGTGCCTGGTCTCCCTCATTCGATTTGGAATTGTTCTGCGATTAGTCGGTTCCACTTTTCTCAGACTGATAGTTTTTAAACAAATGCAATTCGGTAATGCAAGCACACCAATGTGCATGCACTAACAAACCATTATACTTACTCAACTATTGCATGTATACTGATTCACCATATGTCCGTCTTACATACCCATGTAACCGTACATGTTCAGTCTCTATATAACTAATATCAAATGAAATTGTTCAGTTTCAACCACTAAAGAACATAGACAAGTCCATCTACGACCCGCGCTGCTTGTCAAATTCACACTAAGATACCTATATACCATAATTATGCACATTGCTGCCAACGACAAGAACCCGACACGTAATGATAGCACGATACAATAGCCTTGACTGGTGCATAGCGCAACATATCAAACTAACGCCATGTGGCTGGTTTCGTTAAAGTAAGCCCCTTGTGATATGCGAATAGCAATCGCTATTATTGCAGAGATCTGCAATTAATAGATATTTAGCGAACTTAGAGTAAAAATATATCCGTCGCACCGCTAGACACAATTGTACAAGTAGTAACTGAGTATTAATGCAAAACGTACACAATATGTTCTTTCTATTTCATTCTTAATTGCAAGAAACAAACTCCAAGCGATTGCGTAACGCTTTGTAGCCTGCATAACGCTAAATAAAAAAATAAAAAATTGACACGTGGCCGGGCTCGAACCCGCCACAAAATGTACACGAAAGCTTTCAATGTCCGTCGCTCTACCCACTGCGCCACAGCGGCACACTGTCTGACGAGAATCGGAACATATATATCAAGGTATTTGTGCACGTGTTCGGTTGACTGGTTTCATATTACTGTAAACTTGACAAGTTTTACGCTTTCAAAATTTATTGTAACATGCATACGTGGATATATGACCATATAACCATTTCCCATGCAGTCCTAGATACTCTGGTTGTGCGTTTCCTGTACGCAATTGGGTTACTTCCCTTTGTTGATGATGCACGCTTATGCGTGTTTGTTACTTACAGGGTGTGACAAAAAATGTGTGAATCTTACCAAGTATATATCTACCAACTGCATGCAATCTGAGATTGTAAAACGATGAATGACATTTTCAGTTAAGTCGTATTCTTACACATATCCGTGCTTATATAGTTCCTACCAAGCATGGGGCGTATGGGGTGTTTGACACAAGACGGCCCCCAAATCAGTCAAACAGTTCTCCCCCCATCTGCTTACTTACATTCTTAATGTGTTAAGTTCGCAAATATAGCATACACAATTTCAATGCGGTGCCTGGTCTCCCTCATTCGATTTGGAATTGTTCTGCGATTAGTCGGTTCCACTTTTCTCAGACTGATAGTTTTTAAACAAATGCAATTCGGTAATGCAAGCACACCAATGTGCATGCACTAACAAACCATTATACTTACTCAACTATTGCATGTATACTGATTCACCATATGTCCGTCTTACATACCCATGTAACCGTACATGTTCAGTCTCTATATAACTAATATCAAATGAAATTGTTCAGTTTCAACCACTAAAGAACATAGACAAGTCCATCTACGACCCGCGCTGCTTGTCAAATTCACACTAAGATACCTATATACCATAATTATGCACATTGCTGCCAACGACAAGAACCCGACACGTAATGATAGCACGATACAATAGCCTTGACTGGTGCATAGCGCAACATATCAAACTAACGCCATGTGGCTGGTTTCGTTAAAGTAAGCCCCTTGTGATATGCGAATAGCAATCGCTATTATTGCAGAGATCTGCAATTAATAGATATTTAGCGAACTTAGAGTAAAAATATATCCGTCGCACCGCTAGACACAATTGTACAAGTAGTAACTGAGTATTAATGCAAAACGTACACAATATGTTGTTTCTATTTCATTCTTAATTGCAAGAAACAAACTCCAAGCGATTGCGTAACGCTTTGTAGCCTGCATAACGCTAAATAAAAAAATAAAAAAAATTGACACGTGGCCGGGCTCGAACCCGCCACAAAATGTACACGAAAGCTTTCAATGTCCGTCGCTCTACCCACTGCGCCACAGCGGCACACTGTCTGACGAGAATCGGAACATATATATCAAGGTATTTGTGCACGTGTTCGGTTGACTGGTTTCATATTACTGTAAACTTGACAAGTTTTACGCTTTCAAAATTTATTGTAACATGCATACGTGGATATATGACCATATAACCATTTCCCATGCAGACCTAGATACTCTGGTTGTGCGTTTCCTGTACGCAATTGGGTAACTTCCCTTTGTTGATGATGCACGCTTATGCGTGTTTGTTACTTACAGGGTGTGACAAAAAATGTGTGAATCTTACCAAGTATATATCTACCAACTGCATGCAATCTGAGATTGTAAAACGATGAATGACATTTTCAGTTAAGTCGGATTCTTACACATATCCGTGCTTATATAGTTCCTACCAAGCATGGGGCGTAGGGGGTGTTTGACACAAGACGGCCCCCAAATCAGTCAAACAGTTCTCTCCGCATCTGCTTACTTACATTCTTAATGTGTTAAGTTCGCAAATATAGCATACACAATTTCAATGCGGTGCCTGGTCTCCCTCATTCGATTTGGAATTGTTCTGCGATTAGTCGGTTCCACTTTTCTCAGACTGATAGTTTTTAAACAAATGCAATTCGGTAATGCAAGCACACCAATGTGCATGCACTAACAAACCATTATACTTACTCAACTATTGCATGTATACTGATTCACCATATGTCCGTCTTACATACCCATGTAACCGTACATGTTCAGTCTCTATATAACTAATATCAAATGAAATTGTTCAGTTTCAACCACTAAAGAACATAGACAAGTCCATCTACGACCCGCGCTGCTTGTCAAATTCACACTAAGATACCTATATACCATAATTATGCACATTGCTGCCAACGACAAGAACCCGACACGTAATGATAGCACGATACAATAGCCTTGACTGGTGCATAGCGCAACATATCAAACTAACGCCATGTGGCTGGTTTCGTTAAAGTAAGCCCCTTGTGATATGCGAATAGCAATCGCTATTATTGCAGAGATCTGCAATTAATAGATATTTAGCGAACTTAGAGTAAAAATATATCCGTCGCACCGCTAGACACAATTGTACAAGTAGTAACTGAGTATTAATGCAAAACTTACACAATATGTTGTTTCTATTTCATTCTTAATTGCAAGAAACAAACTCCAAGCGATTGCGTAACGCTTTGTAGCCTGCATAACGCTAAATAAAAAAATAAAAAATTGACACGTGGCCGGGCTCGAACCCGCCACAAAATGTACACGAAAGCTTTCAATGTCCGTCGCTCTACCCACTGCGCCACAGCGGCACACTGTCTGACGAGAATCGGAACATATATATCAAGGTATTTGTGCACGTGTTCGGTTGACTGGTTTCATATTACTGTAAACTTGACAAGTTTTACGCTTTCAAAATTTTTTGTAACATGCATACGTGGATATATGACCATATAACCATTTCCCTTGCAGACCTAGATACTCTGGTTGTGCGTTTCCTGTACGCAATTGGGTAACTTCCCTTTGTTGATGATGCACGCTTATGCGTGTTTGTTACTTACAGGGTGTGACAAAAAATGTGTGAATCTTACCAAGTATATATCTACCAACTGCATGCAATCTGAGATTGTAAAACGATGAATGACATTTTCAGTTAAGTCGTATTCTTACACATATCCGTGCTTATATAGTTCCTACCAAGCATGGGGCGTAGGGGGTGTTTGACACAAGACGGCCCCCAAATCAGTCAAACAGTTCTCTCCGCATCTGCTTACTTACATTCTTAATGTGTTAAGTTCGCAAATATAGCATACACAATTTCAATGCGGTGCCTGGTCTCCCTCATTCGATTTGGAATTGTTCTGCGATTAGTCGGTTCCACTTTTCTCAGACTGATAGTTTTTAAACAAATGCAATTCGGTAATGCAAGCACACCAATGTGCATGCACTAACAAACCATTATACTTACTCAACTATTGCATGTATACTGATTCACCATATGTCCGTCTTACATACCCATGTAACCGTACATGTTCAGTCTCTATATAACTAATATCAAATGAAGTTGTTCAGTTTCAACCACTAAAGAACATAGACAAGTCCATCTACGACCCGCGCTGCTTGTCAAATTCACACTAAGATACCTATATACCATAATTATGCACATTGCTGCCAACGACAAGAACCCGACACGTAATGATAGCACGATACAATAGCCTTGACTGGTGCATAGCGCAACATATCAAACTAACGCCATGTGGCTGGTTTCGTTAAAGTAAGCCCCTTGTGATATGCGAATAGCAATCGCTATTATTGCAGAGATCTGCAATTAATAGATATTTAGCGAACTTAGAGTAAAAATATATCCGTCGCACCGCTAGACACAATTGTACAAGTAGTAACTGAGTATTAATGCAAAACTTACACAATATGTTGTTTCTATTTCATTCTTAATTGCAAGAAACAAACTCCAAGCGATTGCGTAACGCTTTGTAGCCTGCATAACGCTAAATAAAAAAATAAAAAATTGACACGTGGCCGGGCTCGAACCCGCCACAAAATGTACACGAAAGCTTTCAATGTCCGTCGCTCTACCCACTGCGCCACAGCGGCACACTGTCTGACGAGAATCGGAACATATATATCAAGGTATTTGTGCACGTGTTCGGTTGACTGGTTTCATATTACTGTAAACTTGACAAGTTTTACGCTTTCAAAATTTTTTGTAACATGCATACGTGGATATATGACCATATAACCATTTCCCATGCAGACCTAGATACTCTGGTTGTGCGTTTCCTGTACGCAATTGGGTAACTTCCCTTTGTTGATGATGCACGCTTATGCGTGTTTGTTACTTACAGGGTGTGACAAAAAATGTGTGAATCTTACCAAGTATATATCTACCAACTGCATGCAATCTGAGATTGTAAAACGATGAATGACATTTTCAGTTAAGTCGTATTCTTACACATATCCGTGCTTATATAGTTCCTACCAAGCATGGGGCGTAGGGGGTGTTTGACACAAGACGGCCCCCAAATCAGTCAAACAGTTCTCTCCGCATCTGCTTACTTACATTCTTAATGTGTTAAGTTCGCAAATATAGCATACACAATTTCAATGCGGTGCCTGGTCTCCCTCATTCGATTTGGAATTGTTCTGCGATTAGTCGGTTCCACTTTTCTCAGACTGATAGTTTTTAAACAAATGCAATTCGGTAATGCAAGCACACCAATGTGCATGCACTAACAAACCATTATACTTACTCAACTATTGCATGTATACTGATTCACCATATGTCCGTCTTACATACCCATGTAACCGTACATGTTCAGTCTCTATATAACTAATATCAAATGAAGTTGTTCAGTTTCAACCACTAAAGAACATAGACAAGTCCATCTACGACCCGCGCTGCTTGTCAAATTCACACTAAGATACCTATATACCATAATTATGCACATTGCTGCCAACGACAAGAACCCGACACGTAATGATAGCACGATACAATAGCCTTGACTGGTGCATAGCGCAACATATCAAACTAACGCCATGTGGCTGGTTTCGTTAAAGTAAGCCCCTTGTGATATGCGAATAGCAATCGCTATTATTGCAGAGATCTGCAATTAATAGATATTTAGCGAACTTAGAGTAAAAATATATCCGTCGCACCGCTAGACACAATTGTACAAGTAGTAACTGAGTATTAATGCAAAACGTACACAATATGTTGTTTCTATTTCATTCTTAATTGCAAGAAACAAACTCCAAGCGATTGCGTAACGCTTTGTAGCCTGCATAACGCTAAATAAAAAAATAAAAAATTGACACGTGGCCGGGCTCGAACCCGCCACAAAATGTACACGAAAGCTTTCAATGTCCGTCGCTCTACCCACTGCGCCACAGCGGCACACTGTCTGACGAGAATCGGAACATATATATCAAGGTATTTGTGCACGTGTTCGGTTGACTGGTTTCATATTACTGTAAACTTGACAAGTTTTACGCTTTCAAAATTTTTTGTAACATGCATACGTGGATATATGACCATATAACCATTTCCCATGCAGTCCTAGATACTCTGGTTGTGCGTTTCCTGTACGCAATTGGGTTACTTCCCTTTGTTGATGATGCACGCTTATGCGTGTTTGTTACTTACAGGGTGTGACAAAACATGTGTGAATCTTACCAAGTATATATCTACCAACTGCATGCAATCTGAGATTGTAAAACGATGAATGACATTTTCAGTTAAGTCGTATTCTTACACATATCCGTGCTTATATAGTTCCTACCAAGCATGGGGCGTAGGGGGTGTTTGACACAAGACGGCCCCCAAATCAGTCAAACAGTTCTCTCCGCATCTGCTTACTTACATTCTTAATGTGTTAAGTTCGCAAATATAGCATACACAATTTCAATGCGGTGCCTGGTCTCCCTCATTCGATTTGGAATTGTTCTGCGATTAGTCGGTTCCACTTTTCTCAGACTGATAGTTTTTAAAAAATGCAATTCGGTAATGCAAGCACACCAATGTGCATGCACTAACAAACCATTATACTTACTCAACTATTGCATGTATACTGATTCACCATATGTCCTTCTTACATACCCATGTAACCGTACATGTTCAGTCTCTATATAACTAATATCAAATGAAATTGTTCAGTTTCAACCACTAAAGAACATAGACAAGTCCATCTACGACCCGCGCTGCTTGTCAAATTCACACTAAGATACCTATATACCATAATTATGCACATTGCTGCCAACGACAAGAACCCGACACGTAATGATAGCACGATACAATAGCCTTGACTGGTGCATAGCGCAACATATCAAACTAACGCCATGTGGCTGGTTTCGTTAAAGTAAGCCCCTTGTGATATGCGAATAGCAATCGCTATTATTGCAGAGATCTGCAATTAATAGATATTTAGCGAACTTAGAGTAAAAATATATCCGTCGCACCGCTAGACACAATTGTACAAGTAGTAACTGAGTATTAATGCAAAACGTACACAATATGTTCTTTCTATTTCATTCTTAATTGCAAGAAACAAACTCCAAGCGATTGCGTAACGCTTTGTAGCCTGCATAACGCTAAATAAAAAAATAAAAAATTGACACGTGGCCGGGCTCGAACCCGCCACAAAATGTACACGAAAGCTTTCAATGTCCGTCGCTCTACCCACTGCGCCACAGCGGCACACTGTCTGACGAGAATCGGAACATATATATCAAGGTATTTGTGCACGTGTTCGGTTGACTGGTTTCATATTACTGTAAACTTGACAAGTTTTACGCTTTCAAAATTTATTGTAACATGCATACGTGGATATATGACCATATAACCATTTCCCATGCAGTCCTAGATACTCTGGTTGTGCGTTTCCTGTACGCAATTGGGTTACTTCCCTTTGTTGATGATGCACGCTTATGCGTGTTTGTTACTTACAGGGTGTGACAAAAAATGTGTGAATCTTACCAAGTATATATCTACCAACTGCATGCAATCTGAGATTGTAAAACGATGAATGACATTTTCAGTTAAGTCGTATTCTTACACATATCCGTGCTTATATAGTTCCTACCAAGCATGGGGCGTAGGGGGTGTTTGACACAAGACGGCCCCCAAATCAGTCAAACAGTTCTCTCCGCATCTGCTTACTTACATTCTTAATGTGTTAAGTTCGCAAATATAGCATACACAATTTCAATGCGGTGCCTGGTCTCCCTCATTCGATTTGGAATTGTTCTGCGATTAGTCGGTTCCACTTTTCTCAGACTGATAGTTTTTAAACAAATGCAATTCGGTAATGCAAGCACACCAATGTGCATGCACTAACAAACCATTATACTTACTCAACTATTGCATGTATACTGATTCACCATATGTCCGTCTTACATACCCATGTAACCGTACATGTTCAGTCTCTATATAACTAATATCAAATGAAATTGTTCAGTTTCAACCACTAAAGAACATAGACAAGTCCATCTACGACCCGCGCTGCTTGTCAAATTCACACTAAGATACCTATATACCATAATTATGCACATTGCTGCCAACGACAAGAACCCGACACGTAATGATAGCACGATACAATAGCCTTGACTGGTGCATAGCGCAACATATCAAACTAACGCCATGTGGCTGGTTTCGTTAAAGTAAGCCCCTTGTGATATGCGAATAGCAATCGCTATTATTGCAGAGATCTGCAATTAATAGATCTTTAGCGAACTTAGAGTAAAAATATATCCGTCGCACCGCTAGACACAATTGTACAAGTAGTAACTGAGTATTAATGCAAAACGTACACAATATGTTGTTTCTATTTCATTCTTAATTGCAAGAAACAAACTCCAAGCGATTGCGTAACGCTTTGTAGCCTGCATAACGCTAAATGAAAAAATAAAAAATTGACACGTGGCCGGGCTCGAACCCGCCACAAAATGTACACGAAAGCTTTCAATGTCCGTCGCTCTACCCACTGCGCCACAGCGGCACACTGTCTGACGAGAATCGGAACATATATATCAAGGTATTTGTGCACGTGTTCGGTTGACTGGTTTCATATTACTGTAAACTTGACAAGTTTTACGCTTTCAAAATTTATTGTAACATGCATACGTGGATATATGACCATATAACCATTTCCCATGCAGTCCTAGATACTCTGGTTGTGCGTTTCCTGTACGCAATTGGGTTACTTCCCTTTGTTGATGATGCACGCTTATGCGTGTTTGTTACTTACAGGGTGTGACAAAAAATGTGTGAATCTTACCAAGTATATATCTACCAACTGCATGCAATCTGAGATTGTAAAACGATGAATGACATTTTCAGTTAAGTCGTATTCTTACACATATCCGTGCTTATATAGTTCCTACCAAGCATGGGGCGTAGGGGGTGTTTGACACAAGACGGCCCCCAAATCAGTCAAACAGTTCTCTCCGCATCTGCTTACTTACATTCTTAATGTGTTAAGTTCGCAAATATAGCATACACAATTTCAATGCGGTGCCTGGTCTCCCTCATTCGATTTGGAATTGTTCTGCGATTAGTCGGTTCCACTTTTCTCAGACTGATAGTTTTTAAACAAATGCAATTCGGTAATGCAAGCACACCAATGTGCATGCACTAACAAACCATTATACTTACTCAACTATTGCATGTATACTGATTCACCATATGTCCGTCTTACATACCCATGTAACCGTACATGTTCAGTCTCTATATAACTAATATCAAATGAAATTGTTCAGTTTCAACCACTAAAGAACATAGACAAGTCCATCTACGACCCGCGCTGCTTGTCAAATTCACACTAAGATACCTATATACCATAATTATGCACATTGCTGCCAACGACAAGAACCCGACACGTAATGATAGCACGATACAATAGCCTTGACTGGTGCATAGCGCAACATATCAAACTAACGCCATGTGGCTGGTTTCGTTAAAGTAAGCCCCTTGTGATATGCGAATAGCAATCGCTATTATTGCAGAGATCTGCAATTAATAGATATTTAGCGAACTTAGAGTAAAAATATATCCGTCGCACCGCTAGACACAATTGTACAAGTAGTAACTGAGTATTAATGCAAAACGTACACAATATGTTGTTTCTATTTCATTCTTAATTGCAAGAAACAAACTCCAAGCGATTGCGTAACGCTTTGTAGCCTGCATACGCTAAATAAAAAAATAAAAAATTGACACGTGGCCGGGCTCGAACCCGCCACAAAATGTACACGAAAGCTTTCAATGTCCGTCGCTTTACCCACTGCGCCACAGCGGCACACTGTCTGACGAGAATCGGAACATATATATCAAGGTATTTGTGCACGTGTTCGGTTGACTGGTTTCATATTACTGTAAACTTGACAAGTTTTACGCTTTCAAAGTTTATTGTAACATGCATACGTGGATATATGACCATATAACCATTTCCCATGCAGTCCTAGATACTCTGGTTGTGCGTTTCCTGTACGCAATTGGGTTACTTCCCTTTGTTGATGATGCACGCTTATGCGTGTTTGTTACTTACAGGGTGTGACAAAAAATGTGTGAATCTTACCAAGTATATATCTACCAACTGCATGCAATCTGAGATTGTAAAACGATGAATGACATTTTCAGTTAAGTCGTATTCTTACACATATCCGTGCTTATATAGTTCCTACCAAGCATGGGGCGTAGGGGGTGTTTGACACAAGACGGCCCCCAAATCAGTCAAACAGTTCTCTCCGCATCTGCTTACTTACATTCTTAATGTGTTAAGTTCGCAAATATAGCATACACAATTTCAATGCGGTGCCTGGTCTCCCTCATTCGATTTGGAATTGTTCTGCGATTAGTCGGTTCCACTTTTCTCAGACTGATAGTTTTTAAACAAATGCAATTCGGTAATGCAAGCACACCAATGTGCATGCACTAACAAACCATTATACTTACTCAACTATTGCATGTATACTGATTCACCATATGTCCGTCTTACATACCCATGTAACCGTACATGTTCAGTCTCTATATAACTAATATCAAATGAAGTTGTTCAGTTTCAACCACTAAAGAACATAGACAAGTCCATCTACGACCCGCGCTGCTTGTCAAATTCACACTAAGATACCTATATACCATAATTATGCACATTGCTGCCAACGACAAGAACCCGACACGTAATGATAGCACGATACAATAGCCTTGACTGGTGCATAGCGCAACATATCAAACTAACGCCATGTGGCTGGTTTCGTTAAAGTAAGCCCCTTGTGATATGCGAATAGCAATCGCTATTATTGCAGAGATCTGCAATTAATAGATATTTAGCGAACTTAGAGTAAAAATATATCCGTCGCACCGCTAGACACAATTGTACAAGTAGTAACTGAGTATTAATGCAAAACGTACACAATATGTTGTTTCTATTTCATTCTTAATTGCAAGAAACAAACTCCAAGCGATTGCGTAACGCTTTGTAGCCTGCATAACGCTAAATAAAAAAATAAAAAATTGACACGTGGCCGGGCTCGAACCCGCCACAAAATGTACACGAAAGCTTTCAATGTCCGTCGCTCTACCCACTGCGCCACAGCGGCACACTGTCTGACGAGAATCGGAACATATATATCAAGGTATTTGTGCACGTGTTCGGTTGACTGGTTTCATATTACTGTAAACTTGACAAGTTTTACGCTTTCAAAATTTTTTGTAACATGCATACGTGGATATATGACCATATAACCATTTCCCGTGCAGTCCTAGATACTCTGGTTGTGCGTTTCCTGTACGCAATTGGGTTACTTCCCTTTGTTGATGATGCACGCTTATGCGTGTTTGTTACTTACAGGGTGTGACAAAACATGTGTGAATCTTACCAAGTATATATCTACCAACTGCATGCAATCTGAGATTGTAAAACGATGAATGACATTTTCAGTTAAGTCGTATTCTTACACATATCCGTGCTTATATAGTTCCTACCAAGCATGGGGCGTATGGGGTGTTTGACACAAGACGGCCCCCAAATCAGTCAAACAGTTCTCTCCGCATCTGCTTACTTACATTCTTAATGTGTTAAGTTCGCAAATATAGCATACACAATTTCAATGCGGTGCCTGGTCTCCCTCATTCGATTTGGAATTGTTCTGCGATTAGTCGGTTCCACTTTTCTCAGACTGATAGTTTTTAAAAAATGCAATTCGGTAATGCAAGCACACCAATGTGCATGCACTAACAAACCATTATACTTACTCAACTATTGCATGTATACTGATTCACCATATGTCCGTCTTACATACCCATGTAACCGTACATGTTCAGTCTCTATATAACTAATATCAAATGAAATTGTTCAGTTTCAACCACTAAAGAACATAGACAAGTCCATCTACGACCCGCGCTGCTTGTCAAATTCACACTAAGATACCTATATACCATAATTATGCACATTGCTGCCAACGACAAGAACCCGACACGTAATGATAGCACGATACAATAGCCTTGACTGGTGCATAGCGCAACATATCAAACTAACGCCATGTGGCTGGTTTCGTTAAAGTAAGCCCCTTGTGATATGCGAATAGCAATCGCTATTATTGCAGAGATCTGCAATTAATAGATATTTAGCGAACTTAGAGTAAAAATATATCCGTCGCACCGCTAGACACAATTGTACAAGTAGTAACTGAGTATTAATGCAAAACGTACACAATATGTTGTTTCTATTTCATTCTTAATTGCAAGAAACAAACTCCAAGCGATTGCGTAACGCTTTGTAGCCTGCATAACGCTAAATAAAAAAATAAAAAATTGACACGTGGCCGGGCTCGAACCCGCCACAAAATGTACACGAAAGCTTTCAATGTCCGTCGCTCTACCCACTGCGCCACAGCGGCACACTGTCTGACGAGAATCGGAACATATATATCAAGGTATTTGTGCACGTGTTCGGTTGACTGGTTTCATATTACTGTAAACTTGACAAGTTTTACGCTTTCAAAATTTATTGTAACATGCATACGTGGATATATGACCATATAACCATTTCCCATGCAGTCCTAGATACTCTGGTTGTGCGTTTCCTGTACGCAATTGGGTTACTTCCCTTTGTTGATGATGCACGCTTATGCGTGTTTGTTACTTACAGGGTGTGACAAAAAATGTGTGAATCTTACCAAGTATATATCTACCAACTGCATGCAATCTGAGATTGTAAAACGATGAATGACATTTTCAGTTAAGTCGTATTCTTACACATATCCGTGCTTATATAGTTCCTACCAAGCATGGGGCGTAGGGGGTGTTTGACACAAGACGGCCCCCAAATCAGTCAAACAGTTCTCTCCGCATCTGCTTACTTACATTCTTAATGTGTTAAGTTCGCAAATATAGCATACACAATTTCAATGCGGTGCCTGGTCTCCCTCATTCGATTTGGAATTGTTCTGCGATTAGTCGGTTCCACTTTTCTCAGACTGATAGTTTTTAAACAAATGCAATTCGGTAATGCAAGCACACCAATGTGCATGCACTAACAAACCATTATACTTACTCAACTATTGCATGTATACTGATTCACCATATGTCCGTCTTACATACCCATGTAACCGTACATGTTCAGTCTCTATATAACTAATATCAAATGAAATTGTTCAGTTTCAACCACTAAAGAACATAGACAAGTCCATCTACGACCCGCGCTGCTTGTCAAATTCACACTAAGATACCTATATACCATAATTATGCACATTGCTGCCAACGACAAGAACCCGACACGTAATGATAGCACGATACAATAGCCTTGACTGGTGCATAGCGCAACATATCAAACTAACGCCATGTGGCTGGTTTCGTTAAAGTAAGCCCCTTGTGATATGCGAATAGCAATCGCTATTATTGCAGAGATCTGCAATTAATAGATCTTTAGCGAACTTAGAGTAAAAATATATCCGTCGCACCGCTAGACACAATTGTACAAGTAGTAACTGAGTATTAATGCAAAACGTACACAATATGTTGTTTCTATTTCATTCTTAATTGCAAGAAACAAACTCCAAGCGATTGCGTAACGCTTTGTAGCCTGCATAACGCTAAATGAAAAAATAAAAAATTGACACGTGGCCGGGCTCGAACCCGCCACAAAATGTACACGAAAGCTTTCAATGTCCGTCGCTCTACCCACTGCGCCACAGCGGCACACTGTCTGACGAGAATCGGAACATATATATCAAGGTATTTGTGCACGTGTTCGGTTGACTGGTTTCATATTACTGTAAACTTGACAAGTTTTACGCTTTCAAAATTTATTGTAACATGCATACGTGGATATATGACCATATAACCATTTCCCATGCAGTCCTAGATACTCTGGTTGTGCGTTTCCTGTACGCAATTGGGTTACTTCCCTTTGTTGATGATGCACGCTTATGCGTGTTTGTTACTTACAGGGTGTGACAAAAAATGTGTGAATCTTACCAAGTATATATCTACCAACTGCATGCAATCTGAGATTGTAAAACGATGAATGACATTTTCAGTTAAGTCGTATTCTTACACATATCCGTCCTTATATAGTTCCTACCAAGCATGGGGCGTAGGGGGTGTTTGACACAAGACGGCCCCCAAATCAGTCAAACAGTTCTCTCCGCATCTGCTTACTTACATTCTTAATGTGTTAAGTTCGCAAATATAGCATACACAATTTCAATGCGGTGCCTGGTCTCCCTCATTCGATTTGGAATTGTTCTGCGATTAGTCGGTTCCACTTTTCTCAGACTGATAGTTTTTAAACAAATGCAATTCAGTAATGCAAGCACACCAATGTGCATGCACTAACAAACCATTATACTTACTCAACTATTGCATGTATACTGATTCACCATATGTCCGTCTTACATACCCATGTAACCATACATGTTCAGTCTCTATATAACTAATATCAAATGAAATTGTTCAGTTTCAACCACTAAAGAACATAGACAAGTCCATCTACGACCCGCGCTGCTTGTCAAATTCACACTAAGATACCTATATACCATAATTATGCACATTGCTGCCAACGACAAGAACCCGACACGTAATGATAGCACGATACAATAGCCTTGACTGGTGCATAGCGCAACATATCAAACTAACGCCATGTGGCTGGTTTCGTTAAAGTAAGCCCCTTGTGATATGCGAATAGCAATCGCTATTATTGCAGAGATCTGCAATTAATAGATCTTTAGCGAACTTAGAGTAAAAATATATCCGTTCCACCGCTAGACACAATTGTACAAGTAGTAACTGAGTATTAATGCAAAACGTACACAATATGTTGTTTCTATTTCATTCTTAATTGCAAGAAACAAACTCCAAGCGATTGCGTAACGCTTTGTAGCCTGCATAACGCTAAATAAAAAAATAAAAAATTGACACGTGGCCGGGCTCGAACCCGCCACAAAATGTACACGAAAGCTTTCAATGTCCGTCGCTCTACCCACTGCGCCACAGCGGCACACTGTCTGACGAGAATCGGAACATATATATCAAGGTATTTGTGCACGTGTTCGGTTGACTGGTTTCATATTACTGTAAACTTGACAAGTTTTACGCTTTCAAAATTTATTGTAACATGCATACGTGGATATATGACCATATAACCATTTCCCATGCAGTCCTAGATACTCTGGTTGTGCGTTTCCTGTACGCAATTGGGTTACTTCCCTTTGTTGATGATGCACGCTTATGCGTGTTTGTTACTTACAGGGTGTGACAAAAAATGTGTGAATCTTACCAAGTATATATCTACCAACTGCATGCAATCTGAGATTGTAAAACGATGAATGACATTTTCAGTTAAGTCGTATTCTTACACATATCCGTGCTTATATAGTTCCTACCAAGCATGGGGCGTAGGGGGTGTTTGACACAAGACGGCCCCCAAATCAGTCAAACAGTTCTCTCCGCATCTGCTTACTTACATTCTTAATGTGTTAAGTTCGCAAATATAGCATACACAATTTCAATGCGGTGCCTGGTCTCCCTCATTCGATTTGGAATTGTTCTGCGATTAGTCGGTTCCACTTTTCTCAGACTGATAGTTTTTAAACAAATGCAATTCGGTAATGCAAGCACACCAATGTGCATGCACTAACAAACCATTATACTTACTCAACTATTGCATGTATACTGATTCACCATATGTCCGTCTTACATACCCATGTAACCGTACATGTTCAGTCTCTATATAACTAATATCAAATGAAATTGTTCAGTTTCAACCACTAAAGAACATAGACAAGTCCATCTACGACCCGCGCTGCTTGTCAAATTCACACTAAGATACCTATATACCATAATTATGCACATTGCTGCCAACGACAAGAACCCGACACGTAATGATAGCACGATACAATAGCCTTGACTGGTGCATAGCGCAACATATCAAACTAACGCCATGTGGCTGGTTTCGTTAAAGTAAGCCCCTTGTGATATGCGAATAGCAATCGCTATTATTGCAGAGATCTGCAATTAATAGATATTTAGCGAACTTAGAGTAAAAATATATCCGTCGCACCGCTAGACACAATTGTACAAGTAGTAACTGAGTATTAATGCAAAACGTACACAATATGTTGTTTCTTTTTCATTCTTAATTGCAAGAAACAAACTCCAAGCGATTGCGTAACGCTTTGTAGCCTGCATACGCTAAATAAAAAAATAAAAAATTGACACGTGGCCGGGCTCGAACCCGCCACAAAATGTACACGAAAGCTTTCAATGTCCGTCGCTTTACCCACTGCGCCACAGCGGCACACTGTCTGACGAGAATCGGAACATATATATCAAGGTATTTGTGCACGTGTTCGGTTGACTGGTTTCATATTACTGTAAACTTGACAAGTTTTACGCTTTCAAAGTTTATTGTAACATGCATACGTGGATATATGACCATATAACCATTTCCCATGCAGTCCTAGATACTCTGGTTGTGCGTTTCCTGTACGCAATTGGGTTACTTCCCTTTGTTGATGATGCACGCTTATGCGTGTTTGTTACTTACAGGGTGTGACAAAAAATGTGTGAATCTTACCAAGTATATATCTACCAACTGCATGCAATCTGAGATTGTAAAACGATGAATGACATTTTCAGTTAAGTCGTATTCTTACACATATCCGTGCTTATATAGTTCCTACCAAGCATGGGGCGTAGGGGGTGTTTGACACAAGACGGCCCCCAAATCAGTCAAACAGTTCTCTCCGCATCTGCTTACTTACATTCTTAATGTGTTAAGTTCGCAAATATAGCATACACAATTTCAATGCGGTGCCTGGTCTCCCTCATTCGATTTGGAATTGTTCTGCGATTAGTCGGTTCCACTTTTCTCAGACTGATAGTTTTTAAACAAATGCAATTCGGTAATGCAAGCACACCAATGTGCATGCACTAACAAACCATTATACTTACTCAACTATTGCATGTATACTGATTCACCATATGTCCGTCTTACATACCCATGTAACCGTACATGTTCAGTCTCTATATAACTAATATCAAATGAAATTGTTCAGTTTCAACCACTAAAGAACATAGACAAGTCCATCTACGACCCGCGCTGCTTGTCAAATTCACACTAAGAAACCTATATACCATAATTATGCACATTGCTGCCAACGACAAGAACCCGACACGTAATGATAGCACGATACAATAGCCTTGACTGGTGCATAGCGCAACATATCAAACTAACGCCATGTGGCTGGTTTCGTTAAAGTAAGCCCCTTGTGATATGCGAATAGCAATCGCTATTATTGCAGAGATCTGCAATTAATAGATATTTAGCGAACTTAGAGTAAAAATATATCCGTCGCACCGCTAGACACAATTGTACAAGTAGTAACTGAGTATTAATGCAAAACGTACACAATATGTTGTTTCTATTTCATTCTTAATTGCAAGAAACAAACTCCAAGCGATTGCGTAACGCTTTATAGCCTGCATAACGCTAAATAAAAAAATAAAAAATTGACACGTGGCCGGGCTCGAACCCGCCACAAAATGTACACGAAAGCTTTCAATGTCCGTTGCTCTACCCACTGCGCCACAGCGGCACACTGTCTGACGAGAATCGGAACATATATATCAAGGTATTTGTGCACGTGTTCGGTTGACTGGTTTCATATTACTGTAAACTTGACAAGTTATACGCTTTCAAAATTTATTGTAACATGCATACGTGGATATATGACCATATAACCATTTCCCATGCAGTCCTAGATACTCTGGTTGTGCGTTTCCTGTACGCAATTGGGTTACTTCCCTTTGTTGATGATGCACGCTTATGCGTGTTTGTTACTTACAGGGTGTGACAAAAAATGTGTGAATCTTACCAAGTATATATCTACCAACTGCATGCAATCTGAGATTGTAAAACGATGAATGACATTTTCAGTTAAGTCGTATTCTTACACATATCCGTGCTTATATAGTTCCTACCAAGCATGGGGCGTAGGGGGTGTTTGACACAAGACGGCCCCCAAATCAGTCAAACAGTTCTCTCCGCATCTGCTTACTTACATTCTTAATGTGTTAAGTTCGCAAATATAGCATACACAATTTCAATGCGGTGCCTGGTCTCCCTCATTCGATTTGGAATTGTTCTGCGATTAGTCGGTTCCACTTTTCTCAGACTGATAGTTTTTAAACAAATGCAATTCGGTAATGCAAGCACACCAATGTGCATGCACTAACAAACCATTATACTTACTCAACTATTGCATGTATACTGATTCACCATATGTCCGTCTTACATACCCATGTAACCGTACATGTTCAGTCTCTATATAACTAATATCAAATGAAATTGTTCAGTTTCAACCACTAAAGAACATAGACAAGTCCATCTACGACCCGCGCTGCTTGTCAAATTCACACTAAGATACCTATATACCATAATTATGCACATTGCTGCCAACGACAAGAACCCGACACGTAATGATAGCACGATACAATAGCCTTGACTGGTGCATAGCGCAACATATCAAACTAACGCCATGTGGCTGGTTTCGTTAAAGTAAGCCCCTTGTGATATGCGAATAGCAATCGCTATTATTGCAGAGATCTGCAATTAATAGATATTTAGCGAACTTAGAGTAAAAATATATCCGTCGCACCGCTAGACACAATAAGTGACAATTGTAAAAGTAGTAACTGAGTATTAATGCAAAACGTACACAATATGTTGTTTCTATTTCATTCTTAATTGCAAGAAACAAACTCCAAGCGATTGCGTAACGCTTTGTAGCCTGCATAACGCTAAATAAAAAAATAAAAAATTGACACGTGGCCGGGCTCGAACCCGCCACAAAATGTACACGAAAGCTTTCAATGTCCGTCGCTCTACCCACTGCGCCACAGCGGCACACTGTCTGACGAGAATCGGAACATATATATCAAGGTATTTGTGCACGTGTTCGGTTGACTGGTTTCATATTACTGTAAACTTGACAAGTTTTACGCTTTCAAAATTTATTGTAACATGCATACGTGGATATATGACCATATAACCATTTCCCATGCAGTCCTAGATACTCTGGTTGTGCGTTTCCTGTACGCAATTGGGTTACTTCCCTTTGTTGATGATGCACGCTTATGCGTGTTTGTTACTTACAGGGTGTGACAAAAAATGTGTGAATCTTACCAAGTATATATCTACCAACTGCATGCAATCTGAGATTGTAAAACGATGAATGACATTTTCAGTTAAGTCGTATTCTTACATATATCCGTGCTAATATAGTTCCTACCAAGCATGGGGCGTAGGGGGTGTTTGACACAAGACGGCCCCCAAATCAGTCAAACAGTTCTCTCCGCATCTGCTTACTTACATTCTTAATGTGTTAAGTTCGCAAATATAGCATACACAATTTCAATGCGGTGCCTGGTCTCCCTCATTCGATTTGGAATTGTTCTGCGATTAGTCGGTTCCACTTTTCTCAGACTGATAGTTTTTAAACAAATGCAATTCGGTAATGCAAGCACACCAATGTGCATGCACTAACAAACCATTATACTTACTCAACTATTGCATGTATACTGATTCACCATATGTCCGTCTTACATACCCATGTAACCGTACATGTTCAGTCTCTATATAACTAATATCAAATGAAATTGTTCAGTTTCAACCACTAAAGAACATAGACAAGTCCATCTACGACCCGCGCTGCTTGTCAAATTCACACTAAGATACCTATATACCATAATTATGCACATTGCTGCCAACGACAAGAACCCGACACGTAATGATAGCACGATACAATAGCCTTGACTGGTGCATAGCGCAACATATCAAACTAACGCCATGTGGCTGGTTTCGTTAAAGTAAGCCCCTTGTGATATGCGAATAGCAATCGCTATTATTGCAGAGATCTGCAATTAATAGATATTTAGCGAACTTAGAGTAAATATATATCCGTCGCACCGCTAGACACAATTGTACAAGTAGTAACTGAGTATTAATGCAAAACGTACACAATATGTTGTTTCTATTTCATTCTTAATTGCAAGAAACAAACTCCAAGCGATTGCGTAACGCTTTATAGCCTGCATAACGCTAAATAAAAAAATAAAAAATTGACACGTGGCCGGGCTCGAACCCGCCACAAAATGTACACGAAAGCTTTCAATGTCCGTCGCTCTACCCACTGCGCCACAGCGGCACACTGTCTGACGAGAATCGGAACATATATATCAAGGTATTTGTGCACGTGTTCGGTTGACTGGTTTCATATTACTGTAAACTTGACAAGTTTTACGCTTTCAAAATTTATTGTAACATGCATACGTGGATATATGACCATATAACCATTTCCCATGCAGTCCTAGATACTCTGGTTGTGCGTTTCCTGTACGCAATTGGGTTACTTCCCTTTGTTGATGATGCACGCTTATGCGTGTTTGTTACTTACAGGGTGTGACAAAAAATGTGTGAATCTTACCAAGTATATATCTACCAACTGCATGCAATCTGAGATTGTAAAACGATGAATGACATTTTCAGTTAAGTCGTATTCTTACACATATCCGTGCTTATATAGTTCCTACCAAGCATGGGGCGTAGGGGGTGTTTGACACAAGACGGCCCCCAAATCAGTCAAACAGTTCTCTCCGCATCTGCTTACTTACATTCTTAATGTGTTAAGTTCGCAAATATAGCATACACAATTTCAATGCGGTGCCTGGTCTCCCTCATTCGATTTGGAATTGTTCTGCGATTAGTCGGTTCCACTTTTCTCAGACTGATAGTTTTTAAACAAATGCAATTCGGTAATGCAAGCACACCAATGTGCATGCACTAACAAACCATTATACTTACTCAACTATTGCATGTATACTGATTCACCATATGTCCGTCTTACATACCCATGTAACCGTACATGTTCAGTCTCTATATAACTAATATCAAATGAAATTGTTCAGTTTCAACCACTAAAGAACATAGACAAGTCCATCTACGACCCGCGCTGCTTGTCAAATTCACACTAAGATACCTATATACCATAATTATGCACATTGCTGCCAACGACAAGAACCCGACACGTAATGATAGCACGATACAATAGCCTTGACTGGTGCATAGCGCAACATATCAAACTAACGCCATGTGGCTGGTTTCGTTAAAGTAAGCCCCTTGTGATATGCGAATAGCAATCGCTATTATTGCAGAGATCTGCAATTAATAGATATTTAGCGAACTTAGAGTAAAAATATATCCGTCGCACCGCTAGACACAATAAGTGACAATTGTAAAAGTAGTAACTGAGTATTAATGCAAAACGTACACAATATGTTGTTTCTATTTCATTCTTAATTGCAAGAAACAAAATCCAAGCGATTGCGTAACGCTTTGTAGCCTGCATAACGCTAAATAAAAAAATAAAAAATTGACACGTGGCCGGGCTCGAACCCGCCACAAAATGTACACGAAAGCTTTCAATGTCCGTCGCTCTACCCACTGCGCCACAGCGGCACACTGTCTGACGAGAATCGGAACATATATATCAAGGTATTTGTGCACGTGTTCGGTTGACTGGTTTCATATTACTGTAAACTTGACAAGTTTTACGCTTTCAAAATTTATTGTAACATGCATACGTGGATATATGACCATATAACCATTTCCCATGCAGTCCTAGATACTCTGGTTGTGCGTTTCCTGTACGCAATTGGGTTACTTCCCTTTGTTGATGATGCACGCTTATGCGTGTTTGTTACTTACAGGGTGTGACAAAAAATGTGTGAATCTTACCAAGTATATATCTACCAACTGCATGCAATCTGAGATTGTAAAACGATGAATGACATTTTCAGTTAAGTCGTATTCTTACATATATCCGTGCTTATATAGTTCCTACCAAGCATGGGGCGTAGGGGGTGTTTGACACAAGACGGCCCCCAAATCAGTCAAACAGTTCTCTCCGCATCTGCTTACTTACATTCTTAATGTGTTAAGTTCGCAAATATAGCATACACAATTTCAATGCGGTGCCTGGTCTCCCTCATTCGATTTGGAATTGTTCTGCGATTAGTCGGTTCCACTTTTCTCAGACTGATAGTTTTTAAACAAATGCAATTCGGTAATGCAAGCACACCAATGTGCATGCACTAACAAACCATTATACTTACTCAACTATTGCATGTATACTGATTCACCATATGTCCGTCTTACATACCCATGTAACCGTACATGTTCAGTCTCTATATAACTAATATCAAATGAAATTGTTCAGTTTCAACCACTAAAGAACATAGACAAGTCCATCTACGACCCGCGCTGCTTGTCAAATTCACACTAAGATACCTATATACCATAATTATGCACATTGCTGCCAACGACAAGAACCCGACACGTAATGATAGCACGATACAATAGCCTTGACTGGTGCATAGCGCAACATATCAAACTAACGCCATGTGGCTGGTTTCGTTAAAGTAAGCCCCTTGTGATATGCGAATAGCAATCGCTATTATTGCAGAGATCTGCAATTCATAGATATTTAGCGAACTTAGAGTAAAAATATATCCGTCGCACCGCTAGACACAATTGTACAAGTAGTAACTGAGTATTAATGCAAAACGTACACAATATGTTGTTTCTATTTCATTCTTAATTGCAAGAAACAAACTCCAAGCGATTGCGTAACGCTTTGTAGCCTGCATAACGCTAAATAAAAAAATAAAAAATTGACACGTGGCCGGGCTCGAACCCGCCACAAAATGTACACAAAAGCTTTCAATGTCCGTCGCTCTACCCACTGCGCCACAGCGGCACACTGTCTGACGAGAATCGGAACATATATATCAAGGTATTTGTGCACGTGTTCGGTTGACTGGTTTCATATTACTGTAAACTTGACAAGTTTTACGCTTTCAAAATGTATTGTAACATGCATACGTGGATATATGACCATATAACCATTTCCCATGCAGTCCTAGATACTCTGGTTGTGCGTTTCCTGTACGCAATTGGGTTACTTCCCTTTGTTGATGATGCACGCTTATGCGTGTTTGTTACTTACAGGGTGTGACAAAAAATGTGTGAATCTTACCAAGTATATATCTACCAACTGCATGCAATCTGAGATTGTAAAACGATGAATGACATTTTCAGTTAAGTCGTATTCTTACACATATCCGGGCTTATATAGTTCCTACCAAGCCTGTGAAAAAGACCTTGAGCATGCCGAAAAAGTTGACACGTTTAGAGAATTTAGTTATGGAAGATCAGTTGCTAATGGTCCTTATGAAACTTCGACAAAATTTTGATTTCAAACATCTTTGTATGCTGTTCTCAATTTCCGAACGAGATGTCAGTATGATCTTCAGAAACTGGATCCAGTACATGTTCTGTCGCTGTGGATCAGTACCCATTTGGCCTCACCGTGATGTTATCGTTGATAAAATGACACCGAAGTACAGGGAGGAGTTTCCAAACACTCTTGTTATTATAGATGAAACAGAGATAAAAATGCAAAAGCCCAGTTTCCAGACAAGGCAAAGCCAATGCTATTCAGACTTCCAATCCTCTAACACTCTTAAGGGCCTTGTTGGAATTGATCCCCGTGGCTCAGTGATATTTGCCTCAATGCTGTTTTCTGGATCAATATCAAAAAAGGAGATAACAGTGCAAAGTGGGTTTATTGATCTGCTTAAGGCACTAATTGACTGTGGCAGGGTGCAGAAAGGCGATGGAGTAATGGTTGACAATGGGTTTAAGATAAAAGAGGAGTTGGAAGAAATCAGTTTAAAAATTAACATTCCACCTGTTGCCAGCAGTGGGTGCCAAATGAGTCAGTCTGACATTGCTGTTACAGAAAAAATTGCACGACACAGAGTCCAAGTAGAGAGAGCGATTGCCCGTGTGAAAAAATTCAAAATCTTGACAGACAGGATTGATATGAGTTTGTTCAGTATTGTGAATCAAATTTGGTTTGTGTGTTGTTTCATTACTAATTTCATGGACTTTTTAGTAAAATAGCAAGTTACAGTACAACTGGCATGAGCATAATGAGACACCACTTCTGACAACTTTGGGGACCAATCCGTGTACCAACAAAGTTAGAACTGTCATTTACTTCTTCCACGAAATATGAAGTAGGATTGTCTGTTGAAGCGAATTCAGAATACAATTCTGCCAACTTTGTCAGAAAATTTATCAGAAAATTGCTATGAGCTTCTTTAAAGTGTGTATAACTACATCTGACAGTACTATTATTGGCAGAATATTTGTTTGTATGTGATATAAGTAATACATGTACCTCAGTTTAGATAATGAATATTGGAAGCGACCTGTACATTTTGATAAACTACTAATTCTGGTGAGCACAAATAGACATGAAAGGGAGGTAACTTAAGAAGCCCCATAATCAAACATTTTTTATGTTTAACTGTGCATACTTTTCCCTTTTTCAAGGTAAAAGCAAGCAGGCATGTTTGAATTGAGCAAATGCTGGTTAAATCGTTAAAACTGTGGAATATATTATATAATGTTGGGGAACACTTAATTCTGATATTTGGTTTCAATCTTGTTTGTTAAATTACAGAGACAGATTTATGAGCACTTTTTCAGAAAACACTATAAGGTTATGAAAACGTATTGTTTTTTCACCTTCTATAAATTTATGTAGCATTTCTTGTCAGGTTAGATTTATACACATTAATGGCTAATTTTATACTTATTGATTAGAAGTAATCAAAGTCAAAGCTAATCTTTCATAAAACATTTTCATTTATCATTATGAATAAAAAATAAATGATGGTTTTATTTTATTTGTTCTTGAATGCTAAATACAGTAACAGATAATTGTTGTTTGGAAATTGGTCACGCTTTGATTTTTAAGCTTACTTTATTTCAACAGCAGATCACTGAAATTTACCCCAGTTAATCGGTACATGTATATTTCAATCTATAAAATGCATATTAGTGATAATGATTAAAGATTAGATCTAGTCATAATTACAACATGTTAGACTGACATAAATACGTATTTTGCAAATAATGTGATTTTAAATTTTTTCGTACTATCATTTTATTTCTACTGAGGTTTATTGTCAGTCAGTCGGGGTTTGTGGATTTGTCGACTCTTCCATTCTTAAGGATGGAGAGAGAACCAGGCATACATCTGTATAGGACCGGTGACCTTCCGTAAGCCAGCTAGACCGGTTCCTCTGAGGTGAAATTTGTCTGGTCCCAGCTGGTGGGATTCAAACTCATAGCTGTGAGGGACATTGATGATTGGTCACTAGTCAGAGACCATAACCAGTTCACTATTATGCACACATGGAGCAAGACGCACGCAAGGGGTTGTACAATTCTCGCATAATCAATTTTGTCAAAACAGCTTGCCTTTCTTAGTTTGTTTTGTCTTAGATGCCAATTTTGGCCATATTCTTATTTTCACTTTTCAAATTGATGTTTGGCATGTGTTTGCTGACTTCACTACAGCTACTGGACGAATATCAATCCCTATTTTTCCTAAGGCAAGACATGCTAAGCCATGTTGCCATGGACAACAAAAAGTATCCTGATATAGGTATGCTGGGGTTTTCTTTATCATATGGTTAGTTGTTGCCTGTAAAGGGTGCCTCCCCTATTAAATCATGCAATTCTCCCCAAATTCCAGTTCACTCCTTGAAATTCCATTCCCTAAAGTACATGTGGTTTCGGGCGAGATTTTCCCCCAAGAGAGACTTCAACCAGCTATTTCATCCCCATATTAAGGGTTAGAGCACCTTCCCAAAAAACATAAACTTTGATAAAGAAAACCCCAGAAAAAAGCCTCAGTGATCTTTGATAGTACAAACAGAACAGAATTATTCTGTGACAATTTTATTCAACATGATTCTTGCAGTATCACAAAGACAGAAACATAAGTGAAGTTAAAGTTTCAACAAGTTGCATACAACAAAATGCTAAGTACATACTCCGAGAGTCAACACATGAACAATCTGTAATTCTCCACATTCTAAGAAAAAACAATTACACATACAATACAACAGGGAAAGTCCCTGAATATAACAGATAATATTACCCTCTACTCATAATTAAGATCATTTTCATCCGGAATGTAGGCGAGTGTGCAATAAATGATAATGCTTGATTCTTATATATTAAGTTATATATCTGTTTCAGTAGTATGTCTTTTATAAACCATCAGGCAATAACGTAACCAACTTCACAAGAATAATGAATGAATACAACCATAATTAACCAGAATTCCCTGAAAATCGGACAAATTTTCAATTTCTATTTTTTTCAGAATTTCTCAAAAAGTCAATGAACGCCGGAATTCTCAGAAAACCTGACTTTTGGCTAAGTCTGAAAAAGGACTGATTTTAAGAGTTTTTACTGTGTATGATTTTCATTATTTAGCATCAATACAAAATTAATGATCAATATTGAATACATACATGTATTGATTATAGTTGAATTTTGAATATTTTATCAGAAAATGAAGTCTAATAAGAACATAAAGATATCAACAAATACAAACAAATAGAAAGCTGAGTTTTACCATGAAATTTCAAATGAAGCAGAATTGTTTTATGAATGAGTTCAAACTAAATTTAGAGCTTGCACAGACGTGATGAAAACCCCACACACCGCTTAGATGCACACTAGCCCCCCCCCCTCCAAATTTTTCTTGTGACCTTGAAGTTACTGCCCTATAAAAAAGGGAACTCCATATTTGACCTTCAAGTGTGACCTTGATCTTGGAGGTACAGGTCTAGTACACTGTCTAATGTACAGTAGGCGAACAATCATGCCAAGTTATTGTGAAATCCATCAATAAACAACAATGTAACAGCCTTGACAAGAAATGCGATGGGACCAGATATTTTATGTGATTCTAGTATACCCAACACTGATAATAGGTGGGGTTATAACAAACAAAAATTGACCAAATGCAAAAGTTTTGTTCATCACACACACTTGGAAAAGTTTAAAATGGCTCTGAATGGAGTGAATATAATAACGTCATGAATGTGTGCCCATATTGTAACATATTCATAATATTATCTGGTTACAAAATTGTCACATAAAAGGACACACATACATTTATGTAGGCAGGTACTAAATAAAAATTTACCAACACATTAAACATAACAATAAATTATATATGTGTAAATTTTAACAAATGTAGTTTTATTCAACATCATATAAACACATCATAAATTATAGTGTAAACTCACATACAAAAGGTTCCACAAGTACAACATACATGTACAGTATACAGGTACTGTACATGTTTGATCATAATTTACTGAGAATGATTGTAAAACATTGTGGTATCAATAAAATAAATAATTCACATTCATTTACAAAATAAACAAATGCTTGCACAAAAAAAATGATAAGAAAAATTCAGATAAAAAAAAAATATTGATGATTAAAGATTTTCGAAGATGTCCAAAATTTATCTAATGCTGGTATAATGCAATGCAGCATTATCTTGAATAGAGAAAAATCATCTCGACAGGAAACAGTGAAAATGCTATGAAAAAATGCTAAAAATATATGAAACATATTATAACAATAGCTAGTAGTCAAATTAACACAAGTTACCACAAAATACGGGACATATCGTCAACATGTTCCTATGATTATGACTTGATGAATTAAAACATGTAGAAAACAGCTGAACTGAACACAATTTATACTACAGGTACAAACAGTTGAATATGAAATCAATTTAAGCTAGGTGACATTTGGACGCTGAACGAAAGGTCCGCCTTCCATAGACGTCACTCGCTTGGCGCATACATGTATGAATTTGGATGTGGACCAAAGCACTACTTTTTTCTGCATCCACCATGTAATTGTTGGACTAGTTATTGTTATAGTAATTGTTATCCAAACTACAATGTTGTAACATACTCCAAATCCTTATTGATATTTCAATGTTATGTAATGAACACTTTTTCAGATATTAAAACATACAGAGGAGAAAATCAATAACTTGATATGCTTCTTTCGCAGTATAACATCTCCGATATCAAGGGGTGGGGGAGGGGTAACTCATGTTCATCTGAAAACTATCTATTGTACAATTTTAGCGTATAAGATATCACAGTTACAGCTTATAAATTATATATGGACGGTTTTCAATAATAGGTCACAAACAAAACTGAAGGTCATGCATATATCAAGGTCACAAAACCTCTGGCAGTGAAACAGAACAAAGGATAAACACCAGTAAAAGTGTTCAATGGTGTTGAATAGGACAGGAGTAATTGAAAACAATCTTAGATAGCTGGTATGCTTCACAAACCAGAGGACAAAATGTACAACTTTCAAAAATCAGAAATGTAAACATGGCCATAATACTAGTGTCTATTTCATCATAATAAAGCAGTCAATAAGTATTACAATTTTATGACTGTAAGAATATACAAAATTACACAGTATTATATATAATGTATTCAGTATTATGTTGACAGTAAAGATTCCAAAATCAGTATTTGACAAAAAATAAGTCAACATGAATAAGTGTACATGTACAATTTATTATTTAAAATAGGACATACTGTTAGTAAAGAATTTTACATATAACAAAAATCACAGACACCTTAACAATTAAAATCTTGTCTTAGCCGACCCTTGTTTTTGTCGTTAAATAAAAACACATTCATGATGCATTACTTTTGCAAAAAGAATTTCAGATGCTTTTGTGCTAATCCATTTTTTTTATCAAAAGCCAACAAATGGATTGCTATGTGAGTGAAGTTTCTCTGCTATTATCATTTTTAATACAATGCAGATCATGCAATATTTCAATACTATTTGTTAATAATGCTGACAATGCATTTTATTAATACTGTGAAATGATATAATAATTTAAATACAGTACAACTGTTACAATAGATATCATTGTTAGAACAAAAATTCACAAAGTACAATTAAATTGTAGAAGAATTTTCAAAATCATAAAAAAACTCAAGGATCGTATGTATCAAAAATAACAATTTTCTCCCTTTTCACAGAATATTTGAATAAGAAAAAATGAATAAGAATGACAAAGAGTGAAATAGTTTAAAACATCATCTTTGTTATGTTTTCAATGCTACTAGCATCTCTAAAATCAAAATTTAAAAAATATTAATTTCTACCAGCCACATTCATAGCATTTATTAATAAGTTACACAGATGGATATAGTTTAATGAATGGTGAGTAACCTTTAATAAAATATTATTTAATGTATGCAAGTTTGTACATGACCAATACGGTCATAATATAAATTTAAAATAACACCATTCGTAGCTTCATAAAATAAAACAAATCAGAATTTTCTTTTATAACATATGTATCATATTTTGCATTTATAAGGATACTGTCCATTAATAATAAATGAGTGATCAAAATTAACAGCTTTAAGATTAAAATTCAAATGCTACGTAATCTCAAAAGGTAGATATCCTATCTACCGAAGGTCAAACATCAATGCTGCTGGGTGAAGGTCACACATCACTAAAAGCTGAGGTGAGGTGAAGATTTCACACATTGTGATGAACAGTCTTAAACCATGTTAAGTACTCAGTAATCAGTCAGATCACATGACCTACAGTATAGCATTATAGAAATAGTTCTACAGTTGGTATTATGAGTAAAATTTAATCATAGAAATTAAAATTTAATGGGTCATCTTTGTTTAACTTTATTGTAGGAGTTTTGGGTCTTGGGGTTTCCTCTAAAGCTTCGCATCTCAACATTTGGTATTCACTAGGTCCACCTCGATCAATTCGTACCGGACGAAGTTTCTCGTGACGTTGTCTAAAAAAGATGCATAAAAAGTTAAAGTTACCCCAAAAATTAAAACTTTTTATGGTCAATGGCTAGTTATATATACTTGCTTAATAACTTAATAGTTGTATGACTAAAGTGTTTTATGATGAAAACCAATGTTATCTAAATAATGGAGACAGCTGACTTTATCAGAGCTCCCACGTTTCCAATTATTACCTATCACTACAAGCAATCTGAGAGATCTTGAAATTAAAGTCTTCATTTGAACAATCATGAAAGAAATATGTGCTCTGCAAAGACGTTGATCCCTTAACCTCATCACTTCTGCATTCTATCAACAGACTGGTCAAACTTTACCAAAGATATACAGTCTAATATGTGCTAGCCGGCACCTCCGAATAAAAGGCCACCATGTGAAAAAGTTAAAAAAGGTCATTCTTCTAAAAACTGTTTTTAATTTTTTATAACATATGACCTCCAAATCAAGGTCACCTTTCAATAAAGGTGACATTTTGTTAAACCCAAGGATGACATTTGTTCACAAGTTTGACTGTATATTGAAACATCACTAAGCAATCCCTTCAATATTAAGACCAACACATTATGAAGATTCTTTATTTTCAGACTGGTTTTATGAAAATTTTATGGAAAATGAATGCAATCAAGTCACAAAATTTACAACACAACAAAACATGTGTTAGTGGCCACCTCCGAAAAAAAGTCATCCAGGGATTAAAGGCCATTATTTCTTTTAAAAAGCAAAATTGATTATTAAGAACAGAATGACCACCTAATAAAAGCCAAGACTCCTGCCAATAAGGGCCATAATTATTATGTCTTTCCAAAGGGTGGCCTTTGTTCACAGGTTTGACTGTATACAGAATTACATGACAATGAATGTTACCTTTTGCCTGTACCCAATTTAAATGTTTTTTCTCTGATTAAAGTTGCAATCTCATCATCATCTATGTGAAACTGTTGCTTGTTTTGAACTATAGGTGGAGTTGGCGTTCTACCTTCCTGTTAAGAGATAAAAATCAAAACTTAGAAATCTATTAGCTAACAATGTACTGGAAAATCATCATAGATCAATCAACATACAGTAGAATCTGCCTTAGGCGACCATTCAAAGGAGAATGAAAATATGGTTTCTTAAGACAAGTGGTCTCTTAACTAAGGATTGGAGTTACACACTATGAAATAACATGAAACCATGTACATTTAATTAGGCAGTAAAAAACATTTTATACAGACGTAACAGTAACTTCAAGAGCTGCAGGGAGAAACATATTTGCATATTAAATAAAGGATCAATCAAAGGCATTCCGCCTTAATTTTATTTTTACATATATAATTATATATTGACAATTGTATCCCATAACAAAGGTTACAGACAAGTGACAGAAATTGTTACAAAACTAAAGGTAAAACAAATTGTTACAGCATGCATGTTTCCTTCAAACACATGATCACTACCTTTTCAGCCTTCTTTGAAGAGTCCTCATAAATAAGCTGGTGCATATCTTGTTTCTCGGCTACCACCGGATGGTCCGGTAAACTCATCGGATCAATCAGTACATCATAAGGTACCATCGGATGTTGCCATAACGACTGATTGAAAACATCCCAAACATCAGGTTGTCCAAATGTACCTGAATAAATAAACAATGAACATACAGTGATACCTTGCTAAGTGACCACCTGAACAATGCAACCACTTTTTACAACCGCTACTTACTTTCATACAGATCTTTATTACTTCCACTCTATTTCAACTAAATAATGAGAAAATGGTAGTACAAAAAAATTGCTTATTTTTTACACTCAATACAAGAATTATGAAACAATACCATGAGCACTACTCACCAACATAATGTCCTTCCATGTTCCACATTCTAACTGTACAATCTATTGAAGCACTAATCAATAATTTATGTTCTTCTACCAAAGCTATTGACGTCACACTTTTTACGTGTCCTCTCCAAGAATGTAAGACTGAAATAATCAAATAAATCCACATTAGGAAGTTTCCTCAGAATAATGGAGTCATTCACTTTTTTGTTTCAGAGAATCCTTTTATTACCAGTAATCATTTCAGAAAGATGACAAAATAAAAAGTTTTACATAGTAATTCTATTCTCTTATGTAACAAGCAACAAAAAAATGTTGGAAACCACAAACCCAATATGGCGTGGTGTTAAGACTGAGTACATACTTTCAGGAGCTTCATCCTCTGCATGATTCAGACAATATCCATCAATATTCCACAGATATATAAAGCCAAAACTATCACCAGATAACAACACTGTATTCTGTTTGTTAACTTCCAACACGCTAACCATGGCTCCCTTAGAATTAAACTGAAAATAAAAAAAAGTGTTTTTAAGACAAAATGAACCCTCAGAGTGACCCTGACATTTGACCTACTGACCTAAAAATGCACAGAACCTGTCAAGGTTGTCATGAGGAATCATAATTTATTAAGTTTGATGACTGTTGGTTAAAACGTTTTAATTTTACAAGCGGGCAGGTCCTTCAACAGATGAACAACTTGAAGAGTCAACAAAATTACCTACTAATGTAATAGTAAATTTCGCCCTTTTTGCACAAATTCTCAAAAGTGTCAAAATGCCATTTTATTTTAAGGGTTTCAGATAGACACATATTGCCATAATATCTTTATAAATTGATCACTTAGTTTTCTCATAAGGATAGGTTGTAAGAAAGCAAGCAAATATGCAACTAACACCATAAATTTCTTTTATTTCAACTTGAAATATAAACTTCATTCTATGTTAATAATTCATATTTAAAACCAGTCTACGGTCCATTAAAGTTTGCATTTTCACTGGACTGAATGTCTGGTGCATAAAGATGTTTTTTTGTGAAGACTGTAAAACATAGTATAATGATAAATAATGACAAATTTAAACTATCATTATGAAAAAGACCAAAAGAATGGGACATAAAAATAAATTTAAAAGATTTTTTAACAATTATTTCAAAGTGAAAGTAGAAAATGAAAATTGAAAATCTAAGAAAGTGAAAATGAAAGTAGATTTGTATCAAACAAATTACCCCTGGAAATTGGGCCATGAGTTGCCCCCCTTGGAAAACATTCCAGAAATGTATGTGGGCTCTTGGTCCACTAGATATCAGCGTTGCTGCATCTTTCTTGTAGGCACGAGTCTGCATAAACACAAGCTTGTTGATGCTCAAGTCTCCATCCACTGCCATAAAAAGAAACAGTTATTACAGTCTTCATGGTGTTTTTAACTATCCTCCAGCATTGTTCTACCATTTATTACCATACTTGACTTTGATTTCATACATACAGTCCTAGCATGTGAAACAAGAATCTGGACAAAGGTTTTATCTGATAAACACAATAATCTTGTAATTTGCTGTCTAGTTCACAGTGGAGCACCTCTATAATCAGGAATACTGTGAACCAGTGTAAGTCCTGATTAAAAAGATTCCTGGATTAGAAAAGTTGATAAAATGACTAAAATATACAAAAGTTTTACCTGAAAAATATTGAATTAAAATAGTAACCATCAAGTGCCTCTGGACTTAGGTTGGTTTCCAGATTAAAATGGTCTGGATTAAATCAAAGATTTTCCACAGTGTATGATGCAGTTACTACAGTTTTGCTCTTTGTATGGATCAATTTGTTTTTTAAACACTGACTTACATGATTGGTCTTCATAATTATCAGGTTTAGGAGCCCTTAAATGTGCAAATATATGTCCTGATACCATATTCCATACAATCACTTCCCCATCATAACTGGCTGTGGCCAACAGATTTGGTGGACATTGTGCCACTGACAATATATCTTCTTTATGGCCACGTTTCTGTCAAATTCAAACATATGAGTTTGTTATCAATCAAAACGGAAATATAAGGAACAATTACGAAATGGAAGGTCAATTTTGTGCATCTATCAGTGTAAGGATTATGCAAGATTTAATTATCACTTTGAACCAAGCCCTTTTCTGATTAATTTTCAGGAAATGATCATCCACACCACTGTTTAAATAGTGCACAAGGCAGTGATATGATAACCTTATTTTTCTAATTTTACATGGTCAAAGTCATATTATGAGAAAGGTCACACACTTCAGTAAGCATTGTAATTTAACTATTAAATCTAACTTACTCTATTTACATTTTTTTCCTCATCATTTTGAATGTCATGTAAAAAGGTCAAGGACATTTGCAATACTTAAGGCTATACAAGGTGAAGGTCATAATAAGACTTTCAGGTCAAGGTCATGGGATAGTACTCACAATGTCATCATGCCAGTTAGGAAGTGGATTTTGAACATGGTGTATATTACTATCAGATGAATCATCGCTGTAGATGTTTATTCTTCGATCCCATCCGACCCCAACAATGTAACGATTTCTATTCATTTCTACATATGCCAGATCACAAACTTCTTCATTTTCTTCTTCTGTGAAATAAAAATATAACATATTTATTCATACCACATAAATAGTAAACTCACAAATTTATATTGTATTGAAACAGAGGGCTGTCACTGTTCAGGTAGAATCTTAGGAAGCAATTTTTTTTTAGGGGGAGGGAGCAACTATCAACCAGGGGTAATCAGTTTCAGCCCCTTTAAACTATAACCACTAAAACTGCAATTATATCAGGGACTAAGTCCCCTAGTACCCCACCCCTATCCCATTCCTTCAACCCTGCTGTTATAGCCATGCTTGTATATTGAAAATATAGTCAACACTATGATATATCATATGGAATCAAAATTTTGGGATATCAACTAAACCTAAATGGCAAAAATAAGACTTGAATTTCATTGATGATTCAATAAAGATATTTTGTAAAAATTGAAAACAAATTTATAAAATCTTATTGCTTAAACATTCACTGCTACAATAATTAAATAATGGAATAGTATCTAACATTTAATATTAAATAGAAACAACAGGGTCAAATGGCCCAGGGTTGCACACCTGAGAAACAAGTAATGGCAATATCATATCATATATTTGATTTAAATTTGTACTGCAGAAAGTATAAAATATCGGAAAATAGACCTAGGGGATATTATTCCAGCAATTTTGTTTGAGGGCCTTTATGATGTATGAGGAAAAAAATACTGTAAGGACAATACATTACAATTAACAATAATGATATGATTACATGTACATGGTTATATAATAATACATAAACAACAAAGACAAATAAACAACACACAGAGAGATGCTCACCAACACCACAAACAAACACAAAATTCTTTGTATTTTTAATGCAAAACAATGTACAACAATTTAAGTCAACTTTACACCATCAAAATAGGTATACTTTATTACCTATAGTACAGTCAAACCTGTGTTAGCGACCACCTCTGAATAAAGGCCACCCTGGGAATATAGGCCATTATTAAAAAAACTATCATGAATAGTTAGAACAAAATAACCTCATAATAAAAGCCACCCCGTCAATAAAGGTCACATTATGTCTTTCCCTAGGATGGCCTTTGTTTGCAGGTTTGACTGTGAATGATAATGGGATACACAAAGTCATATTAAACAAATTCTATTAATTTAGTGGTAACAGTTATGATCAATTTTGATATTTACATATTTCAGTTTTTCAATTTAAGTTATCAGATAAAAAATCAATGTAAGCAACAACAACAGTAAATGGTCTATAAAGGAGCCAGTTTGATAATTAATATACTGTATTTTTTTTCAGAACTTAATATATGCAGAGACGTATAATACAAGAGATAGGCAACTACTCGAAATCTCCCAATATCTCGTATGTCAATCGCGATATTTAGCGTGATCGCTCAGTTCGGTATATAGTACGTCTACACGGTACGAGTCCGGATAGTGTTGTCGATTATACAGTATATATAAATAATGGCAATTCGGAAAGGGCATGCGAGTGACATTATCGAAAACAAAAAGACTTATAATAATATTTAATATTATAGAGATGTTGATCCATAGCTGTCAGAATTTAGGGTCTTCAATATATCTATGCTGTTTTCGACTATACAATATGACCGATGTTTTATTGATGCTTGTGTACAATGTGGATTATTCTGTTTAGCGACATAAAATAATTTCCTTAAAAAATGAAATTTATAGACCTCATTCATTGTTCATCAGTCAACACCTCTCACTTATTTTTGAAGGTGTGAAGTTGGTATATTGTCCTTATATAAACACGACATGCAGTTGCCAATTATATTTTTTCTCTGTCTTTGTAATTTATTTTCTGAGTAACACTAGTACTTACATCACGTCTTCCTCAGACTTTCTCTCATGGCATGACGAATGTCTAGATTTAAGATTACTTTTGGTGAATATACCGATTATGGAAACAATTAATCTGTTTCCAACAAACAACAGTTGGAAACTGACAATGTCACCAAAAAAACATGTATGGCTGAATCATCTTAAAGATAACAGATCTATGGATTTTCTTATTTTTTGTGGAATTTTGTAACTAATGCTGCATATAGATGTTCGGCGAGTTGCTTATCTATTAATATGTCATCGTATAATATTATTAATATCAACATGAGCCATATTGAAAAAAAATATGATTTTACCCCCGGTAGTTTTTTTTTCAATGTCATACATTTTGTTATTTTGTCAGGCCTTTGAAGTTAACATCAAGTGGCTATCTTGTGTGAAAATTTGTTTTGTTTACCATATTAGGGATTATGCAATCAAGGGAATTACTGGTCCCAGAAGAGTATGGGTCCATAGATATCATCAGAAACATGTGTCACCAAATGTTTTATGGTCATGCATTGTTTATTACAGCTGACATGCGTGACACTTCAAGACTAATATATGTGTACAATCAGATAACATTCAAGAATGAAAAATCAATTATTTAAAAACAACAATGTGTTTGCGAAAAAGAAATACCCAATAAATCACGAAGTTTACTTGAAAAACTACAGGTGTCAAATAAATCAGTAGAATAATATATATTTAACTTTTCTTGTATAGAATAAACACATTTTTTAGTTTCAAGGGCTGAAATTAAATATTTCAAAGAATATACATTAAAACAGACAAAATATATTGATATATTTCTATACTGTGTGTGCGTGGTGTGTGTGTGTGTGTATGTGTGTTTTATGACATATTTCTATTCCCTGACGGAAGTTTCAAGCTTGTCAGACATGTTTTAACCTTTTCGCAAAGTCTCAATGTCTGATAAAAAATATGATTATCGCAGTCTAAAATACTGGAATTAGAGAAATCAAGCTAACACCAGCCTAACAGTTCTCAAATTTTAGCAGCTACAGGTTTCTAGACAGATGTTGTTATTTGGCATTGAATTTCACTTTCATTCTTTAAAGGGTAATTAACCATTTTAAATTTGAATTCCGAGACAAATATCCTCATTTAAGTGTTGAAACTGCTGGCAACCATCAATTACAGATTATCAAAGTCTAAAATACTGAAATTAAAGAAATCAAACCATAAGTTCTCAAGTTTTAGCGACTACAGTTTTGATGTTATGACCCGGCCTAGAATTTAACTGAAACTTTCAGTCTTTAAAGGGTAGCCAATTTATATTTTAATTCTGAGGCAAATATCCTCATTTGAGAGTGTTGAAACTTCGGGCAACCATCAATCACACATTATCACAGTCTAAAATAATGGAATTATAGAAATAAAGCTAATAGTTCTCAAGTTTTAGCGAGTACAGTTTTGATGTTATGAATCGGCCAGGAATTTCACTGAAACTTTCAGTCTTTAAAGCGTAACCATTTTAAATTTGAATTCTGAGGCAAATATCTTCATTTAAGAGTGCTGAAACTTCGGGCAACCATCAACCACATATCAACAAAGTCAAAATAACTTGAATTATAGAAATCAAACGAATAGTTCTAAAGTTTTAGCGAGTACAGTTTTGATGTATTTGCTAGGCCTAGAACTTCACTCGAATAATCAGACTTTAAGGGTGACATCAGTTTAAACATAGATTAAGATATATAATCGAATCTGAGAGCATTGAAACTTCGGGCAACCATCAATTATGTATCAACAAAGTCAAAATAAATTGAAGTTTTGAAATCCAGCAATTAGTTTTCGAGTTTTAGCGAGTACAGTTTTGATATTATGACTCGGTCAGGAATTTCACTGAAACTTTCAGTCTTTAAAGCGTAACCATTTTGATTTGAATTCTGAGGTAATTATCCTCATTTGAGAGGGTTGAAACTTCCGGCAACCATCAACCACATATCAACAAAGTCAAAATAACTTGAATCATAGAAATCAAACTAATAGTTCTGAGGTTTTAGCGAGTACAGTTTTGATGTATTTGCTAGGACTAGAATTTCACTCGAATAATCAGACTTTAAGGGTGACATCAGTTTAAACATGAATTAAGATATATAATCTAATCTGAGAGCATTGAAACTTCGGGCAACCATCAATCATGTATCAACAAAGTCAAAAAAAATTGAAGTTTTGAAATCCAGCATTTAGTTTTCGAGTTTTAGCGAGTACAGTTTTGATATTATGACTCGGTCAGGAATTTCACTGAAACTTTCAGTCTTTAAAGGGTAACCATTTTGATTTGAATTCTGTGGTAATTATCCTCATTTGAGTGTGTTGAAACTTCCGGCAACCATCAACCACATATCAACAAAGTCAAAATAACTTGAATCATAGAAATCAAACTAATAGTTCTGAGGTTTTAGCGAGTACAGTTTTGATGTATTTGCTAGGACTAGAATTTCACTCGAATAATCAGACTTTAAGGGTGACATCAGTTTAAACATAAATTAAGATATATAATCTAATCTGAGAGCATTGAAACTTCGGGCAACCATCAATCATGTATCAACAAAGTCAAAATAACTTTAATTATTTAAATCCAGCAATTAGTTCTCGAGTTTTAGCGAGTACAGTTTTGATGTTCTGGCCTTCCCCACCCACCGCAAGTTACAACGCAAATCCACTCAGTACAGTACTTGTTTATTTCAATGAACTCGTCGAGTATGTAGATAATATATATATACACACACACCCTTAAATGATCTAATAATAATTTTCTAAATCTTATGCATTCAGCTAGTGTTCGATATTAGTGAAGTGAAGTTGATAAACAGAGACCGTATCTCAATGATACAAAATGGCGGACGACGGTTGCGGTTGTTGATCGCGTGAGAAATCCCGCGGCGCATACGAGATTTCCCGGTATTTCCTTATCTCAAAGAACGAGTTGCCTATCTCTTGTATTATACGTCTCTGATATATGGAATAAGAAAACTAAATCAACAAATAATAGAAGTGTTGTATAAATTTATAAATTTTATACCTTACAGAGCTGTTAATGCATAAAGAATTCTACTCTCCATAATTGACTTAATCAGAAGCAAGTGATAATGCTATGCTCAATAATAAATGTACTTCAAGTTTAATCGTTGGATGTGGATCTCATAGTCAACAATAAGTTTATCATTCATTTGTGAACTACAGAATGATAAGCAATGTGAAACAAGGATTCCCCCTTGTGACATTGGCCTTTGACTTACTGACCTCAAAATCATTAGGGGTCATCTACATGTGATGACCAACCTCTAAAACAAATCTGAAGAGCTAACGCCATATCATTTTTTAGTTATTGCATTGACAAGGTTTGGTTACTTTGTTTCATCTGGTTTCACGCAATTTTTAAAACCATATTTCAGTCACACATGGTGGCTGGTTCTAGTAACCAGTTTTCCTGAACTGTATTCTAAACAGTGCAAACTACTGGTAACTCTTCTAAAAGGGGTCGGCAATTTCTCCACAAATGGAGGAAAAACACATTTTTGTAAAATTTTCATAGAAGGGTAAGACCCGCCGCAATGGAGATTTTAACTCTGATTGCCTGGTTACAAATCCAGCACACTAACTATAATGATCATTGCCACCTAAGTAAAACATTTCATTGTAGGGTTGTCTTGTTTTATGCCCTATCGTGCAAATATTGTGCAGCACCTCGAATCCTGTGCAACTGGTCAGACACAACTAAAACCCTGAATTTACCTTCCTTTGGCCTAGAGACATCTTTTTTAGGTTTATTGTATTGCACTTCCTTAATAACTGGAAGACGAATATAAAAGGAATGAAAGAAAGATTCAGGTAAAATATAAAGCATAATTGTATTAAAATATATCATAAGTAACTAAGTTACACAAAAAGTATATAATCTCCATAAAGAACTTCAATTTAGCAATATTAAATAATCTAAAAGAGCAGTAACTGTTAATGCATTCATTTGAAAAATTTCAGCAAATTGGAAAGCAAAGTTATAAAGCATTTATATGTGACCATGCAGGCTATTGGGTTCCGATTTCCCTATTTCTAGATTTTCATTTGATCAGGCTTATCAGAAATGTCTAATGACAAAACAAAGTCTGTATCACTGACTGTATTTCATTTGAGTTAAACCCTGTTTTTTAACAATTTTTCATTAATATACAGCAACCGATTCACCGAGTAAGTTTTCCCGGACTGTATTCTAACCAGTACTGACTTACCCTTCCACAAGAAACTGGCATCTTCTCCACATGTGGAGGATAGAATCCACATTGTTGTCAAATATTACCATAGTGGAAAGTTATGAGCTGCCGTGACTGGAAATCGAACCGGATCTCCAGGTTACAAAGCCAGCGTACTAACCACTGGACCATGGCCGCGGAATCACAGACTGTAACCGTATCACTATACTTAAACACTGGTGCATTAGTTTACCTTCCGGCACATTTGTGATGAAGAAACTTTCTGCCACAGATTTTCGACGATCTTTGCTACGTTTCCTACGAATTTCTCTTATCTCTTCCACAGTTTTATCTGTATAATTTTGTATCATCAATACATTGAATCACTGAACCATTATAGTAAGTAATTAATGATCTGACTTTTCCCAGTTTTATCATAATTAAGAAATAACACATTAAATTTCAATTTTATTAATCAGATATAAAAAATCTTAAATAAAAATTTATATATTTTTTTTTTGTAATTTGGTTAAAAAAATGAAAATTAAATCCATAAAAATGCTAGCAGATCATCATTTCAGAGAACATTATTAATTAGCCATAAAAAATATGAAGATATAAATTAATCACAATTCATAGACTGGCAATACTTCATAACAAAATCACACACACAAAATGTGACAACATACAGTATTCTAACTAATAGTTTGAATAAGTACACAATGAAGCACATGCAATTAATTGCTAATACCAAAACCTTGTAACCATATCTATCCCAGTTTCCTTATTTATTAAAATACTTTTATGATAATTTAAAACGCAACAGTGAACCCAAGTCCCTTATAAAACAACAATGACCACTTGTTCCTAATAACACAACAATGACCTCTAACCTAATTACACAACAATGTCCCTTTGGCCCTAACAACATAACAATGACCCTTAAGTCCCCAAGAGCACATCAAAGACCCCTAAACCCTATGACAATAAAAGTGAGGCCTGCCATTTCACTCTTTCACTTAAATTCAGGATTTGATTGACTCAGTCTTGGAGATCAGTGGCTTTTATCAGTGAGTTTTTAAACTAGTCTCAAAGTCAGACTAATCACCTAAGACCGAACTCTTTGGGTTTAGATTACTGCTAATCCATAATTATTTTAAAGTATGCATATTTTTAACTCACGTCAACGAAACAATATTGTAATTATGAAAGATTAAATATCTAGGAAATTGATGTATCAAACCACATCTACTTGTCATGCAGTATAAGTTATAATTTTTTGTATATGATCAGTAATTTTGTAATTAAACTATAAGGGTATTGATTAATTTCATTGATTAATTTTATTGATTAATTTATCATCAATTAATGAGTTTGTGGCAAATTATGTTACCTTCATTATTGTCTATCTTCTCTGGTTCTACAACATTCATAAATACAACATACATGTACATCATACAGTCTCATAATACTTCAGTTATATACAAATTCTTTACTAAATTTATATATAACATTACTAGCTATTGTTATGCAATTGCTATGTAAAAGAAATAGATAAAACAAAATGTACAACAAGAGGTATTTGTCATACTGGGATGCTCCCATAAATGCCAAATGGATAATAATTTCCTAATATCGAGTGGACAAGATTTTTTGGGGTTGCAAGTCACGGTGACCATGACCTACTGACCTCAAAAGCAATAGGGGTCATATATATGTGATGAACAACCTCCCAACAAGGTCTGAGGATAATACGCCAATTAAATTGTTCTCTAGTTATTGGTCAGATTATGACCTTGATCTTTGACCTTCTGACCTCAAAATCTTTATGGGTCATTTTCATGTCTAAGGGTCATACAAGAAGTCTTTCTCTATGTATTGATTGGGTAAGGTTTGGTTACAGATGGACAGATTAACCGATGAACCAACAGACTGTGACAACATGTGCAAAGCAATATGGCCCCACTTGTTCGAAGGGGACATAATATATCTACAAATAAATAACATAAAACATCTTGAAGACAAAACAAAACCAAAGGTGTAGACCTTACATACAAATAACATATAAATTTATCTATTAATTAATATTATAATAAAGAATAAAAAAGTATTATGAAAAAGTACAAAAAAATAAATTAATTAATTACTCCATTTGAAAAGAATTGAGATGGAAACTAGAACATTGTTTAAACATTTCGGCAGTGTGCAAATACACATGATCTGAATGAGAGAAAGATTTGAGAGATTTTTTTTTTTTCACAAACTAACAAACACTAACCTAAATACAGTCGAACCAATGTTAGCAGTCACCTAAGAATAAAGGCCACCTGTCAATAAAGGCCACATTATGACTTTCCAAAGGGTGGCCTTTGTTCACAGGTTTGACTGTTATACTAACTCAGGTATATAATAATTATCAAAGTATCTGTTTAAAAAGTGATATTTTAGTTAGGATATGTCTATGGAACACCACCGATTTTTAGTGACTTGGCTAGATTTGTATATGACCGACCCCCACAATACAAGAGTGTGATTACAATACCTTCATTGTTATTCTGTTCTCGAACTGTTTGAAGTAATATAAAGAGATACGGAAGTAAATATATTATTCAATAAAATGAACACAATGTCAGCAAAAGTTTATGTTGAAAGAACACAAACCAGACCATTCCTGTCTTATCTAAAATTTATCATTCCTTCAGAGAGATAATAATTCTATTGAAATATATAATTTTAAACCTGTCAAGACTGGATGGCAAAACTATCAAGCTGAATAAGGCAAATTCTATCTAAAAATATTTTCATGACCGAAAAAACTTTGCATGTACAATAAAAATCCTGAAAACCAGACTCCCTAAAAACTGGAATTCCCTGAAAATCAGACGAAATTTATCCAAAGTTCTCTGAAAACCGGAATTCTTAGAAAACCGGATTTTTGGTCCAGTCTGGAGGGGATCTGCTTTTCAGGGATTTTATTATATATTGTATTACGCGGTGTGATTGCATAATCACATCAAGAAAGGAATATACTATATGCGTCAAATACCGGTAATAACATCTTTTCTAAGCAGATTAAGGGTAAACTGAACTAGAATTGAACTGCGATGAGAAAAAAAATCACAACCTTTATTACGCTGATACATTCTCGTCAATCAAAATTTTGTAAACATACAATTACTTTGCTGTACCACACAAATACTATTATGAATATACAACAATACTTGTTGTGCACAAAAAACAACACTTTGTTGATAATTATGCAAATATAAAACCATCTAGAACTCACTGGTAAGGTCCATTATCATAAAAACATCCAACTATATATATATATAAGACCTTAATTACTGCTCATATCATTTCTTGAAAATCAAAAATAGTTCAATGCTTAAGTTTAACGGTGATTTTTAAGTCTTGTATAATTTTTGATGTACAATTTTTACCTCAAGATAGAATACACATGGGTAGAATTGACAACCTAGTCAAAAACTTATTCATACTTCATGACTATTCATGAACTATGCAAGAAAAGATCAATAAAATTCATGTTTTCATGAAGTCAATTCTTTGGGACTGAATCAGGCAACTAAAACTAGCTCCAGGTACCTGGCCCCTAAAAGAGGCCCCTTATGCAAGCCCCTTTTATAAAAATACTATGCTTACCTTTCTGAAGCACTTTAAGGCAATGACCATTGTTATAATTCCATATTCTGATCAGACCATCTCTTCCACCAGTAATTAACCTGAAAAGATTCACAGAAGTTACACCTTAACAAATACGGTCTAACCTGTTTTAGTGGTCAACCCCGAATAAATGCCACCCTGTGAATAAATGCCATTCTTTTGAAGACCCTCATTGATTATATAGGACCAAATGAACTCTGAATAAAGGTCCCCTTTAAATAAAGGCCATTCATTTAAAGACCCTCAATGATTATTTACGACAAAATAACCTCCAAATAAAGGCCATCTGTTAATAAGGGCCACATTTTGTCTTTCCAAATAATGGCCTTTGTTCACAGGTTTCCCTGTATTACACTAACATAAGACTCATGAGAGTAAAACACTCCTATTGACAATCTGTGATTCTGGAGAAGTGTGTCCTTAATTGTGTTCATAATTATAAGATCAATAATAGAGTACACAAGACTCTTTTTGATTGTTCCTGAGTACAATCTCAAACTAAACAATATTTCAAATACACATATAGCAAAATTTATAATCATTCTATCTAATGTTTAACATTCGACAAATACATATTTTTCGTAAAAGATTTGAGAAAATTGAATGATACAGAATTGTTTTTGATTATTTTCCTAACTCATATAAATGGCTACTTACTGATTGTTTGATTCAGAAAAGACAGTAATGGTGGCTATTTTACGCAAAGCTATGATGAGAACCAATCTCTTACCTTCGACCACATTTATCAAATGTCATACAAGTAATAGCCGAGTCTCCGTGAGCCTCTCCATATTCAAATATCGGAGTTCCAGTCTCAAAGTCCCAGATCTTGATTACCTGAAATATCCAACATTTCACATATGAGTTGAACTGTATACATGTAGTTTAGTTTAAGCATGTTACTGCATGACAGAACATAAATGATACACAATACATCTAAACCCCGCTTTACGACCACACTGAAATATGACCATCCCGCTATAACAGGCACTTTTTAAAAAGAAAGGAAAATTTTCCTTTTTTGTAAGTTTATTTGTTGTGTCAAATAAAGTTACAGGTCCGTTTTCCCCAATATCAAGACCACCGTGCTACGTAGAGAATTTTTTCTAAGAACTTTAGATGGTCTTATTAGCGGGGTTCTACTGTATACAGACAATGCCCATTCAAGTAAACAAGTTCAGATTAAAAAAGTTTTATAATATTTATCTTAATTAGATAAGAAAAATAATGCCAAAATAACTAATTATTAACTGAAATTAATGATTTATGAATCAAGTACAGTAACATCCCGCTATAACAACCACAAATTGTGGACTTAATAGCTAGGTAGTCTTATTATAGGGACAAGGTCTTCCTTTACATTTACAGCAAACACATAGACCTTGAGTACAATCTTACAGAACAGAGCAGGAACAGTAAATTCTTTACATTTCTGTTTCTCTATGATTATCCCATGTGAGGAAGCTATCCAGCTTATAAGTTTATGGAACGTAAGTGATTCTACCCAGCTGAATGCCTGGGGTCTTCCTATATTGCTAAACCTGGAAACGTTACCACATAATACTGGCTGTCATTGTGGTGTGGTGGGTCTTCCAAAATAAAAAACTAATAGGTAAAATTCCACTGTTACAACTCCTCAAGAAAAGAGATAACTGTTCCAGAGAATTGGTTGTTACTCGATGTGTCGATGTTACAATCAGATACTTACCGAGCTTTCAGAGCAAGTGATGACCTGTTTAAAACTTGGGTTGTACATGCATGATGTCACTGGCTCCTTATGACTAATAACAATTTCTGCATTCAATCCTGGCCTGTAATATAACATGAAAACAAAGGTTAAGCCACAGTCTGTTTTTGTAGACAAGTCCATCAGCTATCAAGCCTGTGATTGGTTGATTTTGAATTTGGCAGTCATGAAACCAGCCAATGAAAATACATTATTCTCAGACTGGTTTCCAAAGAAAAACATTTACAGGAAAAAATAGTCATTTTCAAGTATTTGATAACTTTCTGATATAAGATTGTATAAGTCATACAATTTAAAATCTAGCATGTTCGGAGGCTTAAAAAATGGACAATGCATTATGACTGTAAGTCTTAATTTTGAATTCCACCAGATACAGATTTTAGTCTTCCGAAATAACAGCATATCTAACATGAAAGTAGTTTCTCATGATAATTGAGTATTCGCTCAGATCAGAATTTTTTTTAAATATTTTATTGATTAAAAATAAGCATAATTTAGATAAAGAAGAAAAATATGTTAAAAATCTGTTTATTAAGACTAACTATTCATAATGCGGTCTGTCAATTGGAGATTTAGTTTTAGTGTTATAAATATATTGTTAATACTTGATCAGAAATGAAAATAATGTATGTTGTTACTAAGACATATATTAGGTATTTTATAATTCGAAATATGGGTGAACATTTTGAAAAAAAAGAAACCTCGATGCAACAGAAGCAATAAAACCAGTACTTTCCGGACCTACAAAAAATGGAATTCCTGCACATTCCGGAAAACGTTCATCTACATAAAGTTATTAAAACGTGTATATATATATATATATATATATATTCATTTAATTGTTTACATGTTCATTTGTCCTTTAAACGTTATGATATTCAACTTCAAAAAGAACCATCTTGGCTAAGATACACAAAACAAACAATAATCTGGTTCTTAAAGCTGGGCTGTCTGTCAACACAGGTGTGATCCTACTTTAAACAGATATAATTATAAAATGAATACAGTGTAATTTCTGAAATCCAGACACCCATCAGACCAGCCAAAATGTCCGAACTCTGGAAGTTTCCTGAATTCAAAAGTCTTGAACTATCTGAACAAATACAGATGTTAAACACCAGAGGTTCTTTATGGTGGAAAATAGGGACATCATTGTTTATGTACAATACAATGTGGTGTTATAATAACTGAGACAAGACGCAAAAATAAAAGATAAACATAAGATTTATTAGTCAAAATCTAATATTTTCTCGAAAAGCAGACAACGATAATACAATTTTACTTACAAGAACGAACCAGTTGAAATTGTTAATGAGTATAAATATTTGGGAATATATTTCAGTAAAAGTGGTTCATTCTACAAAATGCCAATTGACAAATTGTGATTCTAATGCATTTCAAAATAAACGATCACCACAATTGAAAGAGGGAAAAATTACATTGTGCCTCAGGGTTTACAATCACAGGACTAATTAAGGTTAATTAACTAATCACTGTCCAGATTTTGGAAGTAAAATTGCACTTATATAAACCAAAATTTACGAATATATCATCCGCAATTCAGTATGAGTTCCGGCATTCAAAAGTCTAATATACATTGAAATAGATGGAGAAATTTTGGGACCAAGAAAATCATCCAGATTTCAGAAGTTTCCGGATTTCAGAGGGTCCAGATTACAGAAGTTACACTGTACATATATCTCTATACTATGTTACTCAATTATAAAGAAAATTGTGAATACATGGTGAAATTACATTTAAAATCTTGAAGCACCTTATATAATAATTATACAGTATATATTTGCATCAATCTTTTGCACAGTAAATAAGAAATATATACAGAAGAAAAAGAAGAAGAAAATAACACTAGATTTGCAAAAGAAAGACATGTGAAAGTCACACATCAGTGTCTCCTTTATATCACTGAGGTTTAAAATCACATTAACAGCCAGGGTCACTTTGGTAGCTTTCCAGCTTTAACAGTGGAGGAACACCCTAAGCTTACACCTAGGTAGAACCACAAACCTTTCGTCAGCAAGCTGGATGGCTTTCTCATGTAAGAAAGTTGGTCCCAGGTGGGAATTCGAACTCACACAGCAGTAATTGGCTTGTGATTATAAGTCAGAAACAATAACCACTCAATCACAAGAATCACCATGTCCTTGTTCAAATGACAATTCATTCATGTACTAGTGTGTTCAAACGTTTTGCATAGAATAGATCATAAAGTACAAGCATTAATAAAGAACAGGAGATCAGACAGAAATAAACTTCACCTACAAAGCTACAAGCTCATCTGACTATAACTAAGTCCAATTTGCAATACTTTGCTACAAGATACAATGTACAATGGTCATAAATGGTCAGTAAAGGCCAATCTTTACAAAGATATCTTTGAATCTTTATAACAAAATGACCTCTGAATAAAGGCCACCTGCCACTAGAGTCCAGGAAATGGTTTTGGAAAAAAAATTATAGTCGAATATAAACAGCCATCTTCAAAAATTGCTTGAAAACAGCTACAATCAGATGAGTCAAAAGTATATGTTCACATTACTATTGTAACAGTGCTTAAAATATAAAAAATTAATACAAGTACAAGTAACACTAATCAATACCCTGATGACAAAAACACACTCCCTTTGGCGTAATTATGAAAAGCTCCAATGCCACCCCTTTGGCATAATTATGAAAAGCTCCAACACACCCCCTTTGGCATAATTATGGAAAGCTCCAACACACCCCCTTTGGCATAATTATGGAAAGCTCCAACACACCCCCTTTGGCATAATTATGGTATGTTCCATGAGAGCAGTAATTAGGAAATGTATGGTTATTACAATAGTAAAGTATTGAACATATTCAATAAGAAATGTGTCTGAAATATAAAGATAAGATGTGCTTTCACAAAATTTTCATCTATTTAAAACCCTTACCTTCCACCAACTATGTCTTTCTCAACTCTAAACCCAATAGGGAAGACATTTAGCTTACACAAATGATAAAAATAACCTACACCCTATATACAATAATGGTAATAATACGAAATGAAAGATGATAAATCCTACACTATACCATTCACACTCTTGAAAAGTTGACAGGTACATTTTTAATTTTATCATAAATCACTCAAATCCAGAATCACCATTATAAAGACAAATTGGATGATACCAACGTTTTATTCAGAATCTTCAAAATAAAATTGTGTATAGAGTCTACTATGGTAAAAAATTTAAAATTTATATTTAAAAAAAAGTCCTAAACAAAACTCTACAGATGACCTGAGAGTCAACTCCTAAGCTTTTGATTGGATAGTCTGGGCCACCAATTAACCAATGAAAAGGCAGCATACAGAGACTAGCCATAAATTTAAGTTCCATTATCAGTGGTTCAAGTTTGAACCCCCAAAGATAAGAGTGTGAAAAGTATGGTCTACGCAATAGGATTAAAAAATATCCACATAAGGTGAACAGATAAAAACATAATTATATGTCCATAAAAAATGTCTACAAAATTAATGTGCTTTTGGGAATAAAGTATGAAAGGACAAAGGGCAAATAACCAATGACAATCAGTAATTCTTGTTACTTAATGAATCTGAAAAAATAATATGAAATACAAACCCATGATGAATGCAAACTTACTCAATGTCGAAACTAAAAATTAAAAATTTCATCTAAAAATAAACCCGCAACAATTACTTAACAATATTCACAAAGTTACTGCATAAAGTTATGCGTTTGAATCAACACTGGAAATACAATTTTCATAGTCGTAAATGTAAGAATCCCATAAATTAATTATAGGGGCAGCTTTTTTGAATTTTATAAATACAATGAAGACTGAAATAAAACAAAATATAAACTATAAATACAACATCAAATCTGTGAGTACATAAATGTTTTAAAAAAATATCAGATCAAATAAAAAGATGAAATCCTACTTTTGTCTCAGATTTAATGCCGCCATCTGATCTGTTGCCACGGCAACTGTTTTGGAAATATTTGAATAATGCACAGCTTGAAGATCGCCTCTGATTTTGTGACTTTTAGGACGGATTGTCAATAGACATGTGTGATCTTGAATGTCCCAGACCTGGAAATGAAATGTGGTAACAGCTGTGGTGATTTTAGAGTCTCCCCAAAGAGTGGGGACATAAGATACAGGAGAACCGGGTATTTATATCCCTATTCTTATTTTGAATATTTTTTCCTGGTTGTTAATCATGCCTGGTGTGAAGCACGGATACACGCCTTGCCGTCTTTCCTGTGATTTTCTAGTCACAGTAGTTGGCTGGGCTGTTCATATATAGGGACACTGAAAAAGCGTCCTTGAGAATTTCGGAAGGCAGAGCCAAGATTCAAACCCTCAACCTTTCGTTAAGTAGGCCACCGATCATCCCCCAAAAAAGATGATATTATTACTAGTAATAGGTATGGAAATAAAGTGATACAGTAATATCTCAATACTGAGATCACGTTCACAAAAAGATCATAATAGCAATAAAGTGGTAACATTATCAAGCAGAAATATATATTTTTTAGAAAAACAGTTATTGGTGTGAAAATAACAGATCGTAATAAAGGCATGGTCTTAATATTGAAGTGGTCCCTAAATGAGGGTTTCCTCTATTTAGCCTGAACAGAGCAGGCCTGTCTCTAAAAGATTTTAAAAATAACACTGACATGATTAGAAACGAACTTACTTAAATTTTAATGCTTTTTTAATCATCTTAATCAGGCGGTTATTTTGTGCTAGAGCTACATTATAAATAAAATTAATCTTATTTTTCCGCTTTCATCAAGATCTACTTGTATGATGGATGAGAATAAAAGTTCATACCTTGATACATTTATCTGTGGATATACTAAATATTCTATTTTCTTCCTCAGCCACAAACAGGAAGAATATGGGAGCAATATGTCCCTTTAACATAGCTGTAGGTTTCCTGGAAAAAAGGGCCACGCAATTAATATTCATTACATCTGACATACTTGAACAAGTGTGTACTGTGTCTTGAAAGATAGATCACTTGTCCAGTAAATCAATTCTACATGATATTTTCCTTAAATGTATTCCTAGCTTACCAATCAGCACTAACCGGTTACCCCACAAGTCACTGGTACTACAATCATGTATTACAGTTTTTTGTGTATTGGAAGAAAAAAAAACATACACATTCTGTATTTAGATATAGACCACAATACCATTTTATTAAACAATGTCTCATAGTACAATTTTGTAAAATAACTAGAGCTTGTCGCAGACGTGACAAAAACCACCACACTCCACTTTGACACAGACGTGGTTATCATCCCATATTTGTCTTTTGACCTTCAAGTGTGGCCTTGACCTAGTAGTTATCACCCTGGGTTTTGCGTGCAACACATAAGACCAGATAAAGCAAACTCCATATTTAACCTTTGACCATAGAGAGTAACCTTGATCTTGGAGGTATGGGTCTAGTTCTTACACACAACACACTGTCTCATGTAAGTGAACAATGCCAAGTTATATTGAGATCTATCTGTGAACAACAATGTAATAAAACTGAAAAGAAATGGAACGCAACACAACAGGACAGTTTACATGATTTCAATATAGCCCCCACCACTGATAGTGAGTGGGGGTAAATAAGTGTCATGTAACATTCTGAAATATCTACACTGATTTATATAAAATACATTCACAGCAACACAAGCTTATGTTTAGCAATCTAACCATAGGGTTTAGTATTAAAATGCACAGTTAACATTAAATCAGTCCAGGATTAATGAACTAATCTAATACCATGCTACCAATCCCTGTAGAACAATCATTAAAAAATTTAGTAAATTAATACCTACCCAGATACATATGGATTCCACAGTCTTACGATTCTATCCATTCCACCTGTGACTATAATGTTTTTATCCTTTGAAAAGTCAAAGCATTTCACACCTTTGTACACCTTGAACACTGACTGGTCGGTCTCCAATCTTTGCTTCATCAGACCGTATGTGTATTTGTTTGTTTGTTTCTTGTCCTGATTGGAATTTACATTTGAATTGTTGACTTTTTGATCTCCAGAGGCAGAACTCTGGTCCTTTAATTCCTTCAATTGTTGCTCGACGTGTGTACTTCCTGTTGTGCAACCTGAAGGGAAAGCAGATATTGAATTGGTTAACATTTAACATCACATTAAAGCTCCCTTAGCTGTAACAGTAAACCTAAATGCCTAAGGTTATTGTTATGTTTGTATTTTGGTCCTGTAACAATTTGTCACTGAAATAATTCAAATGAACAATACTTTGGTTAGCTTACTGAATCAATTCTAAATTCTACAAGTTTCAAAGAGGCATACACACAACATGCTATATCAAGTGGGCGGGCTTATATGTTATTGGTCAGAGCTAATAACAGTTATGAAACTAGAGATCAGGCTCTAAGCTCTGTTCTCACAATTATCTTCATCTTTTAAATCATTCAAGCTAATTATGATGATCAATGATGACAGTAATCATAAACTACTCAAAATTTGAGTTTCTACTAAATTTTGTTCGTGAAACTGGGGCCAGGCTTTCATTCTCTAGTCCCTTATCCCTTGTGATGTGTCGGAGGAGATGCACACAGTACTTTTCTATATATTTCATGTGCACAAAATAAACAAAGGGCGATAAATTGTGGGAACCAGCCCATCCGCCTGTCCATCCACCCACCCCAGGAATCCTGGTTAGAAGTATAACCATTGTCATTGATAAACTTACCTATGACAAGAGCAGTATTGGCATGGTTTGAACATGATATCACCTGTCCTATATCGTGATAATACTTCAGCTGAAAAAAAAACACATAAAAAATATATATTTTAATTAACTGATTGGTAACTGATTACTTTCACAGTATTATAAAGATTAATATAACTAACAACAAAAAAAGTCGAAATTTATGAAAATAGTTTTAAGTTACAATAATGATAACAAACTGATCAAATGATTCTGTCAGACAGCTGTCAGTTATCAACAAAAGAGAATATCAAGGACACGGGTATTTTGATTAAGATGCAGCATACAAGAGTATGAGACTTCAGATGGTGATACTAGAACATAGGACATACCTGTTGAACCCAGTCCCCATGGACTGCCCATCTGATAAAGTTAACATTGGGTCCAACTGCGTCATTCAATGATATACTTGCAATAAATCCATCATTTTTAGGCATTTTCTTCCAAGTTCTGAAAAATATTTAATTCTTATCATCATAAGATTATATTTTTATTTCATTTTAATAGAAGAAAGCAACAGAGGCAGCGCCGAGGTTAACATTACTTTTTCTAGGACTGCTATTTTTATTAACGCCCTCTCAAAATGTGATGTTGATTTTATTACACAGACAATTTCATAGAAAGATAATATTAAGAAAAATATTATGTCATAACATTCTAATAAGCAATGACATTACATAGACTAGATCTAACAAGCTGTTTCTACTAGCACTTCAAACATAGAAATTTTGGTACCAAAAGATTCCCTGAATAGCTTTATGCTACTTTATACACATTGAATCTTTGCTTATAATCAAAGTTTTCAAGCCTGCCTCAGAAACTTTAAAAAATTGCATTATAGTCATTTTCTGTAAGTTGAACACTGTCTTACTATGTATTTACTTTGTTATGACGTATTTTCAAGTAGAAAAAGTATGGAAAATGATTTAATAATCCAGGATCAGTTTGAATTGTATGAGCATCATTCCTGTGCATGTTATTACAGAGTGTTATTAAAAATTATTGCCAGCTCAGGTATAGGCGACTTAACATTGGAAACAGGAGTGAAGTATAATACATCATGATATTATTTTGATAAATCAGGGGCCATTTTTCAAAAGGGTCAGGAAAATTTTGCTTTATATGGCATGGCTAAGGTAGTGTATCTATAAACATTTTCACTAAGTTTGGTGAAAATGAATTGGAAATGACAAACTCAAGAGAACCAATACCTGTTAATGACACTGTTTCGAAATGAACAAACATCTCATAAAACATGGCTTACCTGAGACATTCTCCAGCAGAGGTAATGACTAGAATGTTAATGGCTCCCTGGTTATCTCCAAACAAGATCAAACATTCATCACGTCCAGTATCACTGTAACAACAAAACAACAATTATTTGTACAATCAAAACTGCAGAAAGACAGTCAAATGGAAATGTGACATCCGGTGTTCACACAGAGAACACATTTAAAATGAGTTAGTCTCAATTCTGAGTCAGACATTACATCGAGTAAGCCTTTTCACAAACTCAGCCTTTATTCAGAATTATCCTTTACAAAGAGTTCACCTCTATATACATAGAGTTGACCTTTACACAGAGTTGGTCTTTACATAAGATCAGCCTTTACACGGAAATGGCCTTTACACAGAAAAGATTCAATTAAAGTTGGTACAAGTTAAAATTGGAGACTGCTTATAATCTGCATGATAACATCATAGTAACAGCCTAAGGAAGGAATTAATTACCAAGTGATTATTACCAGTTTCTAGACTTATATAAGATTAAAATTATATTACATGTAAATAAATTGTAAGTAGAGCACAATCAAACATCTAATTAGATCATAAACAAATGAAACAGACAACAATATTTTATTAATTGAGGCAACGAAGCAAAACTATTGCATCTTACACTTAGGCAAAAAAAATTTTTGTTTCTGGTTTTCCAACCTACCCGGTACCCTAATTATCACCACGACCCTAGACTTTATATAAAGCCCAAGAAACAGTACATCCATTTTCTCACTTGTTTTACCTTTCCACATGCTTTCAAGAGCATAATAATCACCAACCTATCTACCCACTTTTAATGATCATGTAACCAGAAACATACAAAAAAGTTTTTTAGGCCTTATATGAATTAAAATTTACAATATTTACCAGTAGTCTAACTTGAGAGGAACAGTTTCCAGTCCACTGATCTGACAGTATGGCTCAAATGATGACAACTCAAAAAACTGAATCTCTCGATCACTGAAAGTAAAACAGAAAATGGTGAATGTGAGATCATCCAACAAAATAATACACACATCTATATATAATAACAAACTAGAGCTGTCACAGAGGTGACTAATACCCCCGCCGCTGCTTTGACACTAATACTGCAATAGTACACTATACAGCTCATGTTCAAGAGGACATAACTCTGCAATGAGTGAATTGCTGTGCATGAAAAGTTGTCTTGCATACACATGATGGTGATAACATATTTCAAGTTTCATTGCAATAGCTTAAAGAATGTGGAAGTAGTTTGCTCCACAAACTTTATGCGGAAGGATGGACATCCGACCGACCGACCAACTCACAGTGAGTCCAATATACTCCCTCTCAAACTTCCATTGCTGGGGCATAATAACTACAGTCTTCAGCCTTTGACAGATTTAAAACCCTTTATGCAAAACTTCATATGCTGGTAAAAATTCATAACCTATATCCTTCCCCCCCCCCTCGATATTTCAGAGTGGGGCATCACACAATATTGCTGCAAGAAAACACTGACTTACCCAGTCCCAACAATGAACTTGTTATACTGTGGCATAATTACGAAGTCTGTCACCCATTTAGGCTTTAGTCGTGATGACTGTTCAGTATTCTGAAATAAAAAGATATTACCAAGGATTTTTAAATTTTACGCCTTCTTATCTAAAAAGAATATATAACCGGTGTTGTAAGTTCCTAAGACTAAGTACACACTGAGCAGGTGAAGCACTAGGATGGTAAGAATACATATTTGGGTGTTATTGTAATAAGAAAGTACTGGTTACAGTTGCTACAGTGCCATTTAGCACTCTTACCAATACATATCTCCAAGGCATTTCTCTGTAATAACTTATTCACTTTTATTTCTTATAATATTATGACAACAATGAATGTACTATAATCTAACAATCAAAAATTTACTTAAACTACCAGTACTTACCACAACATGGCGTGTTCTCTTTAATTCTATGCTTGGTGACCAAAACGATACCATGCCATCCTAAAATGTAAACAAAATACTTCAATAAATGCTCTGTAGTTTCTGATGAATATCCCCCCCAAGCCACTTTGACACTGATGTTTTAATGTTATTTTCTCCCTTGTCACAGTAAAGGGACATTTTTTTGCCCACAACAAGACTGGTCATTTTACTTGATTCCAGTATAGCCCCCACGGTCCCCCACCCATCATAATAGGTGGAGTAAGGGTCCAGCATATCTTTAGTTATAAGTTCTAAATAATAACAATTTCACCGAATAATCATGTCTCTTTCAACAAACAGTCCTTTTTACTACCAACCCTATGCTTGTTTCATCTTTTCATTTGTAAAATAGCACTGAAAACATTTTCTAACCTCGGTAAGATATTGCACACACAAATGAGTAAGAATTTATCAAATACAAGATTGACTTTCAAACTCAATCATCACATTTGAGAATTTAAGTCTCTCAATTTATGGATCTAAAAGCTTTCATGATCTCATTTGACCCTAAAAATGTCATTTTGACTCATAAAATTAGCAAAATAGAGCATTTGACTCTTCAGATTTTGTACCAAAGGGTCAAATTCACTATTACAATTAATAATAGGAAATTTTGTTGACCTTTCAATTTGTTATCAGTCAAGTGTGATTTTTCACCCTCAAGTTTTGAGGTCTAGTGAGCACTCCGACTAAACATGCACATAAGACAACAAACCTGGCTACAAGCAACAAATGTTCCATCTACAGTATCTGTAATTCTAAGTATAGGATCTCTGTGTGGTATATTAGTTATCTTAGCAGGTAAGTGAAAATCAACATCCTTTGCCCGTTTATATGAATCCTCCTTCTCGGCGTACTCCAGTTGCATGTATGTACAGAACTCATCCCACGTTATAGCACCTTCAGACGCCCAGTCTATCTTCATAAACAGCGAATCTATCTGTGCTTCCTATGAACAGTTAAACAGACAATGTTAAATGTGGTGTTACTATGACAACAGATATATGACAGTCTTATCAAACAAACAATGTCGAGATAGACAAATACAATGTACTCCAAATATTATGAAATTTTCATTTTTTATTTAAATTGTAACTTAAACCAACAATGTTGTTGTAGTTTAGTCAGAAACAATTTTTTTCAGTAACATGATTGTGAGGTTTCTTTATTCACCTTATATGTTATAATTACTTATATATATAATCATTTATAATGCATATTGAGATAAGAAAGCAGTTTTAAGGGACCTGAGACCACTAAATCTATAGGGTCTAGTATATCAAATTTTAATTTCGATGTCAATAGCCGATAAAACAGGAACACTCGTTCAGCTTAAATAATACATGGTTTTAAGACTATAGCTGTATGTAAATTTAATGTTTGCATCATTTTAACTTTTCAATTCCATCTCATGGTCGGCAGGTGTGCAAAAAACTGAATTTTGAAATTAAACCAGCACAACTGATTCTTCATTTTTCACTTCGACCATGGAAATATTTATTTATTCATTTGGGTATAATGCAGTGTATACAACAACTGATTCACCTAACAAGTTTTCCTGGATGGTATTCTAACCAGTACTAACTTACCCTTCCGTAACGAACCAGCAACTTTTCCACATGTGGAGGAAAATCATCATTGTTGCCAAATTTTCATGAAAGAGAATCAAACATGGATCGCCAGTTAGAAATCTAGCACACTTACCACTGGGCTATGACTGCAGCAACCATGGAAATAACAGACAAGGATAAAGGGCGATTAGAAATTGAATATACTACACAAATTTGTTTGACTTTACAATTAGAATTCAAAAGACTTGACCATTTAAATGATACTTTTTAAAATGAAATTCAATTTGAGTGTACTATAAAACTTACTCTATTCCCGCTGACAGCGAGTTTTGATTTCAACAGAGTTTTGAATTCATCTAATTCTAATTGTCCACTTTTATTGGTATCAGCTTTTGCAAATGTTTTCTTCAATTCTTCTAGTGTATCAATATTAATTCTTTCCTCAATCTGAAATAGCACATATATTCAAATGATTAACTGAACAATTCCATGATTTTTAACCTGGTTAACAGAGTGTATATACTGTTACCATGACAACCTGTGGCATAAGTTATTGTATCATAGCCATAGCAACCATCTGCAAAAAGCAAAAATGATTGTATTTTCACCATGATAATCAACTACATAAAGTAGTGTTTTAATACCCTTAGCAACCAACAGAATGAATTAATCAAGGGCTTCCTTGGTAACCAAGAGAATAAATTCATTGTTACCATGGCTACCAACTGCATAAAAGCTTGTTCAGGACCAACTGATACAATATCATGCAATGCATTTACAACATTTTCTTCAGCATATACATCAAAAAAATAATTTTAGCCACGATCAGAGTACTGTAGACTTAAACAGGATTAAAGACAATATCTCCATTTTCTTCTTCTAAACTACATAGTCAAATAGATGCTGTTATCAGCTATGTCAACAACAGTGAACTGCTGTATAGTGCATCATGCAGAATTATTATACATACAAGCATACTTTAAGCTGGATATTAACAAGCCTATGCTGTCCTTTTTGTAAAATGAATGGTAGTTCAGCTTCCCGTAGTTGTCACTCGCTCGACATGCGTAATCTTGATGTGGACCCAAGTACTACAATAATTGCACATCCCTAAATATACCGAACTTCATCTGAACATGCTTGTCTATTTTCTATGATTTTACTGGGGTATATTTATAGTATGGTGCAAGTCTTACTTTATAATTACTATATTAATGCCACAGTTTACTTTAGCATCTACTGATTCATGCAGTCTTGACAAAAAAGCACTGGATATTTGGTCCAGTGAAAATGCAAACGTAACTGGACCGATTCAACTTTTAGTGGACCAAAACAAGTACACAAAAAAATTTCATATAATTTGGCAAAGCCATTTTTTCATGAGTGATTAAAATATTTAATTTTTTGTTCTGCTATTATTTAATATAGTTTATACAGTATGTCATATTGTATCTAACATTACCTATCACTATATAAAACAACTAGAGCTGAGCAGCAATAAATGTGAAAAAACAACCTCAACTTGCTCATCCATATTATCAGAAATCGGTCTAAAACATGCAATAAGTGTGTGCCCCACTTTCTTATCCAATCAGTGACAAGGATTTTTTATTTTTTGGCTTTCTAACAAAATGGGCGAAGCACTTATACTGTTGAAAAGCATATTTGGGTGTTTTTTTCGTAATAGGAAAGCTACTGTCACTAGTGCTCCTTTTACAACGTATAAGCAAATTTTATTATATCAAGAACAACCAAATATGCACTCTAACTAGTAATTTGCAGTTTTTGTAACACTTGAATGTAACATTTAATAATATTAGATATCAGGCAAAATTGGATAAGTAAATTCAATCAATCAACAAATGCATGGTAATTTGGACACTTGAATTACATATATCAGTAAATAGCAAGAATTCATCAATACATTTTGTATGCACCACAAACTGGATCTACCTTTGAAATGCAGTACCAATTGTATTTTCAAATAAATCAGTTTTATTTTCACATTCAAAGCTGCCAAATATAGTTATAAAGCCTAGGATGAAAATTTTACAATTAAACGATGATTATTCATATTTATAAGTGGTTATTTCTGCGGGAACTTAATTCCTGCTATTTCTGCAGTAAACTCACAGTTATCAATTGTGTCGCAAATAAAGATTTGTAGAAATAAATCCTCGACCAACTAAACAACTAGAGATATTTAAGTGTATAGTCAGATTTTATTAAACTGTCAAAGCTGAATAATTACATGGTCACTGAGTGCAATTATTTTTAGCTTGGTACCATAGTCGATACTGTTTATTTTACCATTAGGGAATGTCCCATTCCACATGTTTATATAGTAAAAATGAAGAATATCGTGTCACTTACGAAATTAATCGAAGCTAAAAATAAATGGAAGCATTGACCGTGAAATTATGCGGCTTTGACAGTTGAAAAAAATCGCACTATACTATATATAACGAAGACAACATAAATGATAACTGTTTGTCACACTTCATTGCACACTTCATAATGCTCTATTAAGCTCAAATTTATAACACCCCAATTTGCTGACCATACAATGTATTATAATATCTGGTAGTTTATTAAGGTCTGACAAACAGTTTTCGCTCATACTGCAGAAATAACTTTTAAAAAATCACTGAAATTTCAATAAAATCACATAATTTTAACTTTACAGAAATAACCACTTTTGTGATATTACAACTAAACTGACTATTTTACCTGATCCATCTAAAATAAGATATGTACAAATATATTTTTACATAATGACAAACAATGTAATCAAACATTGTTTTCTCACCAAATCTTAAGTTGATGTTGAAATTTTAACAAAATAACGTTCCAAACAGAAGCAAATCAATTCAAACAAATGAAGAATCAAATGGTATGAATAAAAGCAGATTTACCACAGGTACAAGTATATGAATATTTGCAGTACATTATATTCCATTGATGGATTAATTTTAAGGGGCCGTCACAACATTATAATTATTGAGGTCCAACAATGTCATCTTGTTGTCTGTCCCCTCGAACAAAAATCACATCCCTGTCCCTTAGGTCAATGGTCTTAAATTCAACAGACAATCTTAATTGCACTTAAACATTAATTTGACAAACAAAGAAAGATGAAAATGCTAAGATCTATGAAATTTACATCTACACTAAGATACTTGAATATTGATAATAAATATTTTATTACCATGTCATACATAAGGAGAGTCGTTGTAACCATTTGACATCAAATTTACCACAAATGTTGAGTCAACAAGCAGGGTGGATCAAACAACATATAACAAATATACATGCAGTGAATTCATAAGGCTAATTTTACAGATAACGTGTGCAGGGCCTCCATGATATGGTCTTTGATTACATTGTAGATATCATAAGCCCCTCACCGCAGTAAGTTAGAATTCGATCTGGAACCAAATTTCACAAGTGAGGAAGCTGTCCAGCTAACTTACGGAAGGTTGATGGTTCAACCAAACCAGGTTTAAGCCAGGTGTCTTTCTCCAGCATTAAATCTGCAAAGTCGCAAAATGACCCAAGCTGTTGTTGCTACGTTAAACCCCAGTGAAAATAAAAGAACATGTGCTGGGCCCAGGATTCTTAGACTCCATAAAGATCTAACACTTTTATATACATAATGAGTAAATCAAAATCAGCTTTTATTTTTCTACAATGTCATTCAATGGTTGGTACCTAACACTTTCACACTAACAAATAGGAAATTCTGATAGAACAACACTGTGAGCACTGCTTGGCATACAATAAATAATCCATTACACAGAGAAATACTAACAAGCAAAAACCAGATAGTTTTACTCATCAAAGTCATGAAGAATAAGCAAAGTTCATTTGACAAACCTCTCGTTTAAGCTTCCATCTCCAAGACAAACAAGAAATTATATCCATATTCAACAAATGAATCTTAGAGAAAAGTCACACCTTGATCTCATTTAACCCAAATTATTGCCGTATACATCAAAACTTTGTCGATGGCGACAAACCTCAGAATAAAAACACAACTGATACAAATAATTTGCCTTTTATTGACATCTCTAATATATGTACAAATAATGACATATGAATATTTAGCCTTGGTGAGATGATAAAACACTCAAGAAATTTACAATGTGTACTTTTACGACTCACAGCCCTTTATAAACAAATACAGCCTCAGTCTATAGAATACTAATAATAAAGTTTACTAACAAACAACCAGTAAAAGTAGAGTACCATAAAATCATTTTAGTTTGTATACTTTCCAGTATTCTAGTATTTCAGAGTCAACTTAACTCACCCGACATCTAAAGTACACAAAAACCAAGACGATGCCTACAAATGAACGCAGTGCATGCTCAACTTAAACCTTGTATGAACGGACTGATGAGGCAATCACTATTTGCCCCCAACACCAGGGTCCTAGAAATGAACATAAAATTGAAATTGTACAAAATACAAAACGAAAGAAGCAAGTTTTATTTTTTGTGGAAGTCACCTTGACCTCTGTGGTCCAATACACAACCATATATATTAAGTTCTTTCAGCCAATGAGTACAAGTTATTTTAATAATATCATGTGAATAATAATATTCCAAACATTTATAGATAACAGAGACAAGAAAATTCAGACAATCCACAAATGCAAGGGAAGTAATTCAAATTTAAATGTGGCAGTCGTTTAAAATGGAGATAACTTTATTACCTTGTAACAAGCTCTGCTTGCCTCACCATAATCAAATAATTTTTCAACGACATCATTCGCCATATATCCACCGCAATAAACATGCTTCTTAAAAAAGTTATCCAATTTTTCACCAATATTTATTTTTAGCAAACCCTGACCGGGGCCAGTCAATGCTTTGGTGTTTAGTTTTAACAACACTTTCTTTTCGGCCATTTTCTTTGTTAACACACAGTCACCTACTTATTGTTAATTCATTGAAAAATTTTCCTTACACACAATTCATTATTTCGTAGATCATTTTTCTGTACAAAATGTACTATTTTCTCATTTTCTTTTCTTTGCTATTGTAAACTGGAGAAAATGAAAATCTTTTATAATAGTTTGCCTTCACCTATTCTAATCACACTTTCACTCATACAAGATTCCAGGATTTCAATTTTACACAATCTCATATTAAGGTTAAAACAGACAGCAAGTGTCACAATCGATTTTACACAACAACACAAATGATCTAAATTTTTCATTTCAAGTTAATTAGTATAAATTCCTACTATATAATTATATTCTATAGATTAATCCATTGTTAAGTCCTGCTTCAGTTCATCATATTTTTTTCAACGTTTTAAAACATTCAGTTTTCTGAAAGTGAAAACTATCCATATAAAATAGGCTCCATACAGCTCTCGTCAAATTAGTTCCATTAAACAAAGTCAATGTGACACCTTAGTTTGAGCATTAAACATTTTTATCAAATAAAAAGTGAAATTTTATCATTTAACATTGCTAATTATAAAAAAAACTTAAACTAGAACACTTATACTTTCAACTAGTTAATGTAATTCACCTCTCAACAAATAAATACCACTATGTAATGACTAAATAATTGCTTTTTTACCAATATCACAAGTGAAAATTAATTCTTTTTCTCCATGTTGAAAAGTCACTAACAAGTACTTTCACTAAATCTTAAATCAAATAAAAACTCCATTACAGAATTTTCACTTTACGATTGAACCAAACCCAAGACAAGAGGAAATTTAGTTTAGACGAATAATGTAACACAAAAAACTATATGATCTATGACACTTATAATTCACGAAATAAATCCAAGTTTTCATGAATTCTTGTATTAAATTTGTTCTCGCAGCTAAAAAATGTGATTTCCTTGTAGAATAAATGTTGGAAAGAATAATGTAACATATTGACAGACAACAATGCAACCAGGTAAATTTTTACATAAAAATGTATATAACAAAATCAAATAACTGTCTAAAATATAGATTTAATAATTTAATTTGTGTATCACAGTATATCACAATATTTAGCAATACACTGGCTATGAAAAGAGCAAAGTCTTAGCTGGCACAGAAAATATACAATGTTACACAAATTCAATGTTCAACTTCTCATTACATGTCAAAAGTGCTACAAACACAAATATATGTATTCACCATTATTTCAGAACTCCTTTCTATGTTTTGTGCCTGTCACATAGTGTTATTCATACTTCATGAACTATGCATGAAGCATGCAAGAATAATTCAAGAACAACTCTTGCTTTCAGGAATTCAAGTGAAGTAGTATTCCATGGCTTTTTAATAGAATCAATTTGACAGAGAACAGAAAAAGTTAAATTATCTTGTACCAAGGAAAAAATAGTAGTAAAAGAAAAATGAAAACTAATTGGTAATGGTTAAAAAGTCTCGAGACTGATTGTACACAAGAATTCTGCTAAATCCTACAGAATTCAAACCTCTCCTTTTCATCAACGATAAGTACTCAAAAGCAGTGGTTTGGATTCTAAAAGCTTTTGCAGAATTATCGCTTTTTAATGAGAGGTTTATTAATAATGTACCCAAACTAGATACTTCACAGAGCCCAATTCTTTTGAATAAGTATTTTCCAAGTTAAAATCAAACTACATGGAATTTTTTTTCAAAAATATGATCAAGGGCTAAAAACAGCTTTTTGAACATTTGTCACAGATTTAATAAGAAAATTCCTCAGAGGGATAGTTTTTAATAAATAAGTTATTCATTGAATTTGGTTAAGAATAAAAAAGCTTTGACATTTTCTTCGGTCTTAATAATTTGATCAATAGTATCATTATAAATGTCACCATGATACAACTACAAATTCTGTAAAGTCAGAATTTATTCCATGAACAGAATATCAAAGACACGGGTAATGAAGCATGTAACACCATAATTAAAAACATGTAATCAATCAGGAAGTTGTTAGGTTACCTGGTACAAATTGTTATTTATAATCAAAGTTACAGAGAGAACACTACAAAAAGACCTAAATTATGACCTTTGACCTCTAAGTATGACCTTGACCTTGAAGCTACAGCCATGGGTGTTGCGACATCTAATGATGGTTAACATTTGTGGTAACCTATTTTAAAATTCTACAATTAATTGATAACAAAGTTGCGGCACTGACATCTTTTTTTTAAGTTTCTGAACAGACAGTCAGGTAGACAGACAGACGAAGCAACTCCTATACAGACCCTACTATTTTATAGCAGGGGTAGAATAATAAACAAAAATCATTCCAAAAAGGTCTAAATTCAGAAGCGATTATGACATTGCAGTTCTCTGTGATAGGGCTAATTGTAACAGACACTTCTGGAGAAAAAGAATCATTAACAAATTTGTGACACCAACAACCACAGAAAAAGGTACAACTTACCATTTCAGAAGAATATGAAGTTTATAAGTCCAAAATAATACTTGAACAATCATATAATTCACAAAAAAGTACAGAATTTGTAAGAACACACTTAATCGCAGGAAAACAAAACACTACTTTCAAAACAACACATATGCCCCCGTTGACAACTTGGCTTAACATCATATGGACAGAATGTACAATCATTACAATTACTTCCTCAAATCATTTGATACTGGGGGGGGGGGGATAAAAATCTAACAATATTGATTATTCAATAAACTTGCCTCATCAGCCATAATATGATCCGGATACACCAATTAGCTACACCCTGTTTGTCTTAGTAATTAATACTGTCAAAGGTCATCACAAGCATATAGCAATTAATCCAAATACTTCCCTTCATCCTGAATTCATAAAACTATGATTTTTTCTTGAACTTTTCTTGCATACTTCATGAATAGTACATGAATGACTATTTGACAGGTTAAACAGAGTTCAAGTTTAAGTCAATAACACCAATTTTCCAGAAATGGATTTGTAAATCCATATTGCACATCTTAGACATAAATCTTACTACATCAGTCAAAATTACGGCATCTTTTTGGTAACGAAATCTCACATTTATACTCAAAATATTAAGGTTAACAAGAATATCGATCAAAGTGAACCACTTAGGACTATCCCATAAAAAGCAAACTAAATCTAGTAAAGGTTAAGTTTATTTTAGAATATTGATATTATGTGTCATCATATGATGATCAAGTACCCCTGTGTGTGATTTCTACATTAATCATGTAACTGAAACCAATACCTAAACCTTAAGGTTGTTGCATAGATACAAATTATCAATTGCCGTCTTCAACTCAAACATACACCTAAAACACATACCATATTTCAAGGGTTCAATGCAACAGTGTCGTAACTCATATTGAAATAAGAACAAGTTACGACAGTGTTGCGCCGAGACCTCGAATTTTAATGTGTATAATTTTTATGTATTATAAACAGACACCGAGTCTGCAGTCTGTCAACAACAAATCATATCATTGATGAAGAAGTGATATGTTATTTTATAACTACCAAACATAGACAACTTTGTACCTTCTTAACTAAAGAGTCTCAAAGGCAACTTTACGATAATTGATAACACACAACAGGAGACACACTACAATGTAGTAATCAAGCTTACCACTGTCCCCTTCGAACAGAATGTTAATGCTTGCATACTTTAAGAATAGTTCATGAACTATAAACAACTATTTGTTAAGGGAATTAATGCTTCTATGAACAAGCTAGAAGCTTCATTTGTTATTTTTCAAAAGGAATCAATTTAATTTTAGTTATAAAGGGCTGGACATTTTTTTCTTCAGGATACCCATCCTATTGATGATCCACAGCTGTACAATATAGCCTTGGCTCAATATTTAGAACTGTCAGTTGAACTTATGTCTAATTAAAGGAACATCAAATGGAGTATTCAGTTAGAAAATCTTGTAAAGGGCCATCATAGTATTGTTGGAGATGTTAGTTCTGGACGTGGAAACATTGTTCAGATCATTTAAAAGCTTTCACTCTTATTTTGATCAGTTGTCCTGGTTCTCCATCATGTCTGTAGTAAAACACCCATGCACCCTTCAAACACTTCCTGAAATGTCTAAGTGCAGTACTGGACTCGACAATGGGGATAAGGAACTGAAAAGACAACCCCGAAGTATTAGAAGCCAGAGCCAAGATTCCAATTCATATAATTATAGTACAGCATGTTACCATATTGCACACTGGTAAACCTAGTATCCATTCTTCAATAGGAGAGCATTGCCCTAGCTGTCAAATACTGATTCATACTTTATGAACTATTCATGAACTATGCAAGAATATTTCAAGAAAAATTAACGCTTTCATGAATTTCATTCAAAGGGGGCAGCATCCATCAATAAAAAAACAAAAATCCCACAATAACAACATTTTTACAATTCACAATTTGTATGTCATCGAAAACACAAAAAAAACCTACTTACCTCCCTTAGATTGAGAACAATTCCATCAGGACAAAGACCGCCATCATCCAAATTTGACAGTCTTTCATAATGAGGTGTTTGTAAAAATATTCTTAAGTGATCCATGGTCTGAACAAATTTTTTCTGAATCAATCTGTCGATTTATAATTTTTTATCCAATTTTGTGTTTTTATTTACTGTCAACTTATATTTTTCATCCAATGTCTTGTTTTTAACTACAACAAGTACGAATCATCATAACTGGGAAAACATTCACTTGACATATCTACGGAGACTGTTTTACAGTTGAACAATATCATCATCTTCTCAAATTCTTACAACTATAGACATGAATTCCTTTCTGTAAACTTGCGTGATGATCAATATTTGATTGACGCAGAAATTTGAAATCACGACTTTATGCCCAACCGATAAAAAAACATTATAATAGGCTAAAGTGATTTAATGACGTTGATGTATTGAGATCATACTCAAGATTTCAATTAATCACAGTTAGCCGTGGATACAAATCAAATCAACACGTTTAACGCACTTTTACATTTCAGATGAAATTGCAATCAATTCAATAACAGGACTTAAAGTGAAATTAAATAACCATTTTACACAGCAGTGTGTGCATTTCAGAAATAAACAAGAGCTGTCCATAACACAGCATACTCGACTATTCTCAGTGATTGATAATAAACAAACTTTTATCAATAGGACAATGTAACCAATATCTATGTAGTATTTAAGAGTTAAAAAGAGCTGTCTGTAAAACAGTGAACACTTCTGTAACACGCTATAAGTGGTTACTGAGATATGAGCATAACAGTAAAATGATGCATGCAAAACTTTAACCATATGCAACGCCATCGTGGCGCCGACGCAAAGTCAACAGCTGCAATAGCTCACCATATTCTTTGAATAGTCAAGCTAAAAATAATATTGAGGGAAATGAATAATTTTTCAAATTTTCATAGAAGGGTATGACCTACCACGACCAAGATTAAACCGTATCACCATGGTTACAAGTCAGGTGCACTAACAACTGGACCACAGCAATTGCCTTTGAATATGTTATAAATACTTAATGACATGATGAACCAAATAAATCTCTGAGGCCTAAATTAAAAATAATATTATGTTCGTTTGCCCTTTACCGACTCTGAATTTTAGAAGAGGGTCGGTAGGTAGGAAAAATATTTTATTTTATTTCAGAATTTGACCTTTACCTAGCATGAAATTGCACTTCCATCTTGATGCATTCTGTATTCATTTTATGTATTCTGCTACCATACAACCATTTATTGTGTGCTTTAATCAACCATAACATGTACTCAGTGCCTTAACACACATTATTGTTTTCCTTCAATACTTCAATTTTCAATGATACCTACATTTGTACATTAAATGTCTATCGAAAGCACTGAGTACATGTATATTTTTCCAAGTATAAAAATAAAGTTCTTCCAGATTGCACTGAAATTTTTTGAGTCGGCATGATTTTTTCGGGTCGGACGGTAAAGAGCAAACAAACTTAATTTAAGCCTGAATAAAACCTAATTACCTAGTATATAGACCCCATATATGTGTCTCTTCTCCCTTTCTTAACCCTTATTCTAGTTGCAATTAGCTAATTCAAATCATGTAATTATTGACCAACATCTTTGGGGTACTTGAAGCAGGTTTCCTACCATCCTGATCATAGAATATTTAAATAACCATAAATAGCCAGAAAGTATTAATTAACCGTCAGACAAAATGATGCTATATTTCATTGAAAATTCATGAAATTGATTCATGTCGAGAAAATATGAGATGTATCCATATTAATGCAAACAGGAAGAGTTGGAATAATGATTTTAGATGCAGACGAGAACATGAAGTGACAATTAAAGAAAAAGCCTATTGTTTGTTTGAAATATTTTGTGACACTCAATATTAAAGATCATCTTCTATCACATAGATAGTCAAGCTTAATATCCTGTAAATATTATGAAGATTTTCTATAGCAACAATGAGAGATTTTACAGACAAGCATTATTTATAATCATGAATCATTCGCAATTATTCTATTTCACACATTTATCAGATTTGACACAATTAAATTCAAAATATTAATGCTTCTCTTTACAGGGTCTATATTTACTACACCATCCTAAAATGTATATTGTTCACCAATATATTCTAACTATAGAAAGAAAGAATTAGTTATCAAACATATTTGAAATACTGTAAGTTACCCCAATGACCAAAATTTAATACTTAAACTACATCCAATAATGAGCAATTTACAATCAATTCCACCATACTCAGTCCTTACACAGATTTGAATTTAATAAGAGGACAATTCAATATGACACAATAGGCCCGCAAAGTACATAAAAATCTTTTTCAGTCTGAAATGAAATTCAATTGTGAAGAAAGAACAAATGAAAAAATACTGATGTCAATCATTTACAAGACTTAGTAAAAATGACGAAAGAAAAAATTCAATTCACACTAATTAAATCCATTTAACTTGACACTTTCAGATGGAATTTGAGGAAATTCATTAAAAACAAATTCCAATGGCAGGGTTATACACAATTCATTCCTCTAAAATGAAGTTCCAGGCACAATTTTAAGTCATTTACACTTAAAGATAAAAATCACTGAAACTCCAAATATGAGAACGGAATAAAAAAAACACTGTATTATAAATGACTTAATTTTGTGTACCGGTAATAATTTTTTAACTTAAGCAAGATGACTTTACAGAAACTGTTCCTAGTTCTTGTACATGAAATATGAAGGAGACACATAATCATGAAAAGATTTATAACCATAATCCCTATGTGCACCGCCACTTATAGTGGAAGCGAGCACTCATTAAACAATAGTGAACATAGCAGTGTTTTTTATTAGCCGAGAGGATTATAACGGATCAGTTATGGAACAAGTTGAAAAGAAATTTATTCGACGAATTCGACATTTGATCAGCGAAGTTCTGTACCATGGATTAAACCAGTCAATTTTTAAGTCTTTTGATATCATTAAAATTGATAAGACATGCAAACGACAGTGTATTTATTTCATTGTATCTATATTAAACGGTAAAAATCAACTCAGTGACTTAACCACTTAATAGATAGATAATGTATTGACATTCATAAAATAACAGGCTTATATTATGTAATAATTCACACACAGTAGTTTGACAAGTACAGTCAAATCTGTGAACAAAGGCCACCCTTTGGAAATTAAAAATAAGAACTTTATTGGCAGGTGGCATTTATTTGGAGGTCATTTCATTCTAAATAATCAATGACGGTTTTAAATGAATTTTTATTCAGATATGGCCAATGACACTGGTTTGACTGTAGAAGAATTGTTCGTTCAAATATTAACCATAGGCTCTCGATTTCGTGATTTTTATACATTTACAGATGTTATTTTTCAATTTCACCAATCAAACAACACAAATCTGCCGAAGGAAAAATCTTCAATTTTCCTTTATATTGGGTATATAAAAACACCAAGGTAGTGCAGCTGCCATCTTTTCGATTGACAGTACTGAGAAAATAAGCGTGGGTCACTGCTTTCCTTCTAATCTGCATGTGCTTTCCGGGAACTTTGCTTACGTTGTAGTGTACGTGCCCCGACTTTAAACGTTTTGACAGCTTTTACAAGGAAAGATGGGACCCACGCTTATTTTGTCACTTCCGTCAAACGAAAAAAATGGCGAGTTTACTACCTTGGAGTATTTTATACACTCAATAAGGGAAAAAATGAAGATTTTTCTTTCGACAGATTTGCGTTGTTTGATGAGTGAAATTGAAAAATATCGACTGTAAACGTATAAAAATCACAGAATCAAGTGTCTATGATATTAACAGACAAGAAGAAGAAGAAACAAAGCAATTGGATCGAAACAAACCTGAATCAGTTTTGTTATGGTAACCATATCTATCAGTTTTTAACATCCTATTTCACAGCTATGGTTATTTCAGAATCACCCCAGAGGGGGAGAAAAGATACAGGGAGAACCGGGCATTTATATACTTTTTTCCTGGTTCTTTATCATGCCCAGTGTAAAGCACTGATATATAACACGCCTCATACGTTGATGTGATTAAGTTAACACAGTATTTTGCTCACAATTTGGTATGGAGACACTGAAAAGCATCACGGAAATATTGAAAGGCTGAGCTAAGATTCAAACCCACGACTTTTCATTTAGTCGTCCAGCACGTTACCACTGGACAATCTATCACCACTCTGAACTAGAGAGGTTCATTATAAAGTTTAACAAAAACGGGCTATTCCATTTTAACTTTTAAGCACCTGTTCAACTGGGTACAAAGTATTCTGTCAAAGAAACTTTCAACATACAGTTCAAAATTTGGATTAATTTATACCAAAACTTTGACACAGAGGCCATTAATGATTTTACCAGATGATTGGGCAAATATTGGGACATTAATATTAATATGAGCACAAGAAATAAATTTAAAGTCCCATTAGCTTTTTGCTATACAAAAATATGCAAAAAACAAGCAATGGCTGATATTATCCCAAGATAATAATTACCGACAAAACAAGCCCTTTTCCTTCTTAAAACACTCATTTCACTGTGATTTTTGCTTTTGTAAACTGGAAATATATAGTGTGTGACGTCACTTTATGATGATGGCATAACATGACTGCAGGATAACACAGCTGTTCTACATGGCTCGACACTAACACTGGTCCGATACCAGTGGTTTTTGTGCAGGACCATCAACTCGTGGAATTTGAATGGTCCGACGACCACTGAAAATTCTAGGAGTATCAATTTTTTAAATTAAAGAAATAACATATTAATAGACGGAAGGACCACCGGAAATTCTGTTGGAACAGCTGATTTCAGAAGCTGGTGGACCTTTGGTCCACCATGGAAGATAACTTAGTGTCGAGCCCTGTTCTATAAATAGTATTTTTTTTCAATGATATTGAAAAAAATACGATGGTGGGTTCGACCAATAAATTTATAAGCTTATGGGACTTTACGCTATCAAGGGCTTAACCAGATAAACACACTTACAAATGGGGGTAGCATCAATTTTAAAAATGAAAATATAAACATAGCCAAAAATTGGCATCCAAATCAGACGCTATTTAGGGGGTTAGACTTTCCCAGCAGCAGAAGGGCTTAACCCTTCCTCGCAAGACCTCCTTCCCCGCCCTTGCATGTGTAACATTCATTTATTTTAAGAGCTCTGGATAATCCCTGGCTATAGATATAATCAAACATACAAACTTTCAAACATATTCATAGCATTAAAATTGTTTATATACTTACATATCTCTTCAGTTTTAGATATGAATCTCTGTTTAATTTAGTTTCTGAATTCTTCGGAAAATCCGGCACTGTGGTCAGAAATACTACATGCTGAGTATCTTTTTCCATGTTTATGTCCAAAGTTTAATTTGTACTTTCTTTTTTATTTATGCACAATTTTCACATCTACAAAGTCGGCCAGGTATATGGAATCATTTCATTCACACGGTACTTTTAAAAATAGAACTAATAATATTTAGTATTTTTTCCCACACACAAAAATTCAGTCAGTAAAGTTGTATCACACTTACGGTACTAAGATACACATTTGACTATATAAAAATACATTAGTTTAATTTAAGCAGGAACAACTTTCTAAATATATTCCATCCAAAAAATATCAGTATCAAATGCTAATGAAATGAATTGACATTTATTCCAATCAATGTAAAAAATATGTCCGCTATGTATTCCATACACACCACCAGTTAGTTGAATGTCCACATGAAATAATATTCATTCTTTGTTGCCTTACACATTCTACTACACTAATCTTCAACAAAACATATAAGACTGGGAACTAATTTTTACCTATTTAATCTGATAATTCCATATAAATCTAAGTCAGTAAGTCACTAAGAAGATCTTAAGTCACAAAAAATCTATTTGTCTGTCTTTAACACAAAGATAACTAATACATACTAAATCTACAGTTGATTTGATATTTACTGAAATGCTTAACATATAATTAACAGAAAAACAACATTTTGTAAGAATTTACAAATAATCCGCATAACAAACTTAAATTAGAAAAGATCATTGTAAAAATAGATTACATGATATTTAATTATATTACGTTATATCTTGGTGTATTATTAACCCTGGTATAGGTTTGGATATCGTGAAATTTGCAAATTTTCTGTGCTATAATTCTTTTATCTGCCCTTCAAATGGAATTCGTTAAATAATGAATTTTCTTGAACTATTCTTGCATGCTTCATGAATAGTTCTTGAAGTATGAAAAACAATCAGACAGGACATGCAGCTTATTGTTAAATTTTCTCCATGTAAACTTTTACTTAAAATTAGACAAAAAAAATAACTATTAATTGAAAGTGTACCTACAAACATAAAGAGGGACTCTGACGGAGTGATGTAAAAATCAATATAAAAGGTAAAATTCAAAAGCATTTTATACTCATAACAAAACAATTTTTAAAACTGACAAATTCCTAACTTTAAGTATGTGCTGAGTGCATTTCCACAGACAGAGTATGAATCTAAGAACTAAATTTGCATAGATATGTTCTACCATGTGACTCATGCCTAAAGACCTAATAAAGTGTTGCACTATTAAATAAAGATATACAATTTAAATCTTAGATGTGTAACAGATTTTACTTTTAATCATGATTAAAAATCAAATGAAATGAGTTCTGCTAGAGTATCAGATTTCACTGCTACAGGGATTTTTTGGGGGCGATTTTATAGCCAAAATTCGGTCATATTCCAAATGGAAAATAGCATCTTTTTTTCCCATTCACAAACAAAAATTCCCAATATTTTTTTTTTTTAAACAATTTTGTAAGTTCATTAACATCACTATTGGTAGTAAATACCTTATTCTGCTACATGTTCTGTGGGAGAATAAGTAGAATAAGTTGAACATTGCAAAAATTGATTTTATACATTTTTCTCAATTTCAATTAAAACACCGCGAAAATTCCCAATCCCAAGGGCATGGGTCATATTCCCAAAATACCGAGAAAAAACCCTGTATTAGCAATAAAAAAAGTACCGAAATATTAACGAACTGTTCTTTAAGAAGACTATCACCAATGAAATAGAAATAATATACCCATGGAGTCCACAGAATAGGAATAAAACTGTCCACAGAATCATTCACTGAAAGTTATATTAACATATCCTCAAAAACACGTCAGCCAAATATGCTCATCCCCGCTTTATTTTATATTAAATAGAAAAATTCTGTATCACACAATCTAGTTCATAACAGATCCGATAACTTAAATATCACGTGAAAAGATTTATAAAAAAAATCCTGAAACATTATATTAAATTAGCACTTGCATATTTAATGTAGCACTTGTTGATAATGAGGTATCAAATTCTTCAACCACAGAATAAGACGAGTTTAGATTACATTTGATTAAAGGAAAAAAACTACATAATAAAATACTATTATTACAACCCTTTGAATCAATAATCAAATATTTCAATAGGCATGTATGTCAGCAATCTTCAAGGACAAGAAAGCATTAAATCTATAAATGATTGCCAAATGAAGCACGCTGTAACGATAAGGTCATAAATGAAGCACGCAGTAACTGTAAGGTCATACAGATTATTTAAAAATAGGTACATGCACTCGTGAACGCCCACGAAATGACACCTCATGGTGGTATAACTATTATCACCATAGCATTAAAGACTCAGTTTTTATAGGCTAGTTATTGTCTAAAACCCTTGTCACAGTTTTGCATTATAAGGTTAATTGAGGTTAATCTCAAATCTTTTATTTTAATTCTTGAATGAAACTGTTTCAATGCTTATTGTTGCATATAACTAAACATTAGGATTTGATATTACAGTATTCTGCAAATATTATACTAATTAGTCTAGAATATTTCTATTATGTGTTCATACAATGTAAATTATCAGATAAATAATGTGATTTAAGCATGGATAACGTTTTTTTTTAATAATCCTGAGTTTTCAAACTTTAAATATCACTTAAAGCTCTTGGGTTTATAGACTTCTTGTGTATGTATTTAAGAACTTAAATGGTCAAAATCTGTAAGAGGTTATTGAACCAAATCTGACATGTGCTACAGGCTATACATGTGCCTGATGAGACACTTAGTAGTATAACATGGTTTTATTTTTTAAAAAATACGAATTACAAAAAATGAACTCAATTATTGAGTTCATTTTTTGTAATTGATTATTCATATTTTTTTTTTATAAATATCAGAAAATTTGACATTAACACTTCAACATTCCATTTTTTGTAACTCATTCCAATCATACAAGGGAAGTAACTCAAAAATATAAGACATAAGTTCACTGTTATGTGTTACCTCCCTTTTTTAAATAAGCAAACTTTTTTCATGAACTAAGAAGTCTAACAACAAGAACAAGAAAACCATCTTGGAACAATTTCTGGCTATTTTTTAACCCAGTTTTATGTCATGATTCTCATTAAAGTTTGATTCAAATTCAAAGCAACAATAACTCAAATAATCAAAAATTATTTTTAAAAAAATATTTAAAAATCTCATGGTAAATGATAAAGGTTCCCAAGTTCCAAGAGTCAGTAAGCCTCAATAAAAGTGTCAAGGATACCTACCAGAACTAAACTCATCAGCCACATTGTCCACAAGAAATTGACAACAACTTTTTGTAATGAAGTTGGGAGACAGATAGGTTTGGATAAACATGTAATATTTTCTCAGTGTGTCAAAGGGAATCATGTATTTCAACAGGGGTTAAAAAATGTTTGACTTCCAAATTAATTCAATTGTCGTTCATGATAATTGGGAGACAAATAAATTTTGATACAATTTTGTAACATCAGTGAGACAATAGGGAGTCTCAGTCATGCATTTGAACCGGGGTTTCTGATTTTTTTTACTTTTGAATCAGTCAGACAGCCCTTCACAATATCAACTAAGCTAACCAGTTGGGCAGCAGTGAGGACTAAAGGAAGTGAAAGGGATCCAAATACAATCAAGCATCATACACAGAACTACTTCACCGACAATATTCTAACATACATAAACATACAGGAAATTACAAAACAATACACAAACAGACATGTAACCATGCAATATCAATCTTTGCCTTATATATACAGTCATGTAACAACAAACTTCCGTACGATAAAAAAGATGATACAGTCATTCAAAGATATACCACATTAACAACAACTTGTAACAGAAATACAATAAGAATAACCACATGTCCAATTTAAATTTGTTAACAAATCAATTTCATAGGAATACAATAAGAGCTTTAATAAAGGCTTCTTGTAAAAACTAAAAAATACACATAAAATTTCAAATAATCAAGCAATTCTTAAAAATGTCTATCTGGTCAGACACAATGATATATAGTCAAACCTTGAAATAAAGGCTACCCTGCAAACAAAAACCATTCTATTAAAAACTGACTTATTATTTAGAACAAAATTACCTCTGAATAAGGGTCACTTGTCAATAAAGGCCACAATTTATCTCTCCCAATGGTAGCCTTTGTTCACAGGTTTGACTGGACAGGTATATTCCATGTGTTCTCAATTCAAAGACACCTTTTCTAAATTAAGACCATTCATCAAAAACAGTCAAACTCAAACAAAATATATGCACAAATTTAAGCTGACATAAAGTGCAAAAGTTGAAACTCTGAAAACGTAACAATTTGTGTGAAGTACAACTGTGAAACATCAAACAAAATCACATGACCTGAAACATACAACATCATAAAGGATTTTATACCAAACCACTCCAGCGAGATTGTCCCTCATCTTCATCGTCGCTGTTAAAATCTTGACTCAATCTACGAACAGGGAACAAAAGTGGAGGTAAAATATCACGATATCTGACACTCAGAGCCAGTGTCGGCTTCTGTTCAAGTAAACAAACCACGTTCACACGTTTTTTCCTCCGTTTATCCAAATTATCCCCTAATAAGGGAGCAGAGTATCTATTTTTAAATGAAACAACTTTTGGACGATCACCTACATTGACATTCAGATTATCCATCTTGTTACACTTACAGAACTTATATCAACAATTTTCTAAATCATAAGAAATACAATTCAGTTGTTTAACTTCTGGCTCAAAGACAACTGGTTAATCAATAGTATCATTAAGATAATTTGACCCTTGCAGCATTGAGAGACAAGGTAAATCTTGACGCTGCTCCCTAAAGGCACTTTGCAAATGAATAATTAATGAAATTAAGGCAGAATAGATTCTCATGGGAGACTATAATAGATCAAGGAAGATGGTAATTAAACCATTCATTTATGAATAATTAATGTTAAGGAATCAATAAAATAAATCTTAGAGTCATCTAATTAGCGGGGATAGACAAACAGTGAAATCAGATTTAGTTGTTTTGATACAAACATTAATTGCAGAGAAGACATAAATAAATAATGATATCTTATTTAACTCCATCATCATAAGAATATGGAATGGCAATTGATTGATAGGTTCCTATTTCATAATTAACAAAGAGACAACACAATTATAACACCAGGATTCAAACCCTGATCACAGGGTACATGTAAACATTATACATGACCAGCGCACTAACCATTGGACAACTGACCATTTCTTAATATTCATAACTTTTTATCTTCACCTTTGCAGTCTATGACGGTCAATAGCTTGACGGTTCAGACATGTTTGAATACAATATTTTAAGGTATAATAATAATGCTCCTGTAAATATTTTGCCTGCCGGGGGGGGGATGGGCCGACCCAAGGGAATTGGACATTTCTAAATCCCCGCCCTAGAGCCTACTTGTCTATCAAATGCATCATGGATGTAAAACCCGGCCAAATGTCTATTTCCCCGGACCCGGAATCATTAAGTTTATCAAATTCCCACCTGTCGGAAATGGTCTTCTATCGAAAGTCTATGTAACCAACTTAAAAAAAGATTTTGAGAGTAATGGCTACAGTGGCACAGAGGTAGCACATGTATACGTAACAACAGCTAAGTTGCATGATGAATCTGTACTAGAACTGACACTTTGATGAGTGTTTGCAAAGATTCAGTTGATTATATGAATTTAATTACATGCTGCTTGCATTATTATTAAATGGTAAATTCGCTCATATCTCTTAATACTGCCAACCCACATTTATATAATCAACTGAATAACAGGATATATTAAATGGTAAATTCACTCAATCAATATAATTGACAAGACATATCAAACCAATTTCTATAAAGACTTAATTTGAATAAATTAGGTTTGATTAGGCTATCAATTCTAAAACGAAACCGGAAATGGATTTTGACAGTTGCTACAACAAGTTCCGCCATTTTGAATTGTACATGTGACATTTAAAAGGGTACTTTAGTACAATTTTAAACATCTTGTGCGTACACACCGATACCAATAGTTTCAAAATGAATTTATAGTGTCCAAAAATACAAAGCTTGATATAAATCATCATTTTTCTGAATAATATGAATACGAAAATGCGACACCAAATTGTCAATTAGCAACGAGTGCACGCTGAATAGCTGTCAATCAAAAAAAATGTAAACAAACGAAAAAAACGCATATAAACGAACCAAAATAACTAACCTTGCTCTTCAGTAATTGTCCCTGTGCCCCTTGTGACAAGCCAGGTCTATTAATCGTGTGTGTAACTTTTGATATCCCATCAACAGCCCCAATAGTGAGTCTCCGGGGTTGTTTGTTGATATCCTTCGGTTCAACATGCTCTTCTTTTGACGACCTCCACTGGCGTCTGGAACCAACTGCCTGGGTTGCAGGCCTCTGAACAAGGTCGGGGATGTCGGGTCTCCGTCCAGCAGCGCTGGCAGTAGCAGGTCGAAGCGCTACACTGTCGTAAAGTCCAGTTGAATACGACGGGTGGGTTTGTATATTAGCGGCAGCGGAACTGGGTCGTATAGATCGACTTTTTTCCTTCGAAGCCGACGGAATTCGTCCCGGTGGCATTTCGTCGTTTAAAAGTTTGTCAAGCAAAATTGCCTCCGCGGCACTGATAAACCTTTCCTTCAATTCTTCAAAACTCAAACCCGTGAATAGGTTTTGTTTACGTCGTCCCCCGAAGAGTTTGTTGACAGCCTCGTTTTGGTTACTGAAAGATTTGTTTAATACGCGGCGGAATATATAAGCGGGAAAGAAGAATACAAGAGAGAAATGGTCGAATTCGTGAGAACTTTAATCTTCTAATCATATTCTCTTGACCTTTGAGTTTAATCCGATTATACATACTGAGATGATAGCAAAACTATGTATCATAAAAAGATACATTATTAAAAAGCATACTAAATATTCTTTTTATACAAGGAAGTTCTCACAGACATGTGCATATATAATTATAAGATAACCTAGCTGTCAGGTATATACATGTATAGTCTACATAATTATAATTAATATTTTATTACATACACCAAACTGACCAAAGACCTATAAAGACCTATACTATACACAGTGTATAGTATGTATAGTATATGTCTTTGCATACACTATCACGATTATAGGCCTAGTTTGAATTACTTATCGTATACCTCAGGAACATATACATGCATGCATGGTTTTCAAAAGCATTTCCATAATTCGTTCTGTACGTCATTTCAAAATGAATAATTGAGTGACCCTGGTGCTACAACCATGCACGCACCGACTATGAAAAGTTTAAATCTTTCTAAATTTAGGATATTTTTAATTCAAAATTGACGCGGGAATATGAGTTGTACTTGCATGAGATCCGGATGTACATTTCCTTACGGTTTCGAAAAAAATGAAAATGCCAACGAATTTTGTGGTTTACCATTAATTCTAAGCTAATTGATCGCAGGAACGTAGTCCTATATATATAGGTACTTGTCGATCGGCATTTACAAAATACCTTCGGTCATTTACAAACTGCGGCAAAAACATGTAGGCCTATGGCCTGGCCGGTTAACATGTCTAAAACAATATTTGATAAAGTCGTTCCATAAATAACAGTATAACGGAGCAGCAATTAATCTGTATAGTTTTTTCTGCCTTTATTTATTTTCATAGCATAGTAAATATAATTGGCCGTATTAATAATAGTTCTAGTGTTATGTGAAGAAAGAATGAGTAAAAAACAAGATATATATATATACATTCTAAAATATTTAGTTCGTACTCGGATCCTTGGATATTAAATGTTTTAAATCGAATAACATAGTTCATCATAGTTTGGTTTGATTATTCAAACTTTGACGTCATTCCTGTAACTAACTTGGTATGTACAAGAAATGTGTCTTAATAATATCATGACTGTTACGGATCACCAAACTATAAGTATAGTCACTGCATGTTTACGTTGCATTTTGTTTAAATGTGATTTGTGCATTGTAAATGCGTGACATTCAATACTTTAGGAGTTTTCATAATTTCAGTCCAATATTTTAACAACCGTTCGATACAAATGATGGAAATGGAAAATCGGTCTAATTCCCAACATACTGCGGCATTTGAAGTTTGAGGCCAGGTTTAATATATTTCAGTAGTAAATGGATTTTGTCAATTATAAATGCCCCAAGCTTCACAACCATACGTGGAGGGAATCAAATAATGCAAGTTTACTTTAAATTTGACATCTAAATATATATATACACGACTGAAAACAGAATGTACACAAAATGTATATGTGTATATAAGTTGTTAATACAAGTAGCTATTGAGGCTTTTTACAGCCTGTGACATTGTGTCATTTTTAGTGAAATATATTCCTAAGTAATAAAAATTATTAGCAACATTGTATGTCAATAATTTTATTAATAAACCATTTAAGACCAGTACCAGCTTTGGTTTTATTGATATTAATTTTCAGTCCCATTTACACGAATAGTTACATAATTATGTTGTCTAACTGTTTTTTTAAACTGAACGGGTTAGTGGTAATTAAATCTTTATTTTCGGCTGAAGACTGACATATATCGACTGAAGGCTAATATGTATCGATGATGTTTTAAATAAATTTACTTCTATTGTTAGGGGTGTTGCCGACCCCCTTTTTGAGAGGCATCATGTACATTCCTCTGTAAATAAGTTTAATCCCTCTTCAGTTGTAAAAAATGCTGAATGGTTTGATTTTGAGTGTGTTCAATCAAAGAGAAAATACAAGCAATCTTTACGTATATTTAATCAACGTATGTCGAACGAAAACAGAGAATACTTTTGTTTGTGCAAAAGTCAGTATAAATTGTTAATTAAAAAAAAGAAAAAGTCATATGAGACAAATAAATGAAAAGAAATAGAAAAATTAAAAAGAAGTAAACCAAAGGATTTTTGGAAATATTTTAGCAAAAGTAAAAGTAAAAATAGTTCAAACAACATCACGTTACAAGATTTTTATGGACATTTTTCAAATTTAGAAAACGATATTTTTAAAAACATGCATGCTGATGCCGAAGCTTTTAACAGTAATCATGATTTCGATTCAAATGCTGATTATAATTGTGAATTAGATTTTCCTGTTACGACAGATGAAGTTCTTAAAGCTGTTAAAAAATTAAAGAGTAATATAAAGCTTATGGTATCGATTGTATGTTAAACGAATATTTTATAGAAGGTGCGGAGATTTTAACTCCATATATACATGTATGTAATATTTTTTAATGCTATTATAGAATCTGGTAAATTTCCTGGTCTAATGGGATCATTATTCCATTGTTTAAGAAAGGTGATCCTAATGTTGCTGAAACTTCTTAGTTGTTTTTCTAAATTATTTACTACATTATTAAATCAAAGAATTATGCAATATTGTGAGAAGTATAGTCTTCAGTCTGACTCAAGAAAGGTCAGTCTACCGTTGACGCTATGTTTTCTCTTTTGTCTATAGTGCAACATTTCCTTAATAATAAGCAGCGTCTTTATGTAGCATTTGTAGATCTTAAGAAATGTTTTGATAGTATATATAGAAATGCTTTGTGGTATAAATTATTTCATGCTGATATTAAAGGTAAAATACTTAGAATTGTAAGAAATATGTACATGAATGTTAAGTCATGTGTAAAAAGTTTTAATTCCTTTTCTGATTTTTTCGACTATTCTGTCGGCCTTAGACAGGGAGAGGTTCTGTCCCCTTTGCTGGTCTCTTTGTTTTTAGAAGATATTGAATTAACTCTACAGAAATCAGTTAATGTTGGTATAGATATTTATGATATTGTTATAGTAATTTTACTGTTTGCTTACGATATGGTACTTTTAGCAAAATCTTCACAAGAACTACAAATGCAGCTTGATAATTTATCCGAGTATTGTAATTTATGGAGTTTGGAAGTAAATAGTTCTAAGACTAAAATTGTTGTTTTTAGAAATCGTGGACTCTTGCGTGCGAATGAACAGTGGTTTTATATGAACGAACCCATAGAAGTTGTTGATATACTTTTAATTATCTTGGTTGTGTTTTTAAATATAATGGCTCATTTGCAGCTAATAATGATTTTATTGTTGGAAAAGCACTAAAAGCACTAAATCTTCTTATGTTCAAATTTAAAGAATTAAAACTTAGCCCTAGTATATATTGCGAACTATTTGATTCTTTTGTTGGTTCTATTCTCAATTATTCGTCTGAAGTTTGGGGTTTTACTAAATCCAAGGATATTGAATGTGTACATTTAAAGTTTTGTAAATATGTTTTAGGGGTTAGGAAATCTACTTCTACACATGGTATATATGGTGAACTAGCTAGGACGGTATCCTATTTATATTACACGTTTTGTTAGAATTATTTCATTTTGGTGTAAGGTTTTAAAAACAGAAAACATTATTGTATCCACTTTGTATCGCAGGGCGTTAGAAGATTGTAATTTAGGACATAAAAACTGGGTTTCAAACGTCAAATCACTTCTTGATTGTTATGGCTTTTCAGATGTATTTTTAAATCAAACTTACGTTGTTAAATCATTTATACATGTGTATAAGGAACGAGTAATAAGCAATTTTATCCAAGAGTGGTATGGCTCTATTGACCGTAGCCCTGCACTTTATGAGTATGTCCGTTTTAAATATACATTTGAATACGAAAAATATCTAGATATGCTACCATTCACCTTAAGAAAGTGTGTTACTCGTTTTAGATTAAATGTACATTCTTTACGAGTTCAAGTAGGTCGTTATGGTAGAGAGCGAATTCCTAGAAACGAACGTTATTGTCTTTACTGTGGTACTCGTGATATTGAAGATGTTTATCATTTTATTTGTATTTGTTCATGCTATGTTAACATTAAACAACGTTTCTTACCATGTGAATTATATACGAGACCATCGGTATACAAATTTATTACACTCATGAAATCTGTAGACTTGTTAACTCTTAGTAATCTTGCCAAATTTATTAAATCTGCTTTAGATATTAGAAAAGGTATTGTCGTATAACCAAGCATCACTCTCCTATTTTTTCATTAGCATAATTGTGTTTGTATGTACATGTATTGTCAGTTTTGTCAATTTCACAGTTTATATTTGGCGTAATATGATGACATGCTATTTGCTGTATTGTATATTATATCATGCTAGATGATGTACATATGTACACATCTGTTAATAAAGGCCGTGTTTTTCATAATGGTCAGGTTTTGTGTAAATATAATATTAATAAGTGAGTGTTTTCATAACGGCCTTGTTATTGGACTCAGTGAAGACTGTCATATTAGCCTGAGACCGAATGCCGAAATGTCTAAATTAAGCCAATATTATTATTATCAATTAACTATATAGTCTATATCAGCGGTTTTATTATGGCCAAGCTGGGCAGCCAATTAGAATAGCCGGATCTCATAATAGCAGAGTGTTTTAATTCATAATGGCCGAGCTGGACAGCCAACCAGAATGACCGGATCTCATAATGGCCGAGTGTTTTCATAATGGCCGAGCTCGACAGCCAATCAGAATGACCGGATTTCTTAATGGCCGAGTGTTTTCATAATGGCCTAGCTGGACAGCCAACCAGAATGACCGAATTTCTTAATGGCCGAGTGTTTTCATAATGGCCGAGCTGGACAGCCAATCAGAATGACCGGATCTCATAATAGCCGAGTGTTTTCATAATGGCCGAGCTGGACAGCCAATCAGAATGACCGGATCTCATGATAGCCGAGTGTTTTCATTATGGCTGAGTTTTATGTTTATAATGTCTTGGTGAACTTCATATCGTCCCAGCATTTGAAGTGAAAACGCGCCTAATATTGAACAGTTAATTAATGATACTTAATACTGTCCATATGAACTTCATCGGCTGAGAACGCGCCTATAATTATTGTAACCTACCGTTTCATTGTTCCACTTGATCGTCGCGAAGACCTTTCACCAGATTGGCAACTGAATCCTGTCATATCTTGGTTCGTGCACGAAAACACGTGCAATCTAGATTTTAAACTCTCATTTACATGATTACTGTGTACTGACGGTTTTTTTAATGGCTGCGTCCACGTTTGTTGACGTTACCGTTGTTGGCATGGAAACATGACGTCATGATGTTGGTAGCGTTATCAATAACTGTTGTATGAAGTATATGGTCTGAACGTCATGGAAGTATGACGTCACTGAATCGTAAATTTGTTGAAAGCAATAAGTAATACACCGGTAAAATTACTTTAAATTGAATTTCAGAAAGTATTAACTTAAACTTAAATGATTGTACTGTTCCAGACAGTCCAAATCGTAATGTATAGCTTGACCATGAGTTTTGAGCCGTGGCGAAATTATTCAGAATACTAGTAGTCAACTAAGTGAAAAAGGGGATGTGGATATTCGGAACAAATCTGACTAAAACATATTGACCTGCTCAATATACGTCTGTAATGCTGGCTCAATACCCATCTAGGTAGAGCGCACTAGCTCATGTTGTTGTATTAAATTAGGTCCGAGTTTATGCATGTTTGTCTTGAATGTTTTTTTGTGGGGGGGGGGGGGGGGGGGTAAAGTATCTATGATAAAAACGTTTTATATAATTTTTTTGAAGTCAAAAAGCTTGATATTGTAAAAAGAATTGTTCGATTTTTTATTTGTTATCACGGAGTGGTTACAAGCGGTTTCAGCAACATACTAGCTGGTTCCGGTGTACTGAACATGTGCGAACCATCGAACAAAAATATTGCTTCATTGAGCTCGACTTGGATTCAGACTCCATATCTGACCCAGGGACATATACAGCTGAATGGTCATCGACAGACACAGCGAGCGAAGTAGGAGGACTGTCAAATTAACTGTATTGTGTAATATGAAATTACTTTGTATTTATTTAAATATTACAAAAAAAGATAAAAAATCAATAAGAAATTAACAAAAACAATAAAAATAAAATATACATACATGTATAATATATATGCAGGGCATATACTAGTATGTATATGTTTGACATTGAAGAAAGACTTACGCTTTAATTACTAGTCTTTTAGTATTTTCTTATTGAAAAAGGTTAACATCACATTAAATTAAGACAAATAATGAAATTGCATTAAGAACTCTTTGTAAATACATAGTAGACAACACATAGTGAACAACACATATGTAACAGTAAATATCAACATCAATGCTACTGATTTTTAAGACAACAGTACATCAACCCAATCAAGCTTAACCACTCGGGCATTTCTGGGATGAGCAATACAGCAGCCCTGTGTGGGGTTACAAATTCTGTTTATTTGGTTTCCGCCCACTAATGATAAAATGGGCATTTAATTCCCATCGTAAGAGAAACAAGTTCAACGTTTTCCATCGTTGGATTCCCAAGGCCAGTCATGGTTGAAAGTAGCCCACGAACACCAACAACAAAATGGCGGCCTGTTTATTATGTCCGAGGCACTTCCTGTAGACAAACGCCGATGATTCCGATTGCAACGCTTTGAACACAATCAGTGTCACTCAAATCTAAAAGATCCTGACAAAATGATATATGATGTAAAAAGTAGGGCCAAAACAATTATTTTTTTACGTTCATATTTAGAGACTCGAATTATTATTCGTAAGATCGCAGTTTATACATTCGCCTTTCGCAGTTTACCTGACAAGAACTCGATGATTACGTCGCTATTTTATGTAAAGTGTAATATTAAGATAATGTCAAAAAGGTACAATTTAAAACACATACACATCGATAGTAGATTATTGCAAATACAAATGTACATGCATACATTTAGAGAAACCACTTAGGCGCTATTCCATTGGCTAACAGCTTACAGATTCAGTAATTCTACGCTTTTGAATTTGTCATGTATTTTACCAGGGATGCTATATGGCATCCCTGGTTTTACCGACACACTTATTTAACTGCATGACTCTTTGGATATGGTTACAATAAAATGATTTGAAATATATTTAGATCCAACACACTTGAGAAAACATACCAGGTACACCTGTATATTCACACTACATGTATTTAGTTGAGACCTATTTCTTGTGCGGCTTTCCTTTAACCAAGCTGTTATGTAGTCCAAGGAAGTTTCTCAGTTTGATGATAACATACACTACGGTGGCGCAGCCAGAGAAACAAATTTAAGCCGAGGCACTCTATGGAGGTCCATGAGTCACAAGGGAGAACAAGGGTTCTATTCATTATAACGCAATCGAATAATTGTTTGTAAGATGGAATTAATTTAACAAATTAACAAACTGCCTCGGAATGCAATGGAAGAGATTTTCACTTTTAGCCTCATTACTTTTTTTAGTATTAAATCTGTACTAATCACAAAAGTCTAATCATGAATTATCGTATTTTTCTAATGGTGAATGATTTTGAATTAATGATTTCTTCCACTCCCTTTATATTTGAGGAAAAAACACACAAATAGATCCTCATGGACTCCCCCCGGAGATCTTCCCCCTGGGACATCCCCTCATGGATCTCCCCCAGGTCCCGCTCACCTACAAAGTCATTTAAATGATACAGAAACATACAGTGTTAATATATAATAAAAATAATATTATTGATTAGAATTAGAATAATTAACTCCCTTGGTTTACTTAAACTTGTTATCAGTCGGTCTAACGCATTATGTATGACTGTTACTGCGGAGGCGGCAATTTTTTTACTTGAACGAGGAATAATCTTTAACAAATTAATATGTGAATTTTTTTTCAGATTAATAGACATTTCTTATTCGCAGTTTTAAATAAGCAGTCTTGGAAATAGTATTTCGCTAACTCCAAGGACAGCTCTCGTTCAGCGATATAGCAACGCCGAGGTAGTTGCCTCTGCTAAAATTTGCAGAGCAATAAAAATAATGTGTTCAACTGCCTCGGCGTATCTTAGTGTGGTTACGACGCTGGCGTATAGGAACGTGTTGAAATCACATACCAGAAGTTGACTGGTATTCTAAAAGACTACGATATACATGTAGTCATAATATAGGACCCTAATAATACACTTTCCGATACTTTTTTTGTAGTTGGAAACAATAAGACAGAGCAGTATAGTATCATTAAGCATTAAGGTCGAAAAGTGCATCATCTGCTACCAAGGTCCCGACACATAACAAATACCCTATGTTCAGCGACAGCGCTATCAAGGATACCCCACCAGCCCTGAAATGGGAAAACTGCCGGTATTAGGTATTTGTCTTCCCTGCAGTAAAATGTCTACTGTCATGTACAACGAGCTATCCAAATATGCTGATGGTGGCCGGGTATTGGAACTGTAAATCTTGCAGAACAGTAAAGCCTGTCATCCGAGGTATTCAGAAACCCCCTGGAAATGAAACCAGATAATGATGTTAGGATGGCAGAGGATGGCATAGCTCGTCTTTCTGTGTTTATGAGAGAAGTCTGCAATCACGACAACATTCTGCAATGTTGCAATAAAGAAGAAACTCCAGAAATTAAATACCCCTAAGGCCCTGGGCTTGAACTCTACTCATTCATTGCTCTCGAGTGTTCAGATAACTGTGTGGATCAATTACAGACCTCCTGACCATGTCTCCTGAAACCAACCCCTCTCCAGGTCGGTGGAAAAGTGCCCATCTTCAAAATAGGCAATAAACACTTCTGTTCAAATTACAGACCATTCAGTTTTATTCTCTTCAAAGTCCTGGAATCCATTGCGAGTGACTCTTATGAACCATAAAATACAACAGAAATGTATGAAATTAACAATAAATATATCAATATATATAACTACATGTATAAGAAATTCGTCTTACAATTTAAGACGTAACAACGTTGCAATTTACCTCAACAAGGAACAGAGAAGTATGGTAAAGTATGCTTCAAAATTGTGGAACGTCTTAACAGATTCTTTCGGAACTTGTGCATCATACAGTCAATTCCAGTCTCTGATCCTGAATTGGGAGTCAACAATTCTCCAGCTTCTCCCGAGTCTGTGGCTTTGACTGCATGAATGGACACTCTTTGGGAGTTGCAAGGTATGCATCATAATGCTGACTTCTGGTGTGATGGTTCAATAATGCTTATTCTTAGATATCTAATTAGTCAAATGTTTACTTCTTAGGCTATCTACTGTGTTTTGCTTATGTTGTATTTTGTTTACTTTAGTCAAATGCAGACTTTACGTTGTGTAATGGTTATGATGCTCTTATGTTGCTGTCTTATCTAGTCATGCTTTTATGTTGATTTAATCATGAACGATTTGCACACATGGTACTACCTACTTGCTAGTTATTTGCCCTTTTTGTTTTGATTTGAAAGTTTCTGTATAAAATCAATGCCGACCTGTTCATTTCATATCTCGAGGGCTCAGCGCAACACTGTCGTAACTTGTTCTTATTTCAATACGAGTTACGACACTGTTGCACTGAACCCTCGAGTGATAGCTTTCTTAGTATGTTTTTATATATGTCGGCTTTTGCTCCACGTTTGATATTGGTTTCTTTACATGTCCTCTCCAAAAACCTTTTATGATGATGATTATCATCTACTCGATTGTAACCAGGGACAAGACAATTTGTTTAGACCTCTGTATGGATGGATACTTTGTAATGTGTAGTATGTCCAGCACTGTCTTCATGTCATTAGTTATTTTTAAAAAAATTAACTCAGGGTTACACAAGGCACATTTAGAGCACTTTTGTAGTGGAAGAAATAAAATACCATTAGCAACTGTCTCTTTGAAACAATAAAACAAGAAACAATTTTTTATTGCAGTAATAAATTTATTTTATCGGAGAAAGAGCTGCATGAAAATTTCCAGTTTTCACGACCCTTATCCTCAAGGTTATGTTTCCGAGTATTTTTCACAGGGAAGGTCATCTGTAAGTCTCACTTGTAACAAGCATAATACGGAGCATAATATTTCCATGTTAAGGGGAAACAACTCTTGGTATCCACATGACACAAAGGGAGACAATTATTACAGATACCTCAACTCACTCGCATTACCTGCACTAGGAAACCAGAGAGTAAATCCAAGACGCATGATCATAATGTACATATTGGTGCAGTTACAGCAACATTTGTATCGATTAACAAAACGCAAACAGCAGGAACCTGCCTTTATAAAATAAAACTTAAAAACTTCCGGTCACATTGAAACAAATAAATAATAACAAAGAAAAAGAGATTATGGTTTCGTTTAGACACAGCACTTCATCAAACACATAGTAGAAACTTGCAAGCTTTTTCGCTTCATATCAAAACACAAAAATACCACAAATCTGGTGCCGACACAAAAAGTTTTGATGATACAAAGTCATCGTAATACAAAATAAAGAACATCAAAGAATGAAAGTGACTGTTTCAACTTGAGCGTAACAAACATGAAAAAAAAATAACCATTGGTCATGTTTTAATAAAAAAAATTCAAATATTCAAAATTAAAGATAGATTAAAAATTCTTAAAATGCTTCAGAAATCACCTTGGAACATTTCATTTATCACAGAAATGATATTAAAATGAAACATTTTAAATTTTACAAAATGAAAGAAATCCTATACAACATTGTCACCCCAACATTGTAACTTGCTATAACTTCAGTTACACCATTAACCACTTGATAGCACATTGTTAAAAACAGATCGTCCATGAAAATCTTGCCATAATTTTTCATGCCCACAAGCAAACAATATTTCTGCTATTACAAAATGAAAACACAGAAACATTTTAAGTTCAAGCAAGTAGGAACAAAAATAGGACAATAAAAACCTGGACACATTGATCTAAAAAAACTTTCCATTTTTTTCATAGCCTTAAATTTCCGTTGAGTTTACCACATTGATACAATGATAAAATCAACTTGATAAAGACATGAGCATACAGTCCTATGCATTTTTAACGTAGTTCTTAAGACGAGAGATATAGACAAGTCCGGGAATATGTTACAAACCAGTAGGGCACTAGTCCTCATCAGTGTGCAAAATATTTTGACATAAGAAGTATCCATAACACAAGACATTTTGTACATGATAAAAAAGTTGTTTTTTAAGGAAATTCTTTATAGAAAAAAATGTCACTAACATATGAATGAAACAATTACATGTATGTGGAAACACAGTAACTGAACTGAATTCTAATTTGTTCTCTTTTTTATTGTAATTTTGACACTTCAACAAATGAAATGGAGAATCAATATTTATGTAGGCATTTTGCACACTAATGATTATTTCATTTATCCTCCACACACAGGTTCCGTATGACATAAACCATTATGTAGTGTTTGGTACATACAATGTTTGGTAACCTTGTACATTGGTATTCTCTTACACTGGTACATATATAAAGTCATAAAACGAGTGATTTCCAGGTCAGTAAAACAGACAAGTTAACATTGAAGTAATTTCATGCATTTCTTGAATTCAGCATCTATTGCATGCATACACATTGTGTGATACATCCATCCATCGCAATAATTAAATTGTTTGTTATACATAATAAACAGAACAACTTGAATTACGTATATATACACATAAACAGAAATTAACTCATGTCCACATATCTGTTTCCTTCCTTGGAAATGTTAATACATAATATTGTATAACAAATTATTGCTATATTATATATTACATACATGTATATAAATTTTAATGTCGGTACGGTATAAATTGTCCATTACACGTAATATTGTTGTCATCACCTATTACTGCAAGTTTACACGTAATACAAAATGTCAAACAACTGGCTGTTATTTATAATACAAATATTAAACACACAGAATAACCCTAATCAGCAAAAAATGTGTTAATCATTGAAATATACAAAACAGTGAGCTTTCTTGGGCGGTTTAAGCAGAATTCTCTCCCCTGAAATTCTACAAATTTAAGATTGAAAATTGGTCTATGATTGAAAAGATCAGGCGATACTTTCACCGAAGTATGTCTTGCAGAATTTAAGCCAAAAGTTTAAGCATTCAAAAGAAATGTTATCAAACAAGATACAATATTAAGTTTACAAAAACTAAGAATTATAAACTGGTACACTTTAGCCAACACCCGACAAACACATAACAGGCATATACTGCATTATTGCTAAACCCAGTTATATAATGAATATGCAAATGAATAAATTATTGCTTTAACAAACTAGTAGGAAATATAGACACCACAAGCTTCATTTCGTTCATGACCCACAAATACACAATGCAACAACACAAATAAGTTTTTTTTTCACAGAATTCTGTAATTGATTGTAATCAATGTATATACCTATTGCAAAAAGGATTTTATTAACCAAGATAGCAAACTTTCTTATCACATGATTTTGTTACAAGCTACACACGAACACTCCAAGGACACACTAATATTTGAGAAGGCATATCTATGTATATAATCACTACACATTAAAAGCCGAGGAATTGGTATTATGAAAAAAATCAGCACACAATTACATATATCTGTCTTGATAACCTGATCGTATAATGTAAGTCTAAAGATCTTGACCGACATAATTACACAATGAGTGAAACAATTGATAAATCATTTAATAGACAATGTTAAAATAATTCCTGCGTTGTGAAGTATAAAATAGTCAAATGACAGCATTAAATTTATAGTTTAACTTGCCTTGAATTTTTATTTTTTAATTTCATGATTAACATATTCTGATGTCAATGAGGAGTTTAGTCCCTTTAAAAACAAGATTAAAAGCGAAAATATTTGGGCGATGTTTTTGGAAAAAATAAACACAACAATCAGGGTATCAAGACAGGGCCAGTTGTTTTCATTTTTACAATTAAATGTAAACGCAGAATGAATTTTGAATACTAGTATCACACAAATAATGTTCATTGAATTTTAGTTAGGAACTTATTACTTAGCAAAATATGGTTTTGTATTTAGTTATTTCTATCTTCGGGAGAGCCAGATTGTTGGTGACTGGGCAGATTCCATCCACTAGATGCAGCTGAGGCACTTGGGCTCCAGATGTCAGACATGAATGGGTTGAATGCGGGTAAAGAATCAGCTGGCCTTGGGCTGGCTGACGTGTTGACAGTAGTACTGATAGGTGGTGGTGGATAAGACGTGTCAGGGGTCAAAGGGTCCTGATTGGGGGGTGGGGGTCCATTTCCACCCCAGATCCCCATCAGGGAATTCCAGCTACTGTTTGCACTGTGTGTTAGTGTATTCCATAGTCCAGGGTTCTGTGAAAAAATACACATAAAATTAAAATTTAAAAATGCTATTACTGCAAACAACATCATTCTCTAGAAGTATTTATTAATTTTGGGTTTAACGCCATTTTTCAACAATTATTCAGTTATATACAGCGGCCATTTCGCCTAACAAGTTTTCCTGGACGGTATTCCAACCAGTACTAACTTTCCTTCCACAAGGAACGTGCAACTTCTCTACATGTGGAGGAAAAACAATTTTTTTGCATTAACCACTGGACCATGGATTTATATATAAATGTGTATATTATTAATTTAAAGTTGACATCAGGTGAAAACAGAAGATAACAGTAAAATCAGACAACTTTTGAAAAGAAAGAAACTGCTAAAACTTTTCTTAAACAACTTAATTATTCTTCAAATTTTGACAGACAGAAGGCTTATCCTAGTGCAAAAATGTTGCATCCTTATCAGTTCTGTTTTTAAGTACAACTTGGAGTTCTAACAAAAATCTCCTTTTTACTCATTTTTAAATTTTATTATGGTTATAACTACTAAGAAAACTTTGATTGAATAACACGTAATTCCTTACGTTAGAAGTCGGTGGTGAATCTGATGTAATCGACCAAGCATTGTTAGGGTCCAGTGGGCTGTATTCGGAGTCCCATAAGCTTTCATTACGGGTCAAAGGAACATCAAAACCTGGCCAGTCTTCTCCTAAAATAATACAAGAAATTTATCAAATAATGTACAATAATCTTTCAGATAACAAAAAAAATAAATATAAAAAAAAAACTTAAGATTAACCAATATAGAGATTTAGACTAAAAAAGTGTCCAGAGCTGAGAGCTAAGTCAAAAAGGGGCCATAACTCCAGCGAAAATGTTGGGATTTTAACAGAAATCGAACTTGACCCGTATCTATTACTATACACCTTCATGTAAAATATGAAACCAATCCACGAAATATTTGAGTTATCTTCGAATGGCAGGGGCATAAAAAGTCAATAAGTCATATGCACAGTACCTTTAAACAAATTAAACGCAAAGTAAAGAAAACAACTAGTACCTTTAAGAACACGATTCTGGTGTTCCTTGTATCTTCGACGACGGTCAAGTTGAAGCCGCTGCATCATAGTGAGAGAAGATTCCTGGCTGTTGTTGTTGTTATACGTTCCTTTGTTGAAGCCGTAGTTGGAGTCTGAGGCATTAGGTACTAAAAGAATAAACATAGTGTTAAAGGTGTAAACTAGAAATGTGTCCAGAGGTCACGAATGCCCCCGCTAAGCGCTTAGTAAAAAAGGGGCCATAACTCCTGTGAAAATGTTTGGATTTTAAGGAAATCAACCAGTATTTTATTATTATTCACCTTCATGTAAAATGTGAAACCGCTACATGGAATATTTCTCGAGTAATCGCTTGGAAATCAAAATCTGAACGGATTGACAGGGTATTACTTTATGCTGATTGGTAAAATTTATATATTCAATCTAAAGGGTGAACGGATTGACAGGTATTACTTTATGCTGATTGGTAAAATTTATAAATTCAATCTAAAGGGTGAACAGATTGACATGGTATTACTTTATGCTGATTGGTAAAATTTATAAATTCAATCTAAAGGGTGAACAGATTGACAGGGTATTACTTTATGCTGATTGGTAAAATTCATAAATTCAATCTAAAGGGTGAACAGATTGACATGGTATTACTTTATGCTGATTGGTAAAATTTATAAATTCAATCTAAAGGGTGAACAGATTTGACAGGGTATTACTTTATGCTGATTGGTAAAATTTATAAATTCAATCTAAAGGGTGAACAGATTGACAGGGTATTACTTTATGCTGATTGGTAAAATTTATAAATTCAATCTAAAGGGTGAACGGATTGACATGGTATTACTTTATGCTGATTGGTAAAATTTATAAATTCAATCTAAAGGGTGAACGGATTGACAGGGTATTACTTTATGCTGATTGATAAAATTCATAAATTCAATCTAAAGGGTGAACGGATTGACAGGGTATTACTTTATGCTGATTGATAAAATTTATAAATTCAATCTAAAGGGTGAACGGATTGACATGGTATTACTTTATGCTGATTGATAAAATTTATAAATTCAATCTAAAGGGTGAACAGATTGACAGGGTATTACATTATGCTGATTGGTAAAATTTATAAATTCAATATAAAGGGTGAACGGATTGACAGGTATTACTTTATGTTGATTGGTAAAATTTATAAATTCAATATAAAGGGTGAACGGATTGACAGGTATTACTTTATGTTGATTGGTAAAATTTATAAATTCAATCTAAAGGGTGAACAGATTGACATGGTATTACTTTATGCTGATTGATAAAATTTATAAATTCAATCTAAAGGGTGAACAGATTGACAGGGTATTACTTTATGCTGATTGGTAAAATTTATAAATTCAATCTAAAGGGTGAACAGATTGACAGGGTATTACTTTATGCTGATTGGTAAAATTTATAAATTCAATCTAAAGGGTGAACAGATTGACAGGGTATTACTTTATGCTGATTGGTAAAATTTATAAATTCAATCTAAAGGGTGAACAGATTGACAGGGTATTACTTTATGTTGATTGGTAAAATTTATAAATTCAATCTAAAGGGTGAACAGATTGACATGGTATTACTTTATGCTGATTGATAAAATTTATAAATTCAATCTAAAGGGTGAACAGATTGACAGGGTATTACTTTATGCTGATTGGTAAAATTTATAAATTCAATCTAAAGGGTGAACAGATTGACAGGGTATTACTTTATGCTGATTGGTAAAATTTATAAATTCAATCTAAAGGGTGAACAGATTGACAGGGTATTACTTTATGCTGATTGGTAAAATTTATAAATTCAATCTAAAGGGTGAACAGATTGACAGGGTATTACTTTATGCTGATTGGTAAAATTTATAAATTCAATCTAAAGGGTGAACAGATTGACAGGGTATTACTTTATGCTGATTGATAAAATTTATAAATTCAATCTAAAGGGTGAACAGATTGACAGGGTATTACTTTATGCTGATTGGTAAAATTTATAAATTAAATCTAAAGGGTGAACAGATTGACAGGGTATTACTTTATGCTGATTGGTAAAATTTATAAATTCAATCTAAAGGGTGAACAGATTGACATGGTATTACTTTATGCTGATTGGTAAAATTTATAAATTAAATCTAAAGGGTGAACAGATTGACAGGGTATTACTTTATGCTGATTGGTAAAATTTATAAATTCAATCTAAAGGGTGAACAGATTGACATGGTATTACTTTATGTCTTTAGTTCTAATGTAGTAGCATTAACCTTATTACGGTTACTGTAGAATTCTATGAGCCTCTTGAAAGCAGGTTAAGTAACTTCAATGAAAAATACAGGGGTTTTCTTTCATGTTATGGTGAAGGCACTCTAGCCCTTAATAATTATATATGGGGAAGAAATAGGGGATTAAAGCCTATTTTGGGGAAAATTCTCTTCTGAAATCAATTTGAGGAATGAAATTTCAAGGAGTAAATTGGAAATTTGGGGAAAATTGCATGATTTCAAAGAAATTTTCAGAAGGGAAGGCGCCCTTTACAGGCTACAACTATATGATAAAGATCTAACAAATAATTATATGCCTACTGTAAGTCTGCACTTAAATGCTGTTCTCACTTGAACTTACCATTAATTCCAAATGGGAATGGAGGTGGATTGAACACACCACCAGCCTGTACATCAACCATTGTGTTACCTGTACGACTACTTTCTTGTATTGTTTGAAGTCCAAATCCGCTGTAATACACAAATACAAGAATAATGTGGGCTGCTTAGATCATTGATATGAACAAGTAGCATTGAGCTTGGTTTAACCTTTCACATAGTCAAGAAAAGAAAGTGATCATTTGATATGCTCTAATCCTACACTGCATTGTTTGTTTTTGTTTTGTTTATTTGAGTTTTACGTCCCTTTTCAATAGTCAGAGTCATATGAGGCAGACAGTTCACCTAGGCATCGTTCCAGGGAAGAACCAGTACTAGATTCCCATCCTCCGTAAGCTACTGCCTACTTTCTCATACAATGAAACATGATGTAGCTGGGCTTGAACCCATGACCATCTATCAGTGAGAGGTTACAGTATTTTGAAGTCAGTGACCTTAACCACTCAACCGCAGAGACGGGTCTAAAAGAAAGATGCTCTACAACTAATTGTTTTTTTATGCAACCAAATACACAATGTGACATTATGATAAATGATTAAGCATGGAAGCATTCTGACAACTCAGTAAATTAATAAATGCTATTAACACTAATAGTCAATACATGGTAACATGAACAAATCCCATGGTTACTTTTTCTGCTACATAGTGATCATAATTGTGTGAAAATACATTAAGTAACTTACATTGTTTCTGGTGTGCTTGGTGTAGAACCAGTACCCCAGGCATTTCTCTTAGTACCAGTAGTCAAGGGTGGTGACGTCTTAGGGGATAGTGGCACTGAAGTATAGAAATACATTTATATAATAAAACAACATGAATATAATATAACTTTAAAATTCCTAATTTTCTGCTTCTAAAACAATCAAAATAGTCCAACATAGATATAAAGTCAAACCTACTTTAGCAGCCACCTCTGAATAAAGGCCACCCTGTGAATAAAGGTTATTCTTTTAAAAACTGTCATTTATTATTTAGAACAAAATGACCTCTGAGGAAAGGTCTCCTGTCAATTTAGGCCACAATTTGTCTTTCCCAAGGGTAGCCTTAATTCACAAGTTTGACTAGACTTCAAAACTTTCATACATAACATTATGAAGTTGAAGTAGACTACACGAGCATATCGGACAGATGGACAAACTAAAGACTGAACAATGTAGCTACGAAACACATCTACATGTATATACAGGAATTCACATCTTTGAATAATTTTGTAATAGGAGGAAAATGAAGCAACTAATGCCGGGCTCAAACCTGTGACCTCCAGCTTGCAAGTCAGATGCTCTACAAACTGAACTAATGTGGCAGGTTAATATCATAAACAATTTATTAATACTGTATACAATATTGCTATGTTCTTCCTTCCTTTTATTCGAAGTGATTAATTGCGGCAACCAAAGCCTCTGCTATGTACACCATAGCTCAAGGTTTTGAAACTACTCTCATGTTCAAAGCATCAAAGTGATAGGAAGAGGAAAATAAACATGATGTGGGGCTCAATCACATGACCTCCAGCTTGCAAGTCAGATGCTCGCCCAACTGAAATAATCAGGCTGGTTAAGTATCACAGCCAATTTATTAATACAAATATTATATACAATACTGCTACAACAATAACTTGATTTTTTATATTCATGCATCAACAAAGGAATGAATCATGATATCATAAAGCATTATAACGTTCAAATTCAATGTCTTACTAGAAATAGTGTCACTAAAGGGAGTGAATCCAATCGGGTATCGTTTATCCGCCTTGGTCTTGCTGGTGGCACCCTCGCCACTACTGTTGCTGACGATGCTGGAATAACTGCTTGATCTACTGCTACTGGTGAGTCCGTCCGGTGAGATGTTTGTCAGGTGAGTGTTCACTTCCAGAGTCTTGGCTTGTTTCTGGGCAAACTGGTCTGTCTGTAGAGCTAACTCACTAAAGTCATCTGTAACAATATAAAATACACCAACCTTGTACATACAAAAATTTAGGAGTTTCTGAAGGCAATATACTTTAAACTCAATAGAAAAAATCATGGATGCTGATCAAAATTAGTATTTACAAACATATAAAATCTAATATGTATCATCTCTATTTTACAAGAAAATAGAACAAAAATGCTAACAAGCTATTACATACATTGTAAAAACATGCAGCATAATAGGAACTTTACTACGATGCAATCAAATAAATATCACAAACATTGTACCATAACTAAAGCACAAAGGTTACTGATATAATATAACACTAGTAACAATTTGGACACAAATTTTGGAGAAACTTATTTTTAGTTACAAAATGTGGACTGCAGAGCGCATGAATATTTAGTATGTAAAAAACCATGCTTCACTTTTTTGAGACTCATTGTTGCAAAACAATCAATTAATAAGAGTTCCATTTTTGACTTTAGAAAAATCTCGAAGTCATTTGTTTTGCATCATTTCTTTTCAGTGGATTGAACAACTTTTGACAACTACATTTCAGTTATATCAAACAGCTGGTTCACACAACCATTTTTCCTGGACTGTATTTTAACCAGTACTAACGGCATATATCGAGGGTTCAGCGCAACAGTGTCGTAACTCATATTGAAATAAGAACAAGTTACGACAGTGTTGCGCTGAACCCTCGATATGAAGTAATAAATTGACATTTTGTAAAAATTTTTCATAGAATGGTACGCATGACCTGCAGTGAGCAAGCTTCAAACCCTGATCACCAGGGTACAAATACAGGGCTTCAACCACTGTAGCATAGCCAAGGCAAGTTTAATACAGTCAGATATAATCATGCAGTACATAGATTAGTCACAATGAACTCTGTAAGAGCTTCAGTACCTTTCAAGCTAGTTAATTATGATAAAGATACAAAAGACAGCCAATATGGTCAAAATATAGTAAAAACCATATGATGCGGAAATTTTCTTAGAAAAATAAGAATTTTGCGTATTTCTGAATATTTTGCAATCTGTATACTAGTATATGGCGCATCTCTTAGATATTACTAGCAATTGCTACAGAGAAATACAAAAAGAAAAACCTATAAAGACATGATAGATTTGCAACAAAATGAAAACAAAGTTCTTAATGTTGTAATTGAAGTTTTATTAGACAAAAGTAAAGCAGATTAAAATTAGAATGAGTCAAATGCAAAGCAGAATAAAACAAGCAGGGATGGCTTATCATAAAGTTACAGTATATAGGTTGTGGAAACCCATCTTGTAGTTAATTAGGTATCGTTCTTTAAGGGCTTGCTTAGCTATCAGTTTTCAAGATAACAGATTCCTTGAAGCCCAGGGCAGGAAAAATCAATTTTAGGCAAGAATTTATCCACCATGTATAGTGAAATTTCTCTAAGTTGTATTTGTTTGGACCATGGAAACAGCTGAGTTTAGAAATGTTTTCAATATAGAAATACAAATGATCATTCCATAACAAAAACACAGGGAAAAATTCAGGACAAGAAGGTGTGTTCGGTAAAGCAAGGATTTTGGAGAAGAGAAGTTCAAATTTAGGTTTGAGTGTATGTAATTTTACTAATATACATTGTAAATAAATTTGACAGTATGACAGTGCAAGCTGCAAGTTTAGATTAGAGTGTATATTTGGGAGTTCTTTGTAAATAAGAAAGCTAAAAGGAACGGTAGCAACTGTAGCTTTCTTGTTATGAAGAACACCCGAATATGCATTCCACCAACTTTAAGTTGGTGCTCAGCCCATTTTAGTTGTTCTTCGAAACTTAGAAGTTGGAACGTCAGTTTTACATTCTATTAAGATGAGAAAGCCAAAAACTTTAAAATTCCTTGTCACTGATTGGATAAGAAAGTAAAGTGAACTGAAAGTAACCTAAAAGGGATTGCTGGAAGAATACAGAAAAGAAGAGAACTATTTGGACAGGCATTTCTATATACATGTACTATAATACCATACATTAGAATAAATAAATCAACATTAAACATGCAGTGTGCAAATTATACAAGCATTAGCAGAAGCGGCATGCGATCCCTGGTAGGTATATGCTATAAATAAAGCTGTGCGATTATATCATAGCAAGGTCATGTTTTTCATTTTAAACAGGAAAGGAGGACCTAAACTAAACCCTTTAAGTATGGGAGAAATAACCCACAAGTAATAATCAAATAGATATATCCAGGACGTCTTCTTGGTAACAATATTTATCAAGCATTTATATAATTTAATTTGAAGTTACAGGGCAGTTTTAAATGTAATAAAAACTGACAAGAGACAGCTAGGCCAGTTGAGATTATAAGCAATGTAGAGCATTAAATACATTAAGCTTTTAAAATTCATATAATTATGAAGAGATGCTTTAAAGCAACTAGCATTAAGCTATAGTAAGAAATTAAAATCAACCACAAAAGAAACAGATTCCACAAACCTGCCCATAAGGCTGTAAAACAATGGCAAAGAGGTCTGACCAGACATTAATAGCTGGCTAAAATTACAACCATCAATTTAACCAAAATTGAAATCATTTTTTCTCTAAGTTTTACAACCTTAAAGGTGGAAAAGTACATTTAAATGTAAAGTGCCAATAACCAATGTGCTATATTTATATGTGGGGGAAATCAAAAATGAGTGCTAACCCGCAGGCGAGCTGGGGTGTGGTTCATCCCACGAGGGTGGGGACGAATCACTTTCAGAGTTTGGCGTGTCCATGGCGTAGTCATCCAACATATCAAGATCACAAAGCAGACCTAAACACAACAACATGAGATCTTCATGTAACACAATAACAACAACAACAACAATTATGTCTAATCATCTAATAATCAATGTAAAAAATAGATACACAATAAAATACACAATACATAGCATTTCGAGGAAGATAAAAAAAATGTGTAAGTCAAATAAATTACAATAAATGCCAACAAAAATACATTTTGTATTGCATTAAAAAAAGAATGAAAACTCAGGCATACCTATCACAGTATACAATAAAAGTATCAACATACATATCGTCTTCTATTGAATGGATAAAATTAGCACTAGACACATTTTTTTTTTCAAATTTAAGGCAATGCTTCACATTTCTATGGAGCTGTTCATTACAGGCATTTATAACAGATACTTTGGACTAAGTAGAGATCAAGGAAGATTATACCATGGAACTGAATTGATGAAATATTTGAAATGGAAGTATTTCGTATCTGCAACTTCATTCTGACTGACTACTATTGAACTAAGTCAGGGATGTCACCAAGCTGAAGTCTATAATCCTGTAAATTACTGTCTTTTGTGTTGTTTTCAGTAAAGAGAGTGATCTCCCTTGCAAATTGACTTCGGCAGAAGTGTGAGATTACTCATGGTATCAATTGCCAACCAACAAATGGTGTCATGATTTTAATGAAATATGAGTATAGTTTGTAAATTATCAGCCACAGTTGATTCCACCCTCAACAGCCCCTTCTCCCCCCCAGTGGTCCCGGAGGGTCTAGATCGGGAAATCCGGCTTATTGCCAAACTTTGACACCCCCTTAATATTGTAACTAATACTTACAAGACAGTTAAATATGTTAATAGGATAAATAAAAATGCTAGCTAGACAACACAGTAAATACCGTATATACTCGACTATAAGACGCATTTTTGAGACTCAATTATCAAACTTGACGAGGGGGATGCGTCTTACAAGCGAGTCACACTGGAGAGATAAAATATTTTTTCCAAAATCTTATACTTTTGACAGAATATTTCATTTTATCGACCGTAGATTGCGTTTTCGGCGAGGCACCCCCACCCACTATTTGTCCAACAGTTTAGCAAAAAAAAAAACATTACCTACCGTATAATATGTTGTCAGCATTAATAACTTTCTGTTCTTATCTTATCTAACAGGTTCCTTCACCCTTAGATGAATTATTTCATAATTAAGAACGAGTTAATCGTGTAAAATGTCGGCATCCTTTGATGTAACAAAATTTTCCTTGACACTTTTTCTTTTACGACTTATGAACAATTCACCGCCTTTGATCGATTAAATCATCCTTATTTCTAAAGTTCTATAGTAATTAGGTCACAAATTCAGCTCAACTTATGACCAAAAAAATTTTTATATCACTTAGACCCAGAGGTTTAAAGTCCGCACATATTTTCCCACACTCCCAGACTTGTAACTATATTGATTTTCTATTTTTAGCGGTGTTGAAATATGCTTAGGTTTAAGGTTAATGTAACTGACGTCATAAATGATGCAACCCGTCAATCAAATGATCAGTTTCTTGCTCTCTGGTGAATATTTTACTCACATAAATTGAATTTAAATGTGACACACAATTACGGATATTTTCTGTGTAAATAATTTGTTACTGGATTATTTAGTAAGGTACGAGATTAATACAGATGTTATCACTTATCAGTGACAAAGAAGTTGTATTAGTAAATCATTAAGAGTTCTATTTGAGGTAATGCACATCTTGATGGCTTTTGTTTTCTTTGGTCGTGGTTTAGCAAGTTTGACACATTGTTTTGTTTGTGTGTGTGTTAATTTCTTTTGTATCCAGTGAAATTAGCACCTTTTATATCTCAACTTATCAAAAGCACAGTCTGTATGACATAATCGTTGCTGATTGCAATAGGTTAAACATTTGAATTAACATTACCTGGGGGCATTTCAGAATAACAGATTCTCTTACTGTGCATTATGGGATATATATTAATTAACAGCCTGTAGAAGTTACTCCCCTTTGTTAAATTCTACTTTCTGTTTTAAACGACGGTCGGGAGCGATGCAATTTCTGCTTTGAAATAAAGCAATAATTTGCTGTTATTGTTTGATTTTAATCAGTTTATGTCAGAAGATTAACTCCCTCTGGAACTTTTAACTATCCTCGCTCGATCGCAAAATTCGACAGCGTCTTATAGAAGGGTCAATGCTAAATACCCCAGATTGCTCGTCCATTTCATAGGTGCGTCTTATAAGCGCATGCGCCTTATAGTCGAGTATATACGGTACTGTAAATCACTTTATATTCGCGTGATCTTTATTTCGCATTTTTGCCCACCCTGAATATATTCGCGTATTTATGAATTCGCGTCTGAAGGCTCTTAATTTAAATTTCGCGAAGGCTTTGAATTATAAAATAAATAAATAGATAAATAAAACGGGTGAAACTTATATCATGCAGTACCTGTAAAAATTAATCGTCAAAACCTGTTACAATCTTGAATATAGAAAAGTGAAAAACTGTCCGTTAATCCCTATTGTTATCTTAAGAAATGCAATTAAATCTCCAGATCATTATACCAAACATTGTCCCCCAGGCAACATGCACAATATTTGTTTGTTTGATGTGTTTAAGACACACCAATTAGCACAACTACATAATTATTATGTTAACGAAACACAATATACATGTATAGTGTACATACAGACAAGTGGTATGTTTATTTATCAGTCTGTCTACACATTTAATAATGAAAGTTTCGGACAATGATCTTCGGATAGTAATTACGTTATATTAACAAATTTACGCGGATTTATGAATTCGCGAAGCCTTCCATTCGCGAATATTAGCGAAAATAAAAACATCGCCAAAAATACCAGATTTACAGTAGCATACAAGCTAGGTTGAATCTCATTCATAAATATCTATGTTATTTAAGTGTATTTCACCAGGTTCAGTGTATAACTCCATGAAAACATGCATTCAAATATAATGTATTGGCAACTTCTTGTGTTTACACAAATTTTGTAAGAGAGCTTGGGGCAGTTAGTAAAACCCCAAACATCAGATATGAAGAAATTTGAAGTCAGTGTCCAAGTTCTAGAGATAGCTATTTGCCTCCAAACATTAATTAATTCATACAAGTGGTAAAATATTCCCAGTTCTAGAGAAACAATCTTCGAGCAAGTTGTGGTCGAATGTTAACTTATTTATTGAAGTATTAACAGAAGCTACCAATAAAAGACAAAGTTATCAGAGAAACATAAACACAAGACTAGCTTCTGAGTCATGAAATTATCAGACAAAAGATTTCATTAGCACAGAATTCCATGGAAATATTATATTTTCAAGCAACTTGACTCCCATTAACCAATTATCACACAAATCTGTTATCAAGTTGATTTGTTGAAATTTTTTTATATGCCTTTAAAATAGAGCATTATTTTATCCATACATTATTTATTGATTACACACATTCAAGAGACAATTATAAACACTATGTTGTGAATGCAAACATCAAGGATGAAACCAGAAATGTGTCAGGAGGACTCGAGTGCTCTCCCCGGACAGCTAAGGGGCCATAACCCTGTGAAAATGCTTGAATTTTTAAGGAAATCAAACTTAACCTGTATTTTATTTTTATATACCTTCATGTTAATTATTAAACCAATCCATGGAATATTTCTGGAATTATCGCTCATATGGAAACCAAAATATGAACGGACTGACAGGGGAAACACTTTATGCTCTTCCGCCATTTCGAATGACAGGGGCATAATAAAACAATGTGACACATGTATGGGTACAAACCTTTCTGTTTGTCCTTGACATTCTTCTCAGTGTCTTTAATTGTGGTATTAATTTTCTTCTTCTTTGATTTGCTTTTCTCAATGTTGTATGGTAAGTCAATATCAACAGGCCTGCAAGGTATGTAGTACAGAATTAATATAATGAACACTATTATATAATTCTCATGTACATATATACATACAGTCAAACCTTTGTTAACAGCCATCTTGGAATCGAGTCCACCCATCAATTAAAGCCATTCTCTTAAAAAAAAACTTTATCCGGACAGACGGACCGACAGAGTGACTCCAATATACCCCCTCTCAAACTTCGTTTGCGGGGGTATAATAAAGGCCACCAGTCAATAAAGGCTGTTCTTTTTAAAAATTGTCATGTATTGTTAATAACAAAATAAAGACCATCTGTCAATAATGGCCACATTTAGTCTTTCCCAAGGCAAGCTTTTGTTCACATGTTTGACTGTACTTGGTTAAAATAAATTTCGCCCTATATAATATTGCTAACAAAGATCAGCCACAAAGCTAAAGATTTCATTGGTCGCCCTTACAGCTCCATTATAAAATTAACCAATGGCATGGCAGCATTCTGAGATAAGTGTTTTCTCTATGGAATATTGATTGTAAGATGCATGACAAGTCTCTACATAGCAGCAAAGGTAGGTATCAAATAAGTTGATCACATAAAACAACAGGACATCAAGTTTACACAAATTTATAAAGATATTTTACCCAGTTTTAAGTTGGTCGCCTCCATATTGTCCTTTGATTTTCTTGTAAGCTCGGGATTTCGACGTCAGTTCAAATTCATCTGTATCATCATCATGCGATATTATCTTAAGGGGCTCCAAATTACGGGCCTTGCTCTTTTTCTTATGTTTGGGTTGGGGCGGTGGTATCGGTTCCAGAGTATCGATTCGGGAACCAGTTATCTGAAACACAAGACAAACATACACTGAATTCAACTATACAATGTTTGTAGTGCAAAGCTGCATAATTTCATGGTCAATGCTTGAATTTATTATTAGCTTCGGTGAGATTCAAATTTATATGATAATTTTTGCTATACCGGTGGTCAAATGTACAACCATGTATCTAACAATGCACTACATGCTACTATATAAACATGTGGAATGGGACATACCCTAACGGTAAAACGAAAGTAAACTATCGACTGTGGTATGAAGCTTTAATATTGGCATTCAGCAACCATGTAATTATTCAGCTTTGACAGTTAAATAAAATAGCACACTAGTAAAGGCTTAATTTAATTTTTCCTCTTTTGTTCACAGATAATCTGTAGGTAGTCCATTATACAGAATAACAGAACAGTTGCCACAATTTAGAGAATAACAAGTTTAGAAACACAATCTCTTCTAAGGATGAACAAATGACCTGAAATGAATAGATCCTGTGAAGGTTGTCATGTGGAACCAACATCATAAGTTTGATAATTGTAGGTGGAAGGTTTTTTATTTTATAGGCAAGGTTATTTGGCACTAACAAGCAGACAGACCAAAAATAATATGCCCCCAATCAATTGATATGGGGGCATAAAAATTTGGACATGATTTCATTCTGCAAGAAACCCACAAGAAATTAACTAGTATACCTTTTCCTCAATGTCTCCCGCTGATGAATCTGTTGTCGTTGATGATGTTTCATCTTTATCATCGTGACGAAGATTTAGTCGCTCCTTTACTAAGTTGTCACGTTCGGGTTTACTTCTTAGCTTCTTCTGGCTTTTCTGTTTGTCTTCTAGAAATCAAACATAATAATTATTATACTGTTCATTTTTATGTGTTATTACATCATACTGTGATATATTCAGCAAGTAGGAAGGATTCATACTAACCAATTTATTAATGACAATGCATTATTAGAAGTAAAGCACTAAGATATTAATTCAAAATTTAGAGTGAATCATTAATGATTAAATAAACATTTTTGATCACAAATTGTTGTTGATTTGTCAGCCAAAATTCCTTCAATTTTGATTTTAAATTTCAATCATAGAAAAAAACTACCAACAAATTTATTGCAGTAAACAGTTTGCTATTTAGCATGAAAAGAATGAACTATCTCAAAACAAGGGAAGAACTTGACACCAAATCCTTGCGCCGAGGTTTAGATCAGTCACCTAGCTCAAATCTCATATCCCTACTCTTTTCGAATTGTTTTTCTTTACTTGGTTCTTTATCGTGTCCTGCGTAAAGCACCAATACAACCCTCGCCTTGCTTTTTTACTTTGATTTTCTGACACAGTACTTGGCTCAAGATTCGAACCACCATCTTAAGAGTTCAGCATGTTACCAAAAGACCACCGACCTCTCCTCAAGTTCTATAACCTTGAGACCTGATTTACACATCAATACTATGTGTATACTTACTATCATATGATTTGACTTCATCAAAGCCTGCTAATCCACTGGAATCAAGTGATGTCACAATTTGGGGTTGCGTCATTTCCTTGTTATTATTCTCATTATATTTCTTCTCTGGTTGCGCACTATTGGATTTATTGCCTGATTTCTTATCGTAACTAGAAGAGGTATTTATACTCTCAACTGGAGGTGTGAACTCAGTATGTGTGCGTTTCACAGCCTTCGTTTTACGTAACGTTAACTTCTGCGACTGGTGATTGTAAGTTGAGTTGGATTTCTCAGGTATAACTGATTCCTGCACAGGTTTTTCTTTATCAGTTGCTGCATTTGTCGATGATTTGTTAACTACTGAAGCTGCATCATCAGGGCTAATAGGTACATCGACTTTTTTACGTCCCGATGACGGTTTACGGACAAAAAAGCTTTTAAATAAGTTAGACAGATACACAGTGAATGATTCTCCCATTTTGTGCTCAATGTGACCATTAGACATTTCCATCATAGGTCGAGGAAATTTATTCAGTAAATTAGGCGGGAGATGGGTTTTAGGCGAAGCCGTATTTGACTGAGTTGTAGTGTGTGTTAAACCGATAGCTTTAAGATCAAATATTTTTTCTTTCTGGTATCCTGTGCTGCCATTACACATTTTAACTTTACGTTTTAAAATGTCCGCCTCAAATATTCTATCTGCTTCAAAATATGATGCCACCAGAATACAAAATAGAATAAAACTCATCACACAAACTATGGAGTAATACAGTAAAGGCTCCCAGTTCGGTCTAGGTAAAGACGCTGCACATTTAGATAAGGTATGCGGAGGAACTGTTGCTTGTAGCGTATAATTAAATTCGTTGCCTAAACTTGTAAATATTGTTAAAGTCCTTTGTATTCTTGACATAGTAAAATCTGGCGTAAACCTGAAATACATAATATGACATACATGTACAAATAAAACATCACAGAGGCCTACATTCAGTAAACGACTTTAAATTGTAACACAAAGTTGAAATTGAAATCAGATGCACAAATGTGTATTTTGTACAGATTATACAGAAATTGAGTCAATATTTAATAATCATGGCTAAATGTGAAATTTAACAAATTTAGCACCTTGAATCATGCGAATCTTCAATATTTATGAATACAATGACCAGAATTTTTGGATTTTTTATAATCCTGAGAAAATTGTTCATCAGTCAAACCTGTGAACAAAGGCAATTCTTGGTAAAGACAAAATGTGACCATTATTGACAGGTGGCCTTTATTCAGAGGACATTTTGTTCTTAATAATCAGGTGTATTTCAATGGAAAAAACACTTTTTGCATGATGAACGGGCCGAATACTTGACCTTAAAAATGTCATAAAAAAGGCCTGTTAAAGGATGGACAGTATGCAAAGCTAAATTTCAATAAAAGAAGAACTTACGCGATATCTATTTTTCTGCTTGTATTAGGCATCATTTCGTATCCCTCACACTCTAATACTCGGAAACCATAACCTTCACAGGCTACGTTGTTTATTCTATACCCATGTACATAAAACGGTAATTCCCCCGTATTACGTAATGTAAAAGTTCTCTTCACAGTAAAATTAGGAACTAAACCCTTCGGCTGTTTTCTCTCTGTAATAGATAACACAATTATAAATATGTGATAAACTGGAGATTTATTTCAAGGATGTTTAATAGTGTATTTTTAATTTGAAATATTTCAAAAGCTGAAATTTCCATTCATTCTATGGACAGGAAAAAAAATATCTGCATCAAGCTTGAAACATTATATACACATTTTCAATTAATATACAAATGAGTCATAAATTTGATAATGACCATATTCATTTCAACATTACATAGTAAATATGTACATGTACCTATCCAAATTGAGTTTTTATTGTGATTCAACTGACAAACATGTAAACGAAGGTAAAAAATGAGAGAATAGAAAGACATTGTCTATATTTAGGGATATATTTAGTGCACAGGGCTAGCGCTGGCAATTTTTTTTCTTGAGCCAATTCTATTATCCAGGGGTCAGGGGGCTGCAGGCACCCGCAGGGTTAAGGGGCAGTGCCCTTATGGGGGGTAACAGGGGGGCAAAGCCCCCCTTGGCGAAAATGAATTTTGAGACCTGCTAAATCTAATTTCTGAGGTTTAAATAAGATTAGTTTGTTACAATATCTATTGCTTAAATCCTCAAAAGATATGCTGAAACCAGGTCCATATCATACAATGACCATTTCTACTCATACTTTCCTAAAACTCATTACCTTGATAATAGTTGTTGCTGCTGAATAGGTAAGCTACCTCCATGTGTTCTTTTTTAAAATCATCAAAACCTTATTACAAGAATGACGAATGTTTCAGTTTTATAGAGAATTTATCTAAAATGCATACATGTAGGCAAACATATAGTTTGGCCTGTAGTAGGGCATAATACTTCCCATTATGAACAAAAAAAATCATGAACAAAAAGCAGAAAACTTTAACGTTTAATTTTATTTCTAAATTCTAAAAAGATAAAAATACACACAGATATGCATAGATTTACGTTAACAAGCACAAAAGTCGAGCTATTAATTTTCCGTAAGATACGTCTCGACCCGTACAACTTTGGTACCGGAAAAAACGGACCGTATAACCGGCGTTTATTCGTCATTATGATAATTAGTTTTATTTGGCGATGTTTTGACTTTATCCTTAAATATGGCATAGATAAAGCGAAAGTAGGATTTCGGAAAATCGTAACGTGTTCTTGGCTAATAGATCTAAATTTAATCCGTATACCGGTGCAGTGAACCATAAACGGTCAGTAATTGTCATGCAGACCAAATTCACATCGGACCATTCTATGCCTCGCGGCTGTCTCATTGTTAAAGGTGCGAAATTGGCGACGCTGTGATCAACAATCGTGTCATCATTTACACGCGACTGCCGCAGGCGGTTTGTTTATATTGACTTCCACAATTGATTTCTGAATTAATCAGGATTAGTTTGGGTATTATGTTTAAGTAGATAATTAAAATGTGACCAACGCGCAATGAATGTTCAATTTTCGGACTTTAGATTCCGAAAAGCAAAAGTCGTACTTTTTCGAGATTTTAGCCAAAATGAATTTTCTTGAGCCAATTTTTATATCTTTGAGCCATTGGCTCAATTGGCGAACGCCAGCGCTAGCCCTGGTGCATTTATCAATAAATGTGTACCAGAAGAATTTAAGGAGACTGTTATTCACAGGTGGTCTCTACGTTACAGATGACCATTAACACTGGTGGTCTCTATTCACATGTGACCATTAACGAAATTGGACTCTATGTCACATGTGACCATTAACACAAGTGGCCTCTTTTCACAGGTGACTATTAACAAAAGTGGACTCCATTTACAGGTGACCATTAACACAAGTGGTCTCTATTCACAATAGACCATTATTTAAGGTTTGACAGCAATCTGATTTAATTGTTGCAAGTCTTTACTTACTATCACAGTTCTTAAGATGTTTTTCAGTGATATCGAACTGTAATGTAGAAACTCCAGGTTTTTTATTATTTAGTTTCATCTCTCCTCTACCACCTTGTCCAGCTATCACTATAGCATCTATGATGGTTAAATTATTCCTGTAAGATAAACAGTACAAGATTAAAGCAATGAAATAACATTATGATCCATTCATACGAATTTAATAACACCAATTATAAGGGTGACAACAGAGCCAAATTCAAAATCCTGAAAATCGTACATGGCTGACCATTTTTGCCAAACAAGAGGCCTTCCACCACATTTTTTCCATATTGAACTCAAGTTATTGTAAAAGAAAACCCTTCAGAGCAGATAAAATTGACCATAACTTTGCCATTTCTTGAGATATTTTCATCAAACAACTTTTAATTTGCTCATAAATCATAGCTCTCCCAGGACAGAAAAATCCGGAATATGGTCACCCCTGTACAAAACATGACCTTACCTAACTATAAGAAGTGAAGTTTTCATGGAATCATCTTTTGGTTTAAATCCAACTTGTACTTTGATTCTAACATCTTTCTGAAGGCAGGTTGTAAGTGTATCTCTGCTCGATTTTACTCCTAATGAATCATCCAGACTATTACGAATGTCTTTATACAGACCGTCTTGTTGATTCTGGAAAGAGAATAGAACTCACAAACTAAACAAGACTTTAAAAAAATTAACATAAATTTGCAAATGAAACAATTTGTTTTTCAGTGGTTTTACTACTATTCTTCAGTGCTATTTCAGTGTATGGCAGATAGTAAATAATTTTTTTTTTCCTGAACTGTATTCTTACCAATAGTTACTTATCCTTTCAAAAAGACCCTGAAACGTCTCCGAGTAGGGAGGAAACCCGACATTTTGGTCAAATTTTCATGAAAGGGAATAACCCGCAGCGACCAGGATTCAAAACCGGATTGCCAGGTTAAAAATCCTGCACACTAACCACAATCATTTCCCACATATGAAACCAATACATAAACCAAGAATGTTACGAAGTGAATCCCTTAGATCTGTGACCCTCATTCGTCAGGATATCTAAATGTAGCACTCCTTAAAATCAAGCTCAAATATGAAATCCTGAAATTCTTAAAGAATCAAGTCTTTAAAAGCATGGAAGCTTCACAATCAAAACTTGAAACTTTTCTCTGAGCAACTAGATACATGAAACATGGTATAATAATTAGTCGATAGGTATAACTTACATTTAATTCTTCTAACTCAGACAGTATAAATATGTCTTCATCTTCTGTTTCTACATACTCAGAAAAATGAGCAGGTAAACTGAAATATTACAATAATTCCTTACATTAATACAGTCAAACAGTCAAAATTACCTTTAATAAAAGGTCACCTTTTAATAAAGGCCACTTTTTGTCTTTCCATAGGATTGCCTTTTTTCACAGGATTGACTGCACATTGTTGTTAAATCAGAATGGTATTAAACAAAATACAACTAGAAACGTGTCCTTAAGACACAGATGCCCCTATTCTATTATTCTGGTCATGGTACACTATGTGTGACACAAGATTTTCACATATGTAAAACCAAAATACAATTCAAAGGCAGAAAACACCAGAGTTTTCACCCTTTGCCAGAGTAAAAACCCTTTATGGACAACTTCTTTTGTTGATAAACATTCCTGTATAACTTTATAACTCTGCATCAAATACTTTTTGAGACATGTGTGACCCAGGTATTCCATAATTCATATGTAATACTAAAATACAAATTCAAGGGCAGATAACTCTTTCAGCGTGAGGGACCAAAAAAGCTGACGAGGACATGATGCAGAAATGCTTCATTGCATTTGTTTGAAAATTCAATCCTTAGATTTGAAATCTTCCAATAAACATTGTGACAAACAGACAGACAGACAGACAGACAGACAGACAGACAGACAGACAGACATACTCATGAGAGGTATGTTGTGGGGTGATCCCTTTGATATTTTCGGTGTTTTTAACCCCACAAGTCACACCCCACAAGTCGAAATTATCCCCACAAGTCCAGTTTGTACGTATCTGAACCCCACAAGACCTAAATGTACGAACCCTAACCCAAACCCTAACCCCACAACCACCCTTGCATGCGTACAGACAGACAGACAGACGGACAACTTACCTGTCATGTAGTAGATCTATAATTGTTTGAGGATTAGGATAAACATGAAGTGGTAAAATCTGCACCACTACCGGAATGTCTGCTGTATTTTCAACTACCAAATCCAGAGTCTGTAAGAAACAAGTCATATAATTATATGCATGAACTATTAAAACATAATATAAGCAAGAAGAAAAAACGGTGTAACCTCCCTATGACAGCCACCAATGGGAAGGACAAAAATGGCTGTTGCATGGAGGTGGCTGTAGTTAAGGGAGTGAAAATGGAGTAAACGTCAATTTGGGATCCTCATATATTGGCTGTAACAGGTAACTGGCTTCTGTTCGGTGACCGTTCATGGAGGTCACCCTGTACTAGGACTTACTGTACGGCTAACGAATTTCTTTTTATCTCTAAACTAGATATAAATAGTCTATGTGATAATGATGTTATAATACCATCACTAGTTTTTGCATTGAAAAAAATCTGTATCCTAGATTATTAAGGCATTTGTCAGATCTAGCTGAATTAATCACGATTAATTATATTACTCTATCACAGTCAAGTGGAATACCAGTCTCTGACAGCGGCCATGTAATTGGTTAATTCAAAAACTATATTTAAAACCAGCCAATCAGAACGAGATATTTCTAGACTGGTCTTTAAACTTCTATTTAAAATTCATGTGTGACAAATACTTACTGATAAATTTCCAATCTGTGTCAAGGGAAATCTGACACGATTTCTACATGATTTTCTTATGATATCTGGCCAGTGGTATTGAACATGAGCAGAAAATAAAAATCCCTGAACAGTACTTGTATCAATTTCAATAGTTACATTGGCTCTGAAAAAAAGAGAAAAGTATTTGAAAAGAAAGATTCACTGCAACCTCTCCACAGCAACATCCTATATGAGAAGCAAAATTATTTTGTTGTTGAGAGGTTGTTGCTGTAATAGGTAGAATTAATAGTTAAATCGTGAAGTTGGGAAAATCATGCTGTTGTTGAAAGGAGGTTGTTGCTCAAGAAAGGGCCGTTCAGTAGAGGTTGTTCTGCATAAGCAAACAGGACTTTTATATAGTAAGAAGTTTTAAACTTATAACTACATTTCATAATATTATCCTCCGGTACTCTATTCTGCTGCACATCGATTACGATGCCATTCTTGTTTTGATCTCGTTTTCGATTTTGTATTATCGTGTGACGTCATCCCCGCAGAAATTTACAAGTAAACATAAACATGATGTAAAACGATAAATAAATTATCAAACTTTGCAATGCAAAGGTATTTTATTGCTTTATTTTTACCTTAGTTATCATAAATAATAATTGATTCTTAGGTGCGTCTGAACAGTGTACGCGAGGTTTCAACTTTATAATGGAACAATCTTAACTATAACACTTAATATTATTCACTGATTATATAATTTTAACACCACTCCAGTCAAACCAGAATAAAATCAAAGCTCTGAAGGCACTGATATTGTTCGGAACTTGGGGTGACTATTGGGTCCAGTTTTGACAATCGCAATACTATTGCAATTGCTGAAAGTACTATTGTGATACTATTGCTATTGATGGAAATTATTGCGATACTATTGGAAAACCACTGAGATTAACTTGTAAATGCAAAATTGCATAGTGATATAACATTGTTGTAAATTTATACTCGCGCCTTGTATTTCCGCGGTACCCATATATCTGCGGTATATCATACTTCCAGTATAAACAGAACTATGCGCCACCTGTAGGTGACCTACTTACACAAAATGGCTACTTTCATATTGTTCTTACAGTTTCTGCAATAGTTTTTTTCCGTATAAAGGTATTTGCATAAAAACCAAAAGATTATATGAATATTAACTTATTTTCAATGCTCATACACAACTGCTAAAAATGGCTTCCTACTTATTGTTAAATTCATGTCGTTTTACGAATCACAAATACCAATCGTCTGTTTGCACTATTTCATGACGTCACTTGAATATTGATGGACAGTTAAAGGTTCCTTTTTCTTATGCAATTGTTTTAGCAATAATTATGGGGCTAGTCATGAAGTGGTTACCGCGGAAATATGAGAATGTACCTTTAAAATATGGCTGCCGCCGTCAGTCGGTCCAGAATGTATTTTAAACCATTCACATAAGAGTGAGAAAAATAAGATTAGTCCAAAACAGGCCGTAAGAAATAAAACGAAAGAAATATCACTTGATTAATGCAAGTTAAGTTCTTTTATTTGTGTTTTCTACAGTTTTAATGATAAGTACCGTGGGAATACAAGGCGCAGGTATATATTAAAATGTTTATGGAAATGATTTAAAATGAATTTGACAGAAATAGAATATATAAAACTCAATTCAAATACTGCATTGATTGCTTTTTGATGTGTGGGGTTATTAATAATTGTTTTTTATAACAAGATGCAATGGAAGTTATCGGTGATAATCAGGGACTTTACGTTATTTACAGTTGAATAATAAAAATTAATCTTACCTATCTTTTCCTTGATCTTGAATATTTTTCCATCTTTGTCTGAGATGTTTATATAATGATTCATCTGTTTCTACTACATCTTTGTTCATCTGTAATCCTTGAACCCATCTATGACCAGCTGAATGTAGATATATATAATTCATAATCAGGGGTGTCAATAAAGCCAAATTAAAAATCCTGCAAATCATACGTGGCTGACCAGTTTTGCCAAACAAGAGGCCTTCTATCTCATTGTTTCTGTTTTGAACACAGGATGCATTATAGAAAATCTGTCAGAGCAGATTAAATTGACCATAACTTTGCCATTTCTTGAGATAGTATTGTCAATTTATTATTTCTAAAAAATGATAGCTCATTCAGGACAGATAAATTCCGTAATTCCGGCTATATCTGGAATATTGTCTCCCCTGAACAATGAACAGTGAAAAATGCAACAAAACTTTGGATTAACTTTCGTCCTATTTAACAAGAACCAGTCCTGTTATAATTGGATTCTTTTCTGGTCAAAAGCTAGTCAAGGCACTAAGTAAACCTAATATCAAAAGGTATTAGTGCTTGTCTATACTGAGATTGGCCCAGTAATACTCAGAAAGAGGAATTTAGGTAATTGACTTGTTTAAAATTAATAATGCTCATTTCAGAATTATAACAGGACCATGATGTGGGGGGAGGGTTGGTATGTAAGGACAGGGTTTAAAATGATGGTGCAAGGATGAAATGAAACTGCATTTTATTCACGTTGTTAAATTTTGAAATTTTAAAACACTCAATTTTTATTCTAATTCAAATATTTATAAATGCTATGTTCAATTTTTATTCTGATTTGAATATTTATAAATCCTACGCTTGTGTGACAAAACTAGAAATACATGCAATCCTAATGCGTCTTAGATAAACACAATATAATCAGTACATAGTTTAACATGACAAGATTTTATACGCAAATGAAATTTCAAAATCTGCCAAGCAAATCCTGACTGATATTACAATAAAATGAATGTTATATGAATAGAATATCATGTTCATCGATTTCCCATGAAACAAATTGAGATGATGTTAAATATTTACTGATGGATAAAACAATCACATTGATAGATTGGATGGTATATTTTGATCCATGCTAATCAATATCATGTCATATAACACTCTGCATGATGATAATTTATTTGTGTGCAGTAACCTTGACAACAAAACCATCTTTTGGAACAAAAGAAACTTTAAAACAAAAGCGCCGTGAGCAGTGCCTGAGCTTGTCTGTTCACCACTTCAGTGAGATCTATCCACCAATGAAGTTACATGTTGCCACCTCTTATAGTTTCTGAGTTAAAAGCATGAAGTGTCTGCATGATTCAGACGCTGCAGTGATCACAACAGCTCAACTTTTTCTTCGAAAACAGACAAGTTAATAAATGAGGTAGTTCTGTAACCTAATTCATACACATAAAATATTGAACACCACAACAAAAGTAAGACCATCCGTAAAAAACATTCTGTTTTGGGAAATGCTACCCACTAAAAATTTTAACAACCCTGGGTTTAGCGCGCATCACACCAGCCCAGACAAAGCAAACTCCAAATTTGACTTTGACCTCCCAGTATGACTTCAACCTTACAGGCACATGTCTGGTTCTGGCATGCTACACACTGTCTAATGTAGATGAACAATCATTCCAGGTCATTTTGAAATCCCTCAATAAACAACAATTTTACAGCCTTAACAAGACATGTGATGTGACGGAACATTTTATGTGATTCTAGTATAACCCCAAACACAGATAGTGGGTGGGGTATAATAATAGGTAGTTATCATATGAGGTGGTAGCAATTAAAAGGTTGCTGAAAAGTGAGATTTGACTTTAAGTGTTACTTAATGACATTATCATACAAGGCAATATTACGAAATAATATTTCTTCCCTGTCTTTAGTCCCAGATTTTATGTTAATTAAATTTTAGTCATTTTGTAGACAAATATAAATTCTAAAAATCATAATCGCTATGAAGGGTAACATTAAAAAATAAAATTTTCATTGCAATATTCAAGATGAAAAAAAGATAATTATTTACCTAAAGTATGTGTTGGTAAACCCACATAACATTCATCTTTGCATTCTTTTCTACTATCAAAATATATGTTTCCAATCTGAAAATGGTAAACAGAAAGATAATGACATGCAATTTTGTTTATAACATTTTTTTCGCCCCTTTTCAACAGTCAGAGTCATATGAGGCGGACAGTTCACCTAACCATCATTGCTCGGAAGAACCAGTACTGGACTCCATAAGCAACTGCCTACTTTCTCACACAAAGAGACATGGTCAGTAGTGGGGCTTGAACCCATAAACCTCCATCAGTGAGAGGTTACAGTGATCAGAAGTCAATGTCAACGACCTTAACCACTCGACCATGGAGGCGGGTCTAATGACACACAAGAGGCTACGTTCAATAAATGCATATACCCCAGCGTCAGCTTGACTTGACCTCATACAGACAGACGGACAAACAAGTCGATCACTTTACACTTCCGCATCATTTGACACCAGGGGCATAAAAACAGGAATATGGTGGACAGTTTCAGCAATAAAAAGCATTTTTTAATTATTTGATAAAAAAAAAAAAACACGAATTCAACAATTAAAGCATAATCAAAAAATTATTTCTCAGCAAACAATTTCATTTTCTTTTACAATATCTGAATTTATATGGGGCAATAAAAATCATCAGAGACTGTTGCCAGCAACTCATTCTATGATAATGATTTGCCTAAAGGCATTAAATATTGATGTACACACATGTACACTTCTATGAGTGTATTCTTGTCAAGTTAAGCATGATATAATATTTGAGAATGTTTGCTTCCCTATTTTTAAAATACTCAAAGATGACACTTCCCTTAAAACATCGAACAAGGATACACAGTCAAGATGCCTACTTAGATATGATGCGAAACTCTTCCCACTAAGTTCAATTTAGATCAATTAAGGAAGTATCAGTTTAATCTCTATTCTGTCTATACAACAATTCTATAATATCACTACAATTTTCATGATATAAGTCTTATTTTTCATCTTTAAGGAAGATGGCAGGCCCTTAGAAAACAGCATCTTGAGGGGGGAAAAGGGAACAATAGCATAAATAACTTCCTTTCATATTATTACCAATAGATTATAGCCTTGATGATCAGTTAAATGACCTTTTGTACCAAAAATACTTAAAGAAAAATGAAATTCTACAGAAGGGGATTCTTGATGAATTTAGGGGGAAATTTCGAGGCTAAATCAGCCCCCCCCCCCCCCTAAAAAAACACTGGATACTTACAGTATTATTAGTTTGTGGTTTGAGAATTAATGGCTTATCACCAGAATGGTTAAATTCTCCTTTTTTATTGACAAAGAACCACCTTAAGTCTGATGGTTGAAATGACACAGATTTAAACACCATCTCGTCATGAAAAGTACTATGAACCTGCAATATTTTCATGGGAATTCTACCCTGAAAAAGAGAGAAAATAATCTTGTTAAATATAAAACATCTAGACTGGTCTTCAATGTTAGCCCTGGACCTTGGACCAAGTCCATCAAAATGGCCATCAGTCCAGTAAGTTTGTAAGTTAGTGGTCCGATGGTCCAGTCCATTTTTTCAGTGATAGTTTTACCATGTTTCAGAAGAAATGAATGAAATATTTTAATCACTTTCGAAAAATATGCATACTCTTTTCGGTCCACTTCAAGTTCATTCGGTCCAGTAAAGTTTGCATTTTCATTTGTCCAGTGCTTTTTTCGTGAAGACTGCTATATTACACTTCAGTTATTGAAATAATGTGCTTACTGTGCTACAATGAGATGTGTCTTGTTTATGATACAAGTTGATTTCTCTAAAATCATTATCTTGACCATAAGAGGTAAACAACATAATTATAAAGCAACAATTACACAAAGATTTATGCTGACATGACTGACAATTCATGGTAACATAAATTGTGCCAGTTTTCAATAATTACATTTTTCTGGAGAGATACAACAGTATGGTGATTTCATTTATTTTGTTGGGCTCAATTATTGTTGTTTTATCTAAAATGGTGGTTTAACTAAAATTTCGTGAGGACGTAAATTCGTTGATTTTTATATTTTTAAAAAGAAATTGTCTTATTGTTTTCTGTCACTTTCTTCAACTAAAATGACCTCTTTAGATTTTCAGAGCTTTTGACTTCTCATTTTTGGAAAATATTTGAAGTTGTATGGTTTGCAGTACAATTTGGGATAATTCCAAATTTCGTATTATTGACAGGTATTTCAGCATTTATATTTGTATGGATTTGATTTTGTGGATGAGCTGACTCTTAAAATCCACCATATTAAATACCCAACGAAAATAAGTGAAACCTCAGTAACTAGATTTGGATGTTAAAATATATCAAGATTATGAAATTCAATGTTAACATGATTATATTACATTTTCCTTTTGAATAAACGAAATAATCTATTACACTTCACAATAAAATGTTAATGTTGCATAATGGAAACTGTAGTATAAACTTATAGATTTACTTACAGGAAATACTTTGTCAAATATGACTTTCTCAGGTATGGCATGTAAACTACCTTCTGAAGTTCTAACGAGTACTGGGATATATATTTCCTGAAACAAAATACAACAAAAAGACGTTGTATTAAAGAGCTAGATAATATAAAATAATCAAATGTAAAATATGACAACACAACAACCAAACCAGACATAATAGCCATCTGTGAAGTAAGATTAATGTGAACAAGAGCCTTCATCCCACACTTATCAAGGGTTCAACGCAAAAGTGTTGTAACTCATATTGAAATAAGAACAAGTTACAACAGTGTTGCGCTGAGCCCTCGTTATAGATGTAACAGAACTAATATATCACAGAATAATGCCTGAAGTACATAAATGTCGAGCCTCTTCTCTAGTTTCTTCTGGTGACCTTTACAAACAGGTTTAATTACAGTGTTAGAAACTTGACAACTTCTACTATCAATACATAAATCTCTTTAAAAGACCACAGTGCATTAAGGTGGCTAGTCATATATCTTCTCTTCCTTTAAATGACATCTACAATCAGACCTGTGAACAAAGGCCACTCTTGGGAAAAACAAAATATAGCCTTTGTTGAGAAGTGGTCTTTATTCAGAGGCAATTTTGTTTTTAATGGTTGATGGCAGTTTTTAGAAGAATGGCCTTCATTCACATGGTGGCCTCTGTTAAGAGGTTGCTGCCAACACAGGTAAGCTGGTTTGACAGAATTTGATAACAAGTGTGACTGTATAAAAGCTTACTTGAAGTAATGCAACAAATCAATGTTGACAGTGAAATCAATTTGTTTGAAAAGTGATTATTTGTACATACAATTAAATCTATGTTTGGGGTCACCTCTAATTAAAATCCACACTGTGAATAAAGGTCATTAAAAAACGTCAGATTATTTATAACAAAATGACCATTGACTAAAGGTCAACAGTCAATAAAGGCTATATTTTGTTTTTTCCAATCTTCAACAAACAAAATTCAAAGAAAGTAAATTTTGTTCTTACTTGAAAATATGACGTTAGATAAATTTCTGCCATATATTGTCCTTCTTCTTCTGGGGCAACTAAATGTAAGCTGAATACGGCAAAATGATACGGTGGAATATGCACCTGTAATTAAAAACATTAAATGGATAATTATATTTGTTCTGCCTAGTACATGTCTAAAAAATGTAAATATATAGAAAGTGAGGTAGATTCACAATTCTCATGAATAAATAATAATTTATTTAGAAATTAATATTTGATAAGTGATTTCTAGGAAATTAATCCCATATTTTAATACTGCATATCTAGATTAAAATGGGTGAATGAAGCATAAATGTTTGCATAATCTTAGGTTTCAGAGCTAATATCTGCAGCAAAGTTTGTTAAGTATTTATTCTGAGGAGACCTGGTAATTTAAACAAATAATTTACATGAAAATGATACTTAGTTTGTTAAAAGATTGCAGCTTAATACTGATTTAATGACAATATCACTGGTTTCAAATAACTGCATTACATTTCAACAAGGTTATCATTGTCAGACTCAGATACAATGAAACTTCTGAAAACTGGACTCCTAGAAAAAAAGGGAATTCTCTGAAAATCAAACAATTTTTCAAGCCCCATTATTTTCTGAATTTTATAAAAAATTCTTTGAAAACCGGAATTCTCAGAAAACCGGACTTTTGGACCAGTCCGGATGGGGTCCAGTTTTTAGGCATTCTTCTGTATTTTTTTCAGGTTAAAATACTGTGCAATTCAATACTTGGAAAAATTACGTCATTAATCTTATAGAGTCTTGTTCTAAAACCGACCAATGGAGATTTTGCAATCTGCTCGGACACAGATAGTTCACAGACTAAGATCTACTACAATATAAGACACATAAATTCCATCATTCTCAACATTTTCTCAATAAAACAAAATATACAGCCCTATATACAAACAAAAGATGTCACTTACCTCGCCGCCATTAGTAAAATATGTAGATGTATTATGTTTTCTTGTCAATACTGTTCTGTTTCCTTTTTCTATACCGACTAATTCCAGTGTAGCTCCTTTCATGTCAGTACTTAACTCATATAAAATAAGCTGTAATACATACATTAATACAGTTTCTAACCAATATTGAAAATATTTAGTATTCACAGAAAGAAATTAAAATACAGTGGTTACATTTATTTTCGTTTGGCTCAATTTTGTGTTTTTTTACTAAAATGGTCATTTTGTTGGGACGTAATTATTGGACTCCTAACAGGTATTTTGGCATCTATATTCGTGGGGATTTGATTTTGTGAATGAGCCGACCCCAAAATCTACGAAATAAAATCCCAAACATAAATTAGTGAAACTCCAGTATGCAAAAGGACTGCTGGTTAAATTACACAAATAATCACCAGAATTTACTAAAGTATTGATTTTCAAAGGATTAAACTATTTATAGGGAATGATGTCGTAATGAATGAATTCTACACGATCTAAGAGACATTTAACAGATAATGAAACTGTAAAATGTTTGCAGAAATACAATATTATTACAAAATTAATTGAAAACATCTCTATAATTTAGAGCATTTTAATTTCTGCATTATTCTCAGCAAAATTCCATCAGAGACATTTAAAGTTGTATCTTATTGCAGGTGACTGATAGTTTTTATAACAGTGAATTGCAATTATGTAATGCCAGTATGTAATGATCTTGAAAGACCTGTTTTGATTGGACAAGTCACAGACATTAACCAATCAGAGGAACTGTTATATACATACATTTAACATGAGACCTTTATATACATTATGTTTGACACAAGCATTTTTGGCCCAAGAGAGGCTAGGACCTCAGACAGATTTGTGGGACACCCCTTCCCAAATCTTCTCACCACATCTACACGATTCACAGAAATGACCCCTTATGCATTTCAATCAGTGGAAATCTGCTGATCAGTGGAAGAACCACATCTCTATTCTTAGTTATCATATATTTAACTTACCTCCACTGGATTGTCATTATATATTGTAAATTGCATGCTTTTATTTTCTTTAACACCCATTGTTCCAAAATCAAGTTGGCCTTCTAGTTTTCCAGGACTATGTGGTATTATCTACAATACAGTTGAATGTATTTACTCAAATATCAGTCGAAATACTCTTAAAAATCACATTAAGGCCTAAAATAAAATAAGTTTGTTAGCCTTTTACCAACTCAGTCATGGCCAGTGAAGGGCAAACAAACATATATTTTATTAAGGCCTCAATTGCACAAACTTCGAAAAATATTTATTTTTGTTTTATCATCAATTTTTCTCATTTCAAGGGTTCAATGCAAGAGTGTCGTTACTCATATTGAAATTAGAACAAGTTACGATAGTGTTGCACTGAGCCCTCGATTTGCTCCCTAATTATGATCAGCTTGAAACCAAATTTAAACACATCTATTCGGCATCTCCTTAAACTAACAAATATGTCTTTAACATTGGCCAAAGAGTCCATGTCATGTTTTAAATTGGCATCATGTTATTGAATTTAATATTTTATAAAAAGAAAGTTTGATCTACTATCATTTCTGCTTCACTAATTTTGGATGGGAGAGGTTGAATAAAGACAATTGTTTTTAAACTATGGTGTTAAGAGAACCACAAAATGAAGACGATATTTCTGAGAAATGTAATCAACACAGGAAGTAGACAATTTCAGTTTTCATGAAATAATGATATGCATAGTTATCATAGAAATTCTAAACAACAAACGTAAATATTGTTTTTCAATAAATATGACTACAGTGTAACCTCTGTGAATGGCTACCTCCAAACAATAGCCACCTCCCTGTTACAGCCAGTAAACAAGCAGCCCAAATTGACTTTTTACTCTATTTTCACTCTCTCAACAATAGCCATCTCCTTACAACAGTCATTTTTGTCATTCCCATTGGTGGCTGTTCTAGGGAGGTTGCACAGCATAATCGCTCGTTATTTTGACAATGTGTCAACCAAGTTAAATTAAGCCATCACAAAATGAAGAAATAAATCTGCGTAATCGTAGACAACTTCCAAGGACTCCATTACAAAAATAAGTTTGGATTTATGCTGTTTTCAACCATTTTTTAAGTTATATGCAGTGACTGATTCACCTAACAAGTTTTCCTGGACAGTAATCTAACCAGTACTAACTAACCCTTCTACAATGAACTGTTAACTTGTCCACATGTTGAGGATAATCAAGACTGTTGTCAAATTTTCATGGGAGGGTATGACCTGCTATGACTGAGAATCGAACTTGGATTCCCGGGTTACAAATCCTTAATCTAAAACTAGTAAAAAATACTGCTGGACAAGTAGCTTGGGAGAAAATTGTTTAGTCCTGGATATAACTATCCTGTGATTAAATTATTTAGAACAATATGACATACCTTATAAAGGCCATCTGTAAGTAAAGGTCACATTATGTCTTTCCCAAGGGTGAACTTTACTTACAGATGGCCTTTATTCAGATGTCATTTTGTTCAAAATGATTTAATCAATGACAGTATTGCCTTCATTGACAGGATGGTCTTCATTTCTGGGGTGGTCGCTAACAAAGGATTAACTGTACTAAACTATAATATTAGAACTTACTGTCATCTCATTATGGTAAGCTATTATTTCTATATCAAATATTGAAGCGTTGGTGTGTAGACTCAGCTTTGTCTTAAAATGTCTATTTTCCTTGTTTGTATGTAGTTTTAATACAAATGGAGTAACCAATACTTGTGGATGTAAAATCACCGGTTTTGTAAAATTGATTATCTGAAAGACATCAAAAATAGAAACATACATTTTACATTGATCTAGAATATAAATAACATAAAAACAATCACTAATCGGACTAATCGGTAAATACGTGTGTGTGGGAAGTGGCATGCCATGAAATTTGAACCTTTTCATTTTTATTGCAATTATAAAATAACAATATTTGTACCTTTTTTTTATTATTTATTCCGTCAATTCAAATGTTTTATATTGTGTTTTACGCCCCTTTTCAACACAACAGTCAGAGTCATATGAGGCGGACAGTTCACCCAACCATCGTTCCTGGAAGAACCAGTACTAGACTCCCATCTTCCGTAAGCAACTGCCTACTTTCTAACATAAAGAGAAAAGGTCGGCAGCGGGGCTCGAACCCATGACCCTCTTATCAGTGGTAGGTTACAGTGATTTGAATCAGCGACCTTAACCACTCTACCACGGAGGCAGGTCGTCATTTCAATATGATTTTTTTTACATATGTTTAAGAAAATGTATGCCACAGCGTAATCAGGTCAGAAAATTGGTAAATAAAGAAACCTACTTAAGGTCACAGACAGTAAAATTGGATCTGTAGGACAATCTCAAAACTGTTTATTCAAATACCAGTCAGTAGTGTCTACAATCTCCAGACAAACATGGTCACAGACACAATGACAGTCAAGCCTTGCACATCGAGGGCTCAGCGCAACACTGTCGTAACTTGTTCTTATGTCAATAGGAGTTACGACACTGTTGCGTTGAACCCTTATGAGCAAATAAGGTGTAAACAATTGTTTATTTCTGGTTACATGCTCATTAAAAATGATGAAATATTGAGTACATGATCACTATAGAACGACTGAATTTACTTAGTAAATTTGACTTCTAAAAATGGGGTAGGCAGGTAATGTTGGTTTTTTTTTTTGTTCTTGCAAGTGTGGGGAAAGGTTAAAAAAGTGAGAAAGGGAATGTACCTTAAAAAACTTCTAGGGAACCACGGTCTGTGGAAAAATTAGGGTAGCTCGGCTAACCAGAGACAAACAATTGTATTCCTTAAGTAAAAAGGTGTTTGACGTACGAAAACATCACACATAACTAAAACAATGACTTACAGAAAACAGGTCCTGAACGTCTGCAGGTAGAGTAACATTGTATAGAACCAATGAAAAGTTAAAAGTGTTTGTAAAGCTCATCTGTCGAGTGTCGTTAAAAAACCATTGAGAAAAAAAGTGGGTCATATTCTTTGGATAAGTCAGTGAGCTGAAATAGAGAAAACAATTAGGTACTGACTTTCTGAAACAAATCTTCTACTTTAACCATGGTGTGGATATTCTATAAGTTTCATAGAAATCAGCCGAAATAATTATCTGAAATGACCTCATCAATTTTTATATATTGATTAAAAAATTTAGATTTTTTTTAAGTTTAAAGAAGAACTGATTTGACCAGTGATCTGCTAAGGTACATTTAATTATTTTTCTGAAGACATAAAAGACAATTTTGTGTCAATAAACAATTAAATATAATTAAACAAATCAAGGTTCTGCCACTTTATGAGAAAAGATTGATTTTATATTAAATCTATCTAATTTAGTACAAACTTACCCATGTAATACTTTAGCTTCATATGGAATGGATATTTTAAGCGAATTATTCTTTGTTCTGACTATAATTTTGCCCGACCATAATTTAGGATGTATAGCTTTTGATGCTGAAAAATAGCAAAATTAAGATAAATAAGAAATCACACAATCAAAGCATTATTATGCTACAAATATATTAACAAGAGGGCCAAGATCGCTCACCTGAGAACAAAGGCACTATAATTAGTGACCAGGTAATATAGTTTCCATCTCGTATAACCCATTCTTATGTAGATTTTGAGATCAAAGCCAACAATGAAGGTATAATACTGTTAAACAAGCTAAAACGTAGCAAATTTTCTAATACAAGGGCCCATAATTCTTTAAGTTGTGATCTGATTCCACCCATAACTTAACTTGTCCAAGACCATAAGGTCATACACATTCATTGTAAATATGATTAAGTGTTTAAAGCGCAGAAAACAAAACAATATGTGAATCAAAAACACCTATTTGCGGTTCTCATACTGTGAGAAAAAATATTATAAACCTAAAAGTTACAAAGGTTTCGGGTCATGTTTTGACCGTCATTCTTCCCGGTTGGTCACGTCAAGGCAAACATTAATATTTTTATTCTTGGCCTGGCTAATAATACTACAAATAGCATTTGAAAAATGTCATTTACGTGGCTTTAACGGAAAGTGTTATCTCCACATCATCAATGGTTAGAAATGTTTACTTCATTAAGTATACAGGATTATTCTCTTATCTAATTAAACATGATAAAACACATCATACAAGCTAGGAACTAGCGTTACTAAGGAAATTTATTCCTTAATACCTTTATTACTAATAATAAAACAACACATAACCGTGACATTGTTCTTGATTCTCAATATTAAAGTAATAAAAATAGATAAATTAACTTTGACTAATAAAAAAAAACAATTTCTTCACCCAAGATATGAGTAAAAAGCTAAAAGAAGATTAACTAGTATCTATAACACAGACATGACAGCATGACACTTGTATGAACACAAAATGAGGAAAATTCTCAAACATTCAGGAAAGTTATCTATTAATAAGATATTTTATCACTTCCTTTTTATCTGAAGATATCATCATTAAGAGTACTCTGTCTCAAGAATTTCTCAGGGACACTTTTTCAGTGCCCTCATTCTAACTACAGAGCTAAGTACTGTGTCAAGAAAATTACAGGAAAAAGGGGCGTGGCATGTATTGGTGATTTACATCCAGCACAATAAAGAACCAGAAAAAACTATTTGAAAAGAATAGGACATAGATGCCCGGTTCTCCTGTATCTTATCTCCGCTCTCTCTGGGGCAACTCTGAAATGACCATAGCAGTCGAATGGGCCGTTAAATAACAAATAAGTAAAAAACATTGTCGTACCTTTAAAAGTTATATGAGCCACTGTAATTGGTCTCAAAAGTTCCGACTGCAGTTTTACTGGACGAAAATCAACGCTAATTGCTTCATTGGGAGGGGAAATGGTCACACTCTGAAAAAAAATTATAAGAGCTTTGTCAAAAAAAGGTGGTCCATGCCGTAACGATGACATTAAAGTCCTAAATATTACACAGTAAAATCCCTGAAAATCAGACAATTTTTTAAGTCCCATTGTTTTAGGCATTTATCTAAATTTCTCTGAAAACTGGAATTCTCAGAAAACACTTTTGCCCCAGTCAGGAAAGTTTCCCATTTTTCAGGGTTTTTTTACTGTGTTTTTGTTGGTTAAATCATATTAATGTACACTCTGAAAAAAAAGTCAAAACATATTGTAACTACAACAACATCTTAATACTTATATCACCCACAGAACCCCCCTCCCACTAAATGTTGTGGGGTTCAAATTTAGAAGACATATAGCTGATTGATCGATGATCTTCATAATGAGATGGTGTTAAAATTGAAAAGCCCTCTAAGAGGGGGTAACCGTACTTCACAAACACATCTCTAATTCATATACTTTTAACAGTTACTGTGAATGAATTACCCTATGAGTCAATGTTTGGGTACTTTTTTTAATGTAAAGGAAATAAACTACTAAAGCATTTACAGTGAGTGACAATTTTTCATGGGCCATTAAAAAGATGGGAGTGGCTTAAATAGAAGTAAGGCGGTAACTAGGGAATAGTTTGTGTGTTCATAGACGTAAAATAAGTGAATTTCAACAGTGAGAATCTACAAATAGTATGATGCAATAAAGGATGTACCACATACTTAATCATTGAACTCAATTAAATCTACACAACACAGATATTTAGAACATGATCTAAAAACAAACTACACTGCATTCATTAATTGTCCAAATATAACAGAGATACAGAGTCTGGTTTACTCAACACAAAAATAATTAATAAAGTACACTAGACATAAAATACAAATTAGTTGTGTCTGGTTACCCAACCTACAGTTTCCCCCCCCCCCCACACCCTAAACTTTTTATCTAGCCTGAGGAATGGTACATTATTATACTGTCTCACTTTCTTTAACTTTCTGCATGTTTTCAAATACATTGAAAAAATCCCCCCAAAATGTTCCTTACCTACATACCCTATTTTTTTGAGCAGGTGACCAGAAACAAATATTTTTTACACCATAAGACAATCAGAACAAATCAGAAAAGCAACAGTATAAAGATCATTTCTTGTTTGTTTATATCGAGTTTTACGCCCCTTTTTCAACAGTCAGAGTCATATGAGACAGACAGTTCACCTAAGCATCATTCCTAAGCACCAGTTCTAGACTCCCATCCTCCGTAGGCAACTGCCGACTTTCTCACATTAAGAGACATGGTCGGTAGCGGGGCTCGAACCCATGACCATCTATCAGTGAATAGTTACTGTGATTTGAAGTCAGTGACACTTGACCACGGAGGCGGGTCGTATAAAGATCAGATACGACACATCTCACATTTTGACAAGATGGATACTTACAGATACATGCACTGGTGTGTCGCCTGTATTGATTAAGTTAATTGGAACAGTCTTTGGATCATCAAATGTCCGTACAATTCCAAAATCTATCAATTCTGTGGCTACATAAACACCGGGAGCTGAAATATTAACACAGCCATCATATTATTTCATCAACAACAAAAGAGTACAAATAACCTAATGACGCATAGCCATAAAATATAATCCATCACAGTATGGCGCCAACAACAACAGCTACGGCAATTTTTCACTGTCTATAAGAGGTATAGCTTTTGTTTATCATAGTGTCATCCCTATTGAAAGGGCCAGCCAAGATGGGTCTATTGCAACCATTATTTACCTAAATGGCGGCTCACCAAGCGAACACATCAGTTCTGACCCAGTCTCCACTGGGCCAGCTCTGAAGGCGAACACCCTTACCACTTTAGGAACTACCAATAGATACAATCAAACTTGCAAACAAATGTCACCCTTGAGAAAAATATAAAGAGGCCTTTATTGACAGATGGCCTTATATTGAAGGTCATTTTGTTCTAAATAATCAATGACGGTTTTTAAAAGAATGGCTGCAAGGTTTGACAATACATGGTAACCATACTGAGTCAGAAATCTTAAAGATTCATAAATGATATCAAACTACAAAAAAGTCATACTATGTTTGAGCTGTTACCATGGAAATAAATTGAAATGTAATCTAATCTATATACATGAGTGAGTTTAATGTATTCAATTCCTCTCTCAAAATGAGAAACAGACAGTAATTCAAACTAATTCTAGACTTAGAATGAACAATATAAAAAATACATTTTCTTTTGATTAACACAACAAAATAATACAGAATATTCACTTATTTTGTAAGAATTTATATTTCATGCATTTAGTCCTTGAAACAAATCCGCCATGAAAATATAAGTCAAAATTGGTGGTACACTGTATAGTGCAAAACTTGACACATGAGGGTCGATTCCTTGCGTTCTTATTTCAACGCAGGGCACTCATTCGCCCTTAAAAAGGCATTTAAACTCTTGAAATTAGCACCATAAATCTTCAGGACTCTTGGGAATTCATACTAAAGGGTCAATTTTATTACTACATTAGTAGGAAATTTGGTTGACACTTCAAAAAATTATCAGTGAGAACCCTGCAACAACCAGAAGATTTTATAATTCAGGAAATTATAATGCCCCCAACAAAAAATAAATGAGACCAACAGAAACTGTAATAAAAGTATTTCCCACCAAGTTGAAGTCAGACTAGAAGCCCAAGGGCAACATGTCGAGCCCCTGTTTAGCCAGCTTGTGATCTTGACCTTTGAACTACAAGTATGGGTGATATTCATGACACATCATTTCATTGAAGTAAACTTTTATACCAATTTATTTAAAAATCCTTGAATGCAAACAGAAGTTACAGCCCAGACAAGGAAAATATATTTGACCGAATGTGTAATCTTGACCTTTGACCTAGAAAAATCTGGGTGTTGCCCAAGACACATGGTCGCATTGTATTATGGCAAGTCATTTTTAAATAATTCAATGCATAAGGGAGACACAGCCCTGACAAGGTGTATGATGATTATTTTTTATGTTTGACCTCTAAGTGTGACCTTGACCTTTGAGCTAGAGACCTTGATCTTATGCACTGCACACCACCTCATGGTGTTTTACAATTATGCCAAGTTATCTTAAAAAGTTTCAATGCATAAGGGAGATACAGCCCGGACAAGGTCTATAATGCTCATTTTTGATGTTTGACCTCTAAGTGTGACCTTGACCTTTGAGCTAGAGATCTGGATTTTGCGCACTGCACACCGTCTCATGGTGTTTAACAATAATGCCAAGTTATCTTAAAAAGTTTCTATGAATAAGGGAGATACAGCCCGGACAAGGTCTATAATGCTCATTTTTGACGTTTGATCTTTATGTGTGACCTTGACCTTTGAGCTAGAGACCTGGATTTTGCGCACTGCACACCGTCTCATGGGGTTTAACAATTATGCCAAGTTATTTTAAAAAGTGTCAATGCATAAGGGAGATACAGCCCGGACAAGGTCTATAATGTTCATTTGTGACGTTTGTCCTCTATGTGTGACCTTGACCTTTGAGCTAGAGACCTGGATTTTGCGCACTGCACACCGTCTCATGGTGTTTAACAATTATGCCAAGTTATCTTAAAAAGTGTCAATGCATAAGGGGTGTACAGCCCGGACAAGGATCCGGACTAACTAACTAACTAACTAACTCACGTACAGACACGCAACCGCCATTGTGGCGACTAAGTCGAGCTCACCGCAGGCGGGCTCGACAATAAAGCAAATCTTAGCAATTCATCTATGGAATTATTTGCAATTTATATATACCATGGTACATTATAAATATACAAATGTAACAGATGGTGTTATTAACACATACTCTTAATTATAAAACAGCCAATCACTCATATGACCAAGTCTAAAGTCCCATAAGCATATACATTCATCGGTCGTAATAGTTTCTATTTGTCCTATATTTTGATTTGCTTGACTGACTCAATTGATCATGTATTCAATGATTCACTAACTGCAGTAAACAAATTTCATATAATAAATATTAACAGAAATTTGAGGTTGGTAAATTCAAAACAGCACTAGACAAACCCAACTAGAAAGCCACTGTTGTGAAAAGCGCCGCTTTTTTGGCAATTAATCATTGATGTAACTGACTGGTAAAACCTCTGAATGAAGTCAACCATTTACAAACAGGGATGTAATTAGTTGGATGGCCAAAAGAGGAAAATCAAATTATTGAGTTGGGGGCTTGGGGCCACTAACGGCCCTAGTGGGTCCTGGGGATGATAAAAAACAGCGAAAAAATGCCAATCCGTGGAAATCATAAACCTGAGAAAAACAAGTCTCCTTATTCTGAAAAAAAAACACAAAAACACTATTTCTCAAGGTGGCCTTTGTGTACAGGCTTGATTGTAATAACATGAAAACTTACATGATGTAACCTCCACTTCAACTGGTAAAACTACCATTTTCTCTAAATCCTGTTTATGGTCAGTAATAATACGTATAAAGGCTGTATGATTATTTTCTGTCCTCCCTACAAAATTTGCCTTCATTATTGTTTTAGTTTCATAGGGAGGAATCTCCTGAAATATAAAACATACCAATACAGTATAACCTCTGTAGAGCGGCCCTCTGTAGAGCAACAACCTCTCTGTAACAACACCTTCAAAATTTCCTTGAACTGATATTTACTATAAATTCAACCTCTGTAGAGCAACAACCTCTCTATAACAACACCTTCAAAATTTCTTTAAACTGATATTTACTATAAATTCAACCTCTGTAGAGCAACAACCTCTCTATAACAACACCTTCAAAATTTCTTTAATCTGATATTTACTTTAAATTTAACCTCTGTAGAGCAACAACCTCTCTATAACAACATCTTCAAAATTTCCTTGAACTGATATTTACTATAAATTCAACCCCTGTAGAGCAACAACCTCTAAACAACAGCCAATATTTGCAGCTCCCACAGGGTGTTGCTCTACAGAGGTTGTACTATATAAGCATAGTACAAATAATTGGTAAGGCTACATCTTTTTACAATTAGGTTCTCAGGAGCGTCATCTCATATTTAAAATTTTCAATTAACACTTCAGCGGGTTTAATGCTATATTTTAATAATGATTATGTATGGTGGCCTGTGTGCCTAACCAGTTTTCCTGGACTGTATTCTAACCAGCACTAATGTACCCCTTCCACAATGAGCCATCAACTTCTCCATTCAATATTTTGTCAAACATTTTTAAAAGGGTATGACCTGCCGCAACCAAGCACACTAATAAGGGGCTTTTCTTTAAAAAAGAAGTGCCTTCAACCAATTTAATTTTTTTCATCAATCCTAATGTAATAAAGTTCAGGCGTTATGATAAAAAGAAATGTAACTGTCTTCAGGTGGTGAGGTTATAAAACTTGAAATCGGTCTTCAAACTGAAATCTCTATTTTGTCTGGTTAATATTTATAAGTTGATTATGATCAGACATTAATGATGTTATTCTGACAGTATAATTGATCTGACCTTGTATTTAATTATAAATCAGCTTTATCTTTTCAACCATAAACTTTTCAGAATGGAATTGAGCTCAGAGACTGTTCGCACATTTCATACTCTTAGGGCCTTGACAATCATATTTGCGTGGCCGTCAGTTTTAAATTTACTGTTTCATCCCACATCAAATGCAATATTAAAGTGTACTATCATTAAATTCTGTTTAAATGTGTATACAATCTGTTGATTATACAACTTTTACAAGTAAAACAGTCTCCCTCATATACAATATCATATCATTACAGAATGGAGAGAGAGAGCTCAAGTCTTGTCAATGATGACAATAAGGAGAAAAAGAATCCATTTTCTATAGAGTATAAGTCAAGGACAATAACTTCACTTCCTTGAAAGTCGAGACATAATGTTCACTGTGTATGGTATGCAGTTCATTTTCACAGAGTTAAATTTCAAATTGCAATAATCCGGCAATCTAAATGTGTGTAATTCATTTTTTGATGTCTTTACACTTGAAAACTAGATAATACATGCTACAATCTGGTACTCAAACTTCATGCTGATAGCTTATCAATCCACTCCATCCATAATCAAAATTGACCCCAAAAATTCAAGGAAATCTAGTCAACTCAGACTAACAGTAGTTTTCCATACTGGATTAAAAGCTACCTGGCCTAATACCATAGCACCACATAAATTCCAGTTTTATATACCAGTTTAAAAGCCGTGTCTTATATACTGGTCTAAAAACCAGTTTTATACACAAATTTTAAAGCCAGTTTTATGATACCAGTCTAAAAGTCAGTTTTCAGAATACCAGTCTAAAAACAGTTTTATATACCAGTCTGAAACCCATTCTAAAAGCCAGTTTTCCATACCAGTCTGAAAGTCAGTTTTCCATACCACTCAAAAAAACAGTTTAATATACCAGTCTAAAAGCCATTTTCATAAACAGGTGTTTACAGCTTTCTTACCCATAAAGATCTAGGAGCCTCCTTTTCCCCTGTTGGTAATTCCAGATGTAAATCACCATCACTTGCAAACATTTCCAACACCTTTAATGGGAAAAAACACTTTATTAATATACATGCAAATCAAATAGAAACATCAATTAATTATTCAACTCATAAAATGACAGCCACACAACTCGACTAATAAAATTTCACAGTTTTCTTTTTTTAATGATTGAATGCACTAAATTAAGCAAATCTTTTGATTGGATTCAATTTTGCATTATATCATATCATGAAAAATATTCATTGAGTTCGAGATTATATCTTAAATGCAAATGTTGCATTCTGTATACACACATTTTCCCATCCCTTTAAGATTTTGAAACATACTAGCTTCATCACAAAGACAATGTCAAACACACATTAAATTTTATGCGATAGTGATTCTAAACACAATATGTGTCTATAGAGGACACAGAATGATGCCCCTACTGTATTATTATTCTGGTCATGGTGCCCACATTTGTGATACAAGATTTTCATATTATGTAACATCAAAATACAAATTCCAGGGCAGATAACTCCAAAGACTTCAGCCTTTGACAGAGTTAAAACCCTTCATGCTTACTTCAAATGCCGATTAACATTTCTGTATAATTTTATACTCTGTATACTTTTATTTTACTCTGCCCCTAATACTTTAAGAGATATGCAGGACACAAGATTTTCAGGACTAGGGCAAATGATCTACATGCCCACTATATGCCATCTTTCAGTGTGGGGGGACTCAAAAGGCTGAAAAATGCCAACAAATGATGTTATAGGCCTCTCTGTAAGGATGCCTTCATTCACAAATAAAGGGTCTTAAATATCATAGAGCATTCAGGCATATCAAGGAGGGTGTGGCTTCTGTGGCTTTACATGTATAACATACAAAGTTTCGTAGGAAAATATCAGTCTGTATACTAAAACATATAGCACATGTCCGGTTTTCACTTACCTGAAGAGGTGTACTATGTGGGTTATGCATATTTATTAAAGGTGAAAAACTGCTATTGACCGGAACCCTTGCCCCTAAATATGGTCGTAATCTGTATGGATTTGCTGTACCGACTCCAAAAACCTGAAATATTGAAAACCGTAAAATTAAATGATGCAGGGTGGCCCTTATTTGGAGGTGGCCGCTAACACAGGTTTGACTATATTTAGAAAACAAGAGACGCACCTAAATTATCTACCTTTGTCTGTATTTGAGAGTTAATCATACTGAACTTACGTTAACAAAAGCTAACATTTATATTTTATGTCATGAGAAAAGAAATGACCGCAAGAAGGTGTAGAATATAACAAATAACATCAGTGCATCAGTTGATCTTTGATCAAGCAAAGACAAAGATATTGTCCCTTAAATAGACAAACATTTCTATAAATGCAAATCAACCAAAAACCTTCCAGAGAACAGAAAGTGTAATATGTAATCAATCTTATTTATAACCAACAGAAAATCTTTTAGTTGACAAAAAATTGATTTAAACAGTAAATATCAAAGAAAGTATTTCACATACAAATTATGCCTATCAAATAGTTATTCATACTTCATGAACTTTTGATGAACTATTCAAAAACGGTTCAAGAAAATTTCATGTTTATACACCTGTTAACCTTACACTCTATTAAAGGAGCAAAGTGTGCCGACTGGAAACTTTAAACTCCACAAACTTGTGATATTTTATGCGGATGGACTGACTGACTGACCAACCGACTGACAGAGTGACTCCGATATATAAAATTCACAATAAGGTAATGATTAGCGCTTAGAACAAGATGCTGCATTCAATAAACTTATATGCTCCCAGTGGCATGCTTGACAAACTGGTAATCTACTTAACTTCATACGGACATTCTCATGAGAGGTATGTTGTGGGGTGCACCCTTTGATCTTTTCTGTGTTTTTATTCCCATAAGTTGCACCCCACAAGTCGAAATTATCCCCACAATTCCAGTTTATACGGTGTACCAACCCTAACCCCAGAACCACCCTCTGGTGTATACGGACAGATGGATGGTTGGACGAACGAACAAGGCAATCATTATATCTTTATACTATCATATATGCCCCTGCATCATTATATGCCAGCAGAATAAAGTATTTAAAAATCAAGGAACAGTTCAAGTGTTGGTAATTCTATCTGAAGTTTTGGGTAATGTACTGGAATTAATTAAGTAATCACATAAATTCCTAAAAATAAGTAAGTTTAATCAGGTAGTAAAATCCTTCATTAATGATTCATTCTGCTGGAGACTTACATACACCAATAAGTAATTAAGAATGGTATACCAGATAATTGATGCTGATTAATTGAAATAGAATCTCTAAATATCTCATTAGGTTATAGATCCAGAAAAAATCTGATGTAATTCAAAAATAAGTGAGCAAGTGGAAAATTCAGATTGAGAAAAAGAGATAACAAGAGTGCCAGGTCACACTTTACGCCCGTCAAAATTCATTTTTTCAAAGCGTCACAGGGCATAACTCAGAAGTGCCAGGGACGATCAGGCTGGTTATCGAACTTGACCGAGATCTCATGGCCATAAACATTTCCATCAAGTTTGGTGAGGATCCGAATAAAACTTGTTGAATTACAGAGCGAACACCATAGTGGACGCTGCCCGTTTTTTTTTCTTTTTATGAACAAAAGTAATCTCTTGAAATTGAATTTATCATGTATTCATAGTTTAAGAAAATATTTCACAAGCTGCTTTACCATAAAACGTTTAGTTTGAAACTTAAAGTACACATTAATTCAACCAGCTGCTTTATATTGAGTGAATTACATTTACACTTCTTTACATCAACAAGAAATAAATAAAAACGGAAATGCAAATCCTTTCAAATGACCAAGGTGACTCAGGCCACACACACATAAAAGTATATCAGGCAAGTAAATTTGACCTAATTCACATTAAGTAAATAACAATAACATAAGTTGACAATTTTGGGCTACATTCTTATAAAATTAAAACCAATACTATCCTAACTGCTCATATATAAAAATTCATTTACGATAGTTTTACATTGAACTTGCCAATGTTAATAACAAGCTGAGTTAACCAACTATTTGTTGTAGAAGTTAATATTGAACTTTATCATAACTATCAAACTATACAAGTACAGATTGCAGATAAAAGATTGCAATGAAATGATATATATCTAAACTGAACAATGAGTTTGACAATTATCTTCATCTGATTTGGTGGCAAGAATTATGTATATATAATATATGAGTAAATGTACACTCTGATATTATATTTATGTACCAAAGATGTTCCAATAAAGACACACACACACACACCCCTCTATTAAATGCCCCTTTATCATAAACACTACAATAATCCTTAAAATTTCATATTAAATGTATCTAAAAATGGTTCAAACAACAACATGGAAAATTGAAAAACTGGAGCTTGTCACACAGCACTTTGACACAGACATGGTAATGTTTTATTCGCCCTCCTCACAGTAAAGTGACATTTTTTTACTACTTGCCACTAACAATAAAGAAATTGGATTCCTTTCAAGTTGAGTTGCAGCCTAGACAAAGCAAACTCAATATCAGATCCTTGACCTTTAAGTTTGACCTTGATCTTGGCGAGCCTGGTTCTTACGCACAATACACTGTCTCATGTAGGTGAATAATCATGCCAAGTTGTTTTGAAATCCGTCAGTGAACAAAAATATTACAGCACTGAAAAGAAATAGTACAGGACGCAAACAGGACGGAACATTTATGTGATTCCAGTATAGCCCCACCCACTGATAGTGGGTGGGGTTATAAAAGTCTGCGTACTATGTCACAGGAATATTTATTAGTGTAAGTATGGTAATTTATATAGATATACATACTTGATATTTAAATGATCCCTGGGAGGTATGGATATATAAAGTATTTTCCACATTCCCTTCTTGTCTGGCTAAAAAAACAACATCAAATGTTGTATTTCCGCCCGGAGGGACAATCTGCAAAACAAATAGAATCCCATTTATAGCATCAAAACCATACACGGTAGATTATTGATCAAATTTTGATTAGGGACATGCATTATGTGGATACATTCTGTCGTCATCAAAGTCAGAAAATTACGATTTTAACATCCAATTCCCATACCTGGCTCAAACACAACTTATTCATTAGATCATTCATTTGTTTTGCGTAATCTGGTATACTAAATGACTAGATTGCTATTTCCAATTGATTAAGACAGAATACTTGGAATAATGTATATAACAACAAATGACTCAAATCTACTCTTATTGAAAGGCGAAACAATGTTATTTGAACAATATGCAAAAGCTTTAAATAATATTTTATCTCACCAAAATCAACATTAAATCTACACTTGTGTCAATACATCAAACATTTTAGATTATATTGTTCATAGGATAATACTGAAACAAATCCAGTTTTTGAGTGTGTCATAATTGGATACCAGTGAAGTACATGCATGCATTGATTATTTTTTCTTTAACACTTCCTTATCATAAGATTGTCAAAGTTACTGATAACACAGATTTCCATGAGCTCAGTTGCATCACACAGGGCGACAGAACATTCATCAAATTTAATACCAGGAAATAATTGGCTCCTCAGTGCTAGACACGAACCTAATCTAGCCTTGTATTTTAAGTGTGAATTTTAAAGTGTATACTTCTTTTCCTGAGACACGAACGTAATGACTTCAATGCAAATATTTCTCGCCCTTACTATTTTAATTGACAGTTAAGATATGACAAGAGAACATTTGTTGTTCATGCACAAGAGATTTAGTGCAATGAAAAATCTGGGAAACAGCAAGCCCTCAAGCCCATTTGAAAGGATTTCATGAAATTATGAATTTTTCTTGAACTATTCCTGCATACTTCATGAAAAGTTCATGAAATCTGAGAAACTATTTCAGATGGTTGTTGTATTCAGAGAAATGTTACGGACACCTTACTTACTAATTTATTTAGTTTTAATGTCATTTATCAACAACTACATGTATTCAGTCATGTATGGCAGCCACTACATCTAACAAGTTTTCCTGGACAGTATTCTAACCAGTACTAACTTATCCTTCCAATGGGAACCAGCAACTTCTATATGGAGATAAATCGACAATGTTGTCAAATTTTCATGGAAGGATATGACCAGAGGCTGTCTATTGGGTGGTTAAACAGATAAACATATTATGAGCAATTTCATTCAAGATAAGTTCTTGAATATACGCCAAAAACTAAAGCCCTCATCATAGTTTGAATCTTTATTTAATTGATGACATTAATTGAGGAAATGCACGGCAATTTTAACCTTCAAAGAGACAGATTTTCACATAAGTTTACTATAAATGTGCAACTTACAAAGCCTTAATCATAAAATAATAATACCGGAATTTTCACAAATTTTACAATATCATTCAAATATCAACTGAAGCATAAAAATAGGATATATTAATTAAGTCCCTTTTAATTTTTATTCATTTATTTGGGTTTAAAGCCGTTTTTCTGTTATATACAGTAGTCAATTCACTATCACTAACCAGGATTTCCTGGCCAATATTCTAACCAGTACTAACTTACCCTTCGGGGCTTCCATAAGGAACCAGCAACTTTTTTTGTCAAATTTTCATAGAAGGGTAAGACCTTCAGTGACTGGGATTTAAACCTGGATCCCATGGTTACAAATCCAGCCCACTAATCACTGGACCACAGCAGCAGCCCAGGAATGTCCCTAAGTTGAATGGATAATCTTATAGGAGTCTATATTTATAACGACAATTAACACCCAACTATTATGGGTCATATATATTACATGGGTCAATGTGTCATAGTTTAAAAGTCTGGACACGACCATATCTGATACTGTAGTTTCATTTATTTTCGTTGGGCTCAATTTTCGTGGTTTTTACTAAAATAGCTATTTCGTGGGGACATAAATTCGTGGATTTTGATTTTTGAAAAACAATTCCCTTTCTCTGCATTTTAATTCGTGGGGATTTGATTTCGAGGATGAGCCGACCAACGAAATCCACAAAATTAAATCCCCAACGAAATTTAATGATTCCACAGTAATTATTTTAACTTAATGATGAATAAAACAGAGATGTAGCATAGATTTAAATGGTGGAGCTTTATCATAATACTTGTTACATACTTACTTTATCTTGAAAAAAAGAACAATGAAAATGTGCCGTACTCCCAGATATTGAGAGTAAATGAAGATTATTCTTGCTATCTGAGTTATGCACTGTTACATGTTCCATACGAGGCATGCCCACCGCCCTGTAATATACAAATATAGCATGTTAGAAAACAATTACAAAATAAAACAATAACAACACAATAGAAGTTAACAATGTTCAAAAGCATAATTATGCTCTTTGTTTTCAAACCTAAACAAAGAGATAAATAAGCAAGATTCATGTACTGAACATGTGACAAGAGAGCACTGACAATAAATACCAGTAAAGGTATAAAGGATAGGTAAAATATAACCGACTAGAATTATCTCTTGTTTCTGGTTGGCAGACTGTATTTAACATTAATTAATGCCATTTCAATGATTTCTTTTTGCCAGAATGTGTGTTCTACATCAAAGTTTGTTTCAAAGTTGAATCCTGGGAAAATTGGATACTATTTTGTTTATTTATAGGTCTGCATGTATAATGTTTACATGGCTTTAATATAACAATTTATTGTTCCCATGATGCACCATGGACAGTTTATCTAACAAGCATTCAGGGTTTTCATTAAGAACTGATCGCCAATGAAAATAACCATCAGTGAAAATCGCGAAAAAATCAGTTACAATCCCCTAAATTTGAAAATTTTAAGTACGATATTTAAGTAGACGGCCCCCTTGGCCCCCAACCTAATCCGTTATTTTCTTAAGAAAATCTTGCACTGAATGATAATGAAAATGCTGAGCGTTACCAGGTTATCAAGCTCTAACTTCATCCCACGTCCTACTTTTCAACACCTTTAATTACCATACAGTGAAACCAGTGTTAGCAATCACCTCTGAATACAGGTCACCCAGTGAATGAAGGCCATTCTTTATAAACTTTCATTGATTATTTAGAACAAATGACCTCCAAATTGAAGCCACCTCTCAATAAAGGCCTCATAATGTCTTTCCCAAGGATGGCCTTTGTTCACAAGTTTAACTGTTTTTTAAAACCAGCAGGTAGTAAGTACAACTAACTATATAAGTTTCCTGGATTCTGAACCAGTTATAACCTGCTTCTCAGCAAGTATCATACAGTACTACCAAATTCTGCACACAAATGATTGACAATGGTGAAGAATGACCTTTGATACAATGGTCTTAAAAAACTGAAGGTCTTATGAACTTACTGGTATATGTTCTTATTTATTAATTTGTGTTTAACATTGTGTTAAGATCATGTTTCACTTAAAACCAATACACACTGTGTGAATACAATCAGTAAATTGAACAAACCAAGTTGAAACAAGTATGATAAAAGCATAGAAGGGTTGAATCCTAAAATGATCAATACATTTATGCCCGACATCTATGGAAATATAGTATGAACTAAAAAAAGCTGATTTTAATATACATTGTAGCTCATGCAATAATAAATGACCAAGTTCAGTTAATATAATTTATAGGCCGTTTTATCATATATACATAACAAAACAAGATCTATAGTAGATATATTTATAATTATAAACATATATCATACTCCGCTAAAGTTGTTAAACGACAATTGTACTGGGATGACTACATTATTACACATGACTAAGTTACTAAATTGCCAAAACTAATGTTCCAAAGGTCATGTCACATAAACAGTTGAATAGCTCATGAATAATTATTATTACAACTGCAGTAAAGATCAACAAACTATATGACTCTGTTTATCTATATTATACTGGCTTAATTCAGTAAAGATTGGGATTAGCCAAACAAGAATGTAATTCTTTACGTAATGGCACATTTAAGTGTCAATTTCTTCTTCTAAATAGCTTTCAAATTCTCTGAGACTAATACATTAGCCAACACATATCGAGGGCTCAGGGCAACACTGTTGTAACTTGTTCTTATTTCAATATGAGTTACGACACTGTTGCGCTGAACCCTCGATATGCTTAGTGCATCCTTGATTTATACCATGCATTCACGACGTAAATTCCTCAAAGTTCTTGTTACCTAATTTGCATGATTATTGGTGTAAGTCTTTAAGTCGACTTTCTGGAAATTCTACTAACAATGTTAGAAAGTGTGACCTTGACCCTCACCAACTTACAACCTCTGAATTGAGGGGCCAACAGACCCAATACCCAAACAATACTGCAGATAACAATATTTGAGATGAAGTTTCTAAAGATACAGCACAACCTCTGTAGAGCAACACCCTGTGGGAGCTGCAAATATTAGCCGTTGTTTAGAGGTTGTTGCTCTACAGAGGCTAAATTTATAGTAAATATCAGCTTAGGGGATTTTTGAAGATGTTGTTATAGAGAGGTTGTTTCTCTACAGAGGGCTGCTCTGGAGAGTTTGTACTGTATATCCAAATGCAGGGACCCCCCAGCCCTGTTAAATAGTTATTCCTATTCATGAAGTATGCAAGTATAGTTCAAGACAAATTCATGTTTTCATTAATTCCATATGAAGGTGCAAGAACAAAAACAGAAAACCAGATGTTATCAAAACATAAATCAGTAACTGAAAACAAATTTATCATAAAGAGAATTTTTCAACAATTCCCATCTCCAATTTTCTCTCTTGTCTATTATCAATTATGCACGATGTTGTAAAACCGCTAACAAGGAAAAGCAGTAATGATAGAAATAATGACAGTTTTAATTCCCTGTCAGCCAATCAGGCAGATAATAATCCCCTTTGGATGGAATTATGAAAAAAATGATTTTTTCTTGAACTTTTCTTGTATAGTTCATGAACAGTTTATAAAGTATGAGGATTTGATTATGCCAGAAGACAGAGATACAAGCATTGAAAGGGTCTAGACATCTTTGTCAGATAATGGACCGGATCATTCTAACTCAAATACTGAAATTGATTTCATTTGACACAATGTTGATCAAACAGACAATAGAAATGACACAATTGACCAAATTAATGTTAGAATTCCAGCAATGAGACAATGGCATTAGAATAATTACAGGTAGACATGAAAGAACAGGACAAACCAGTCAAGAATATAAAATATCGGGGATATTGACAAAACGACCAGTCTATCAAAATCTTTAAAAGAATATTGAAGACCAGTCAAAGGGCACTTGTTGCTTGGGGAATGTATGTTTTTTTAAGAGTTAAATGCTCTTAAAGATGTACATTCCCCAAGGGACCTAAGGGCTGGTGGTCCAGGTGCTGAACTTGCAAACCAGCCATCTGGGTTCGAACCCTGATCCAAGCTAGTAGTACCTTTCTATGAAAATTTGACAAAAATTACAATTTTACTTCATATATTAAGAAGTTGCCATCTCCATATATGGAAAGGTAAGTTAGTATTTATAAAATCCAGGAAGTGGTTATTTTTATGTGTTCTGGCTGTCAAATTTAACTGAAATGACTGTTGAAAAAAAATGGTGCTAAAACCACTGATCCTAACTCAATCTTACTTCCAACTTCACCATCAAACCTTCATAATAACAAAGCCCACCCTTGAAGCCTGAGTTCAAATAATAGCACATTGATTTTTGTAAAACAAAAATTGGCATATTTAAGATAATTGAAAACTAATGACAGTCAGGGGCACTTGAAATTATTGACATCAAATTCTAAAGTATCTGTACAAACAAAGGGACTTATTGGGTCATTGATGCTCTCTGTCTCTCAGGTACATTAATTCTAATTAAGCTCCACCCACTGTGCTTTAGGGACTGACGTGGCAGACATGCAGTTAATCTAACAAACCATGACAATACAGTCATGCTATAACATGTCCATACTCAGGTACAGGATTCCATTTTATTGATTTCACTCCTAGAACTAATGACAATCTTTTCTATAATGTTTAACAACTAGATAAACTACCATTCACAAACCGCCTCGATTATTGATTGGCTACGCGGGGCACTACATTAATGATAGATCCTTGTGTAGAACGGGTCTTGGGAGAGTTCAGGTGACTTAGTCTTAGGTTATCTTCTAAAATGGACGAGGTATTGGCCACAGATATCCAAATCAAAGTACTGAAAGTGCTCATGGTACAGAACTTACATAGACTAGCACAACAACATGGAACAGGAACTAGTTTTAAGGCGGATGTAGAAAAAGGCAGTATTCTGGTCTGCATCAAAATTCATGCACACTGAGCGAGCGACGGCTATGGAAAACTGATCTATCGGTCATTTTCCAAAAATGACCAAATATCCTTGAAAATGTTGCAATGTGAATGAGGAAATATTGTACTAAATTCAGAAGAAAACAATTCACTTTGACTTGACTCTAATGGGAATAAAATCAATCACATTAATTTAGCAGTTAAGCCATTAATATTGAATCTTTCAATTTTCATAGTAGCAATCCACCATACCCCTCAGCTTGCTAATGTAATATGTCAACAAGCAGTAAATTAAATTTCACATGTCCAGAGCTTTATGCAAGTAAGATATCGTATTTACTGCAATTAAATTTAGAAGTGCATCAGTGAATTTCACTGTATAACATTAATGACGGCAGAAAATAAGCTTTTAAACCAATTGTTTTAAGTGTTTTGTGGAATAACTTATTTCATCTCATTAGGCAGACCAATTCATTTTCACAACACAAAATTCATAAGCAATTTGTATGAATAAAACTAGCTTAGACAGGATATAAATGTACAGAGAACAAAAGCAAGTGCATGTTTTATATTGACGCAAATTTCAACTTTGTTTTATTATATATAGTCTCCTAAGAGATTCGTTTTTTCAGTTAATAGCAAGAGGCGAGAAAAAAACATGTTTTCACTAGCATCTCCAAATATACTGTCATTATGGTGGCAAAACTTGTTTTCAAATACATGTTTAATTTTGGAGATATGGTTTGTACGAAAATAAAAATATTGGCAAGAACGTTTATTACAGGGGTGTCAATACAGCCTAATTAAAAATCCTGAAAATCATATGCTGCCGACCATTTTTGCCAAAAAGAGGCATTCAAATTTCAACCACATTATTTCTATATTTAATTCAGTATATATTAAAGAAAATCACTCTGAGCAGATTAAATTGACGATAACTTTGCTATTTCTTGAGATATTTTCATGAAATAACTTTTATTTTGCTCAGACATCATAGTTCTTTCATGGCAAATATATCCAGAATATTGACACCTCTGTAATTAATTGACCAAGCAACTGACACAGACCGAAAAAAATCTAGGATCGAAAGCTGAATTTCTTGAATAATCTTGAAATGGGACAAGTAAGTTTTTTGTACATCATTGTTTTTTTGTAATTAGTATATACAACTGTATTTTCATATTATTGCCAAGGGAAACAAGAAAGAACGGTTAGATAATGTAGATTATGGAAATAAAACTTTAACCCCACCACAAAATCATTATGTAATTTATACTTGAACAAACACATGAATTCATACAGTCACATGCACAATTAGCAGACTTAAAACTGAACTAACTAACAAATGGCTTATATTATACAAGTATGTATGACTGATATTTTGCTTAATGCCAAATGACTCATAATTATGGTTTGAAAAAAATATAACAGCACCATTTGTTAATTCCAGTGCTTTGTAAATATATATATATTACTATCAAAAAATGTGATAGCATCACTTAATTTTCTCGAACAGCAAAAATGTACACAAAACAGCTCAAGGTTCTTTAATTAGCGACAAGATCGGCAAAACAATTGTTGTTGATTTTCAAGCTCACAAACATGTCTAGACTCTGCTAAATCTGGCAAAAGAACTGAACCATTACACCCCTTCGAATGGATTTCATAAAAACATTATTTTTTCTTGGACTATTCGTGCATTCATGAACAGTTCATGAACAGTTCATTAAGTATGAAAAAATATTTGACTGATTTTAATGAAGGATAATTAAAAGTTTGCCTTCCGCTTAGTTTTTCAACACACCATAAGATAGATATCATTTCTGGTAAACTATTTACACATTTATATACAAAATAAATATAAAGGCATATTGAAATGCAGTATACAACATGACTGAATGCAACTAACTATAATGATTATTATTATGGCTGTCATACGAAGTGATATAATATTCAATATAAAAAAAATTCCAGCAAAAATTATGTATAAATGCAAACACTTGATATGAGAAGTGTAACATGTAAACTTTTGAAAGATTGTCTTGTAACAGATGTGCAGTTAGTGTATCTATCCAGGTTGTATGGCTGTAATGATTGAAGAAATTGGGCCAACCATAAAAATATTTTGTTTGTGGTAAGAAAATTACTCAGGCCCATACCCAACTTTTTTTGGCCTCTCATGTAAAATTTTTTTTGGATAAAGAAATAGCATCCTGGCATGTATCTTGGGTTCCATATAAAAATTAAATTGTAAAAAAAAACAAGATGTGTTTCAAAAACACAAAGCCCCTTCCGGATGCCCTTTAACTTGAAAATGCACAAAATAAACAAAGGGCCATAATTCTGTCAAAAATGATCGAATCACAAAACCCGGAATATATGTGCAGGGGTTCTTGGTAACAACAAGTCTGTGAAAGTTTCATCAAAATCCCATGAAAAATGTAGGAGTAGTATCCTAAAAGAAATGTAGGAATTTTTTTAAACACAATGACCCCTTGACCTTGACCTACTGACCTGAAAATGCACAGGTCCTGTAGAGGTTGTCATGAGGAACCTACAATGAAGTTTGATGAATGTAGGTGCAAGTGTTTTGATTTTATAGACAAGGTTAAAGTTTGGTACAAACAGACAAATAGACAAACAGAGAGACCAAAAATAATATGCCCCCGATCTATCGATACGGGGGCATAAAAATGCTACCAACTGGTACCAACCTACCCACTGAAAATTTTCTGCAAATAAACATTTCTTTAAGAATGACCATGTGGTCAACATTTTATGTTCAATAAGGATATTGACTTTTGAGCAATATGGTTATTGCGTGTCCATTTACAGTGCTAGTAACAAGGCATCACTGCTAATGTATTGTAATGTAAGCAGCAATGGCAATAATAAAACAATTCTGTACTTACTGTTCTTGAAAATCTAACATGGGCGGATCTAGCTGTATCGCTGCTGGTATCAATATATCTTCAGGCCTGAAAATATAAATACAATTTATGGATTAATTCAAAGCAGTCAAGCATATGAATGTTGCCATTTTTAATAATAATATCAAAAACTATATGCTGAGATTGTTGACTATAAAGCAGATCAAGCTCCAGCCATTATTTGAATAGTATTTGAACTTTATGTATAAAGATCAGCTGACTGGTTCAGTGTAAGGAGTTTCAACAATAAATTAGAGGATGGTCAACCAAACAGGCATTTTACAATGTCCAGTTTTTCCTCAGTGGTTTAACCTTCAACCAGCAGCCAGGATCATCCTGAAAACATGTATAGCTTTATCAATGGAGGAATCCCTTAAACAGGAATTCATGAAATCATATGTCTTTTTTCTTGAACTTTTCTTGAACCTTTCATGCATACTTCATGAATAGTTAATGAAGTATGAATAACTATTTGACAGGGGAAGACCCATCCCTGCGAAATAAACTTCAACTGTTCATGAAAAGTTCATCAAATTCTTCATCAGTTCTTAAAGGTGAAGTTCATAAACAGTTCTTAAAGTAATCATGATTTTTTGTGGGACTGTTCAAGGACAAATGATTTTGAACTATTCCTGAACTGTTGAAGTCAAAGATGTACACCTGGGGTATAGCCATGGCATTTCTGTAAGCTCCTCATTTGAGAAATTTGGTCCCAGTTGAATACTAGTCAGGCAGTACAACCATTCAACCATAGAGGCACCAAATTCTCAATGATTACATGAGCAACAATATCCTACATAAATCAAGTTAGGAGCATAGCCCTGTCAATAGTTATCACATTTCATTAATAATTCATGAAGTATGCAAGAGTAGTTCTAGAAAAATACATGTTTTCATGAATTCGTATAGAACTGGGACTGACAGATTCAAAGGTCTTCTTTGCTTTCTAAAGACCAGCATCTGTCTCTCTGCATGTATTTTATCCTCTCTTGAATCGTTACAGGAAAAATATGATCAAGTTTGTAACAACCACCGCATTGGCAGAAAGGAGGTTTATAGTTATTATATAGAACATACATACAAACATGCTTGACACATTCCAAGGAGGAAGAACAGACTAAAATGTTATACATTATGATAATAAGTGCTATCTTAAACAGCCCCCTTTCATCCGTTTTAGAACAATTGTAACCAAATTTCCTTCTATAATTATATTTCTTATAAACAATAGCTTTTCCAAGTCACATTATTTCCTTGATACTTAAACTACACTTAACATTTATAAGAATTGTTACATCCATGGTTTATTTTTCCAGCATATTATCTCGGTTAACAAAGATCTGTGAATAAAGGGAACCTGAATACTGAATACCGTAAATGCCCTTTATAAAGCCCCATCCTAATTAACACACACCCAAATTTCGAGGAAAAAATGCATATCAATAAGCAGAATATCAGGAAAATAAAAATGGCAAGAATTGGCTTCAATCAAAATGTGTCATTTTTATGTTGAACATATGGTACCTTCGACATGTAAATGGGCAATGAATGGTGTGAAATGATGATCGATTTCACTACCAAGCAGCCTCTTATAAGCACCCCCCATTGCAAAATAATACGCGCCAGGGGTCATTAAAGGCTTATTGAATTTAGTAAAATTTCTGAACAATAGGTAAAATGATAGTAAAATGTAAGAAATGTATATTATTTTCTCTAAAACAATAATTAAATCATGCTTTTCTTTAGCCACATCTCTTTAAAATGTTGTCAAATGCTTTTTCTTATTTTTTGCAAAATCATTGAAAAAAATACTTAGCTATATTTCTATATAAAAATAAATTTTTTTGGAATGTTTTTATTGCAAATAAAAGTCATTTTCACAGATAAGACTTCTTTCTGGGTAAAATAAGACCTACTTTAATTTTAACATCCAAAAAGCTAATGGGGCTTTAAATAAGGCATTTACAGTAAAATAATTTATCATAATAGCCTTCAAATTAAGGCCTATTGCACATATTATAAGGCCATATTTTGTCTGTCCTCTAAGTCAACCTTGTTTAAAGGTTTCACAGTATACTGACTACTGTTGACTACTGTGTACGGAAATAGCGAGAATCAACTTAAGAATTTGTGATTAAAATAAGTTGAGTGATTTAATTGTAACAGCAGGCCTAAATCTGCAAAATTATGCGCTTGAACATCAACAAGGACGTTCAGTGGAGATGATTGTAGCAAAAAATCACACATTTATGCATAAAAGTTAAGGAGACCATTTATACTGCAAAGGCTTAATGAAGTCTGCCTATTGTCAGTTTGCCAAATACAGCTAGATTTTACGAGGCTTGTAGTTCCCTTTTGTGTTTAATGTGAAATTTCTGTAACCAGACTTGAGTTATTTTTTTCTAGATCCTTCAGATTTTCAGACAGCAGAACCTGGACTTGTAGACATTTTCTATCACTTGCTGTCTACTAACCTATAGTGGCTTGATCGGTGGAGTAAATTGAAAATTGGGGTAAAATTGGATGATTTCAAAGAAATTTTCAGAGGGTAAGACCCTTTACATGTTATAACTATATCTTAAAGAAAACCCCTTAGTGGCACAACACTACGAAACAAAAGAAAGTTGTGACCTTAAATTGTACTAGTAAAACACGGCCCTTTGTGAATACAGGTCATCATTCTTTAGCACACGGACTCATATATCGAGGGCTCAGCACAATACTGACATAACTTGTTCTTATTTCAATATGAGTTACAACTGTTGCATTGAGCCCTCGATATTTTACCTAATTCACCCTTAAAGGTGAACAGTGCATATAGGTCACAGTTCATCACTCCCTATTGTGGCCCTTGCTGCCCAGTTCCCCTGTATGACAATATACAATAGCTAACTCAACAATTACCCACGTGTTTCATCCAATGTAGTTAAACATATTGGTTGACTGTTATCATTCTAGAAATCAATACTAAGCCACAGTTAATTTGTGTGACTTGCGCCACAATCAGCAAAATATCTCCAAGGAATCACCACTAACCACTAGCTACAGGTACAATATATAACTACATCAACATAATTCAAGCTAAAACCCATATAATGACATATCAGACTCGAACATCAGTATGCTTAGATTAATTTATGAAATAAAATGCAATCTAATCTTACTATATTCTTTGTTTACTTGTTTCATCGGGTTTAACACCATTTTCAACATTATTTCAGTCATATCGTGGCGCTCTGTTATCCTAACCAGCTTTCCTGGACTTCATTCAGGCCTTAACCAGTACTAACCATGTTCTATTCATAAGCTTCTGCCAAGCTACCCCACATAATTCAGAGGTGGAGGACAATTTAACAAAGGATGCAATTTCTTTAGTCAAATTTGTCACAGACAGTGTGAGCCTCACCTGGGGTTCAAACTCACAACCTCTCCATCATCAGCCACTGAGCTAACCAGACAGGCTCTTACTATTCTACTCCAATAATTTTTCATCAAAATTCAAATGATTACGTTTAATATCTTCATGGATGAAAATGCACTATCCTTTTTTCACAGGGGTTTAATATCTCAACAACAGCCATGGTCATTGTTGACTGTTCCAGCTGGACTGAAGAAGGACACAGTGCATATACCTAGGTGGTAAAACATACCAGACCTGAAAGCTTAGGCTAGCTGGACAGTTTCCTCAGACGTGAAATTTGTTCTGTCGGTGATTTGAGCTCGCAGTGATGAGGAGCAAGGAATTACTAGAGAGTTGGAGCCATCTTACCAGACTGAAAGACGTTTTACTGTATCAAATGCTGACCTGTTTTTGCATGATAAAATTTTGTTTCTAATACAATTTATTTCTTATATAAATGTATGATGGTGTTATAAAAATACTTAATGGAAACTTCATATCATTTTCTAATAAAACATTTGACTTGGTAGCAAATTCAGACAATTTGTCATCTTAAAATTTCACCAGATGCAGACTCGGTCTTTGGACCGGCAGCCATGACATTTCGAAGACTCCTATAATTTCATTCCAACAAGCTAAAGAATGTGGAAGAGTTTGCTCCACAACATTGCGAAATAGTATATGGATGGGCCGACCATCCGACAGACTGACAAGTCATCTCCATCCATCGGTTTAGAGTGACTCCAATATACCCCTCTCAAACTTCAATGGTGGGGGTATAATAAGTAACACTTTTACTAATTTCACAAGTTAGTTCTGAATTTCATTTATAAGGCATGCATGTATAAACCCAATTAACTGTTTATTTAACACTAATTGCAATATATAACTGATTTTTAAATTACCAGACCTCAAGATAAATTCTTTATAAGGCTACATGACATAATCAAGAAATCATTATTTTACTTAGTCAGTTTTTTTTCCACACGTAGCGCAGAATGCCTGTCTGAAAATTCCTGCGAAAATATATTTCTTTGTACTAGATAACAAATCTTGTAATCTAATTTCCCAGGCAGTAAATTGAGAAAGGACAGAATTCATCGAATAATTGTAAAGCATAGTACACTTGGGTAACTCTGCACAAAAGATATTGAGAGCGAATATCAAATTATTTGTTAAATGATAATAGAGCTGTTACAACTTCTATTAAACATGGCTATCAAAATTATCATCATACATTTATAACTGAGTCAGATAACATCAGCTTGTAAAATATAAAACCTCTAACAGATGTAGAATACGAGGGATGTGTCTAAACTACTGATAATACTGTACCATATCTGTCAATATGTAAACCAACAATTTCAAGTGACCAGATACAAACTATTCATACCTTACAAAGAGGGTATAATTATCTCATACAATATGTACTTCATACATTTAGTTTACTATATATATGTATATACAATGGAGACTAGAAATTATCAGAGCAAAACAATCATAACAAAAACAGCACAGTAAAGCAAAGACGAAGCAATTGCCAATGTGTAAAAATTTATGTTTTTCCAAATCAAAGGATACATAAATATTGTTCAACCTTTCAAGGCTTTTTCGTTACAGACTGATTAAAAATGTATCTAGTTTTCAATAACTAATTAAAGTATTACTATATATACCATGTAACTTACATTGAACTTATAAATAATTGCGCATTTGAAGGTAAACAAATTTTCATGTGTAAACATAAATGCAAACTATATGCAAATGCTTAAACTTATTATATTACAGCTCTGGGTATAGAAGTTCATTATACTCTTTGTCGTGCAAATTGTTCTATAACTTATATCAGGTACAACTGAAGTTCAACATTTTAAAAACTAACAACCGTACAAAAGTATAAACATAGACATAGATTATTATCTCTTGTTTACAATTACAGCCTTTTATAACAGAGGCCAAAATCAGTGACTTCACAATTGCAAAAAGGCTGCTTTTTTCCCAATTTTAGGCAATAAATTCCCAAAAATACAATGCGATTCAAACTCAGGAGTCTAACCTTCTCAAAATTTGGCCAAATATTGTGCTTGAATTTCCCAAAATGAAAGGCTAAGGCCCCTTCCCAATTTTTGGAAAAAGGCCCTGAATTACCTGTTGCATACAGGTAATTATAAACAAGAGAGCCAATGATGGCCCAGCCAATGATGGCCCGATATATTGCTCACCTAAATAACCTGATGAATTGACAACTTTGTAAACAAAGGACTAAAAGGATAGAACCAACTTTGACACAGGAGCATAATTTATCAGTATATTTAAGTGTAGAGAACAACTTGGTGCCAGCATTATTACACAAGCTCTTTAAGGCTATATGCTTTTTCTGTTTATTTTGATTAACGGCCCATTTGACAGCTATGGTCATTTCAGAGCCGCCCAAGACAGAGGGGAGTAAAGATACAGTAGAACCGGGCATTTAATGATTTATATTCCTACTCTCAAATATCGAACAGTTTTTCCTGGTTCTTGCTTCCAGTGCAAAGCAGTGATGCATGGCACAGTACTTAGCTCAGAAGTTGGGATGCTGGGACACTGAAAAGGCATACTAGGTACTTGAAATATTGGAAGGCAGAGTCAAAAATCAAAACCATGACCATATGTTTGGTAGTCTGATGCATAATTACTGTAATGATACTTAAAAGTTAAAAGCAGATAAAATTATTGCAAAATAAGAAATTTTGCCAAGCTGCATAAATTCAACCTTAAAGTTAAAGACAAATCTCTTTTTGCTTTAATATCAGGTCTTTGTAGGTCACAGTCATTTTTTCACAGCAGAATACCTTCAGTCAATGAGAATCTTTATTATCTTTTTTTATCTGTTTTAACAGCCTATTCAACAGCATTGGTCATGTCAGGGCTGCCCCAGAGAGGGAGGAGATAAGATACAGGAGAACCGGGCATATATATTCCTACTCTTTTTTGGAATATTTTTTCCTGGTTTATTAAAGCCCCATTAGCATATAAATTTATCGGTCGTAATAGTTTCTGTTAGTCCTATAACAGAGGAATACAGTGTATTTTCCTCATGTGCATACTTAATAGAAAGAAAAAATGTTTCAAAACCAATTTCGTATTTTTTTCAATATCATTGAAATAAATACTATTTATAGAACAGCTGTCAAGTTATGCATACGTCGTATTTAGTGATGTCACGCGCTCTACCTATTAAGCAAAAATCACAGTGAAATTAGTGTTTTAAGAAGAAATAGGGCTCGTTTCGTCGGTAATAATTATCTTGGGAAATTTATCTGCAATTGTTTGTTTTTTGCATATATTTTTTATGGCAAAAAGCTAATGGGACTTTAACGTGCCCAGTATAAAGCATTGACACACCCCTCACCCTTTGCCTGTGATTTTCTAGACACAGTATGTGGCTTGGTAGTTAAGATGGGGACACTGAAAAAGCAAGGGGAACCTTTAAGCTTTGAACTGATCATGACAGCAAAATGTCCCTTCAGTGCTCGGGTAAATGAACATCCAAATGAATGACCAACTAGCTTAACCTGCAGGACAGCATTTCACTCAATTGTTAAATACTACTCTCACAATAGCAATTAGTTACCAGTAAATAACGAAGATAAAACAATATAAATGAAAATGAACTTACCCTACATAATCACTATATACTTGATTTGCTTTAACCTAAAAATAGAGAAAAAAAATTCTTAAAAACTATTTTTATAGGGGAGTAAGATCAATACATTACAGTATACATGATTTTAATCAACTATACAAACAAACAACATTATAATAGACTCACTCATTCATTCACTCGGCATGAACAATTTGTAGACAGAAAGTAAGATGTTGTGTTGTGATTGTTTTTCTATAATAACCAGACCTGTATCGATCATTAGTACTCGTCCAACTTTCTTATACAATCAGTGACGATTTTTTAATTTCTTAATTGATTTTCTTGTCCTAATAGAATATAAAACTGGCATTCTAACTTCTTAGTTTTGAAGAACCACTTTAAGTATGCAATGCGCATGCTCAGAGGGAGAGCAGTCACTAAGATGGTTAGAATGCATACTAGGGTGTTCTTCAAACTGCTGCTCCTTTTTAAGCTTTCTTTCCGTATAATTACGAAGAACACCCGAATATGCATGTTTATTTATGCATAAGCCAAGATGACTGCAGGTGGATCAATATTGGGACGCTTTCTTTCAGCTTATATGTACTTTAAAGTTAATGAAGTGGTACAATCAAACATATATCCACTGAAAACAGTAGAGAATTATATGCATCAGAATCCTACAAGGTATATTTCCTTGGAACATTCTAATACACAACATTACCCTGTAATACCTCTAGCTTTCAAGAATATACTAGACGACCATGTGAATATGTTTGTTGCTCTGTTGTTTAACGGCCCCATTCTACAACTATGGTAATTTCAGAGTTGCCCAAGTGTGGGGAGATAAGATACAGGAAAACCGGACAATTTTATCCCTACTCTTCATGTTATTTCGAACAGCATTTTCCTTGTTCTTCATTGTGCCTAAAGTAAAGCCTCCATACATGCCTCATCCCTTTCCTGTTGTTTTCTTAGCACAGTACATTGTTCCAACTATTTCTTTTAAAAGCACTAGCTCAAACTGAAAGAGGGCTTTTGAAAATCGAGAACCACTTACTAAGCTCTAATACATGATTTTGAGAAATTTGCCAGCTTGTGTAGAAATTTACTAGCCTCGCACTTTGAGCTTGCTGGTTAGTGTGAAGACTGCATCACTTAAAATTGGCTCTGTAGTTGGGATGGGACCCTGAAAAGATGTCCCTGAAATATCTAAAGATAAAGCCGAGTGGGCTTGACAAAATATATCAGGCCACTCGTCCTGCTGGACAACACGATAAGAAATTTAACTAGTTTTACAGCAATTATAACTCGTCCTGAGTTATAATTTCTACATGTAATTACAAGCGGACTAGTGAATTTGTTGAGCCCTGGAGATTCGAACAAGCAAACTTTCGATTAGTAGCCAGAATGTTACCAATGGACCATTGAATAAAATCAAATTGACAGGAAAACAATCCCAGATTTCATCCATCTCTTCGATGGCCCTTTATGCACATCTGTTGCTCAGGAAGTAAATGAACATTCATTAATTCAACTTTAAAATTAAATATCAAGCCACTTAAGTATATATTTAAATATTGTTAACAGATGTCATTTATACCACAGCCACCACAATTAATGAATTATATAAGCTCGATCATCACATCACGTGACATGCATGTACATGTATGTATAATATATATTTGTTTCAGTATAAATAAACTAAACGCCGTTTTTCAACAATTTTTCAGTTATATACAGAGGCCAGTTCACTTGACCAGTTTTCCTGGACTGCATTCTAACCTGTGTACTAACTTTCCATTCCAAATGGAGCTGAATTTTTCTTTATATATTTTTGTCAAATTTATACATCAGAAATGCAAGTAGCATCTTTATATTCAAGTTTAAAATGTTACTTTTATGACTGTTCCATAGTTAATTTTATTGCACTTTTTACTGAAATATACTTCATATTCAACAAAAAAACTCATTCAAGCGATTATCATTGGTGAAAGATACACTCAACTATAAATTCTGCATGATTTTAGAATATTCAGCAGAATTTAATGCGTTTTTTTCCGCCTGTTTCTTTTGATTTGTAGTTGTGCTCTTAGACCGTTCAATAAAACTGATAAAATTTTTAATGCCAGTATAACACTTCACTTATATTGAAAACAAAGGGCCATAACTCTGCAGCACTTTTAAATAAAAATTCTGAAAGGAATATAATATAGATATAATTTTGACAAACATGTTTACATTCAATGACAGTCTACAGTTTTATAGTAGCACCAGTCATAAGAATGAACTCAAAGGAATCCATATGATACAAGTATTAAGAGCTTAATTAATGTGCGATAGCTAGACTAGAATCTATGAATCATATTAAGGGAAAATGTGATATAAAAGGTTAAATGATTTCACTTATAATTAATTATTATTGTACACAGACGACCGCTATGTGCATAAATAACATAATTGAAAAAAATGACCATTACATGTTCAGAAAAAAATTATTATCTGTATACAAGGCCACAAAAAATATATATACAATTTCTTTTTGAAAGTTCTGACAGAATAATGAAAATGCAAATTATAAATCACACATTGAGTATTTTCTAGGAACTCGAAATATAATATCATAATTATATCTACGTAACACTAAAGTAAATTTAAATGTATCACATAGTGTTTTATTTTTTTTTTGTTAAGTCAAAATGTATACCAATATAGAATTATTAGAAACAGCTGGCCCATTGTTATTTTGATAATTGCATATTATAAACAGACAAGTAAAACACAATCTTATGACTTCTATATCTAATTCTAAAATCAAATAGGACGTAATTAAAATCCCATAGGCTAACTTTATCTATATTTAGTAATTTTACATCTATCAACTTTATTTCCACCTATCATTTTGTTTAATGATCAAATAAACTATGTGTTCACAATAAATCAAAACAATAAACAAAAATCAATCACTTGATAGAAATTGTCCAGGTGACACAATTTTTGAGTCATTTATATCTATATCTCATAGTGTAATATCTTAGAACTTTTGTTTTCTTATAAATGCTTTTTTTCATGACACATGATTTAAAATTGCCATGGTAATACGATCAATTTTAACGTATCTTTTTATTTTCTATGTATTTTAGACATAATATGGCCTGAGGGCTATACTGACAGATGGCCTTTATTCAAAATAATCAATGTTTTTAAAAGAATGACCTTTATTCAGAATGTGGCCTATATTCGAAGGTGGCTGCTAACACAGGTTTGACCGTATAATGATTTATTTTCAGTACATTAACTTTTGTATGGGTTTAACTTATCCATGATCGAGTCATTTGGTTCATTCATATATTTTTTAACAATGACAGAAAAACTTGCTAACAAGGTTAGTTCACTGTGTGTTATTCAAAGGCTAGGGTTTGTTTGGCAATAAGTACTTCCCTAAAATAAATTTCCAGTGACTTAAATTTGTATAGTAACCTGGATTCAGATGAACCAAGGTGACTTATGCTGAACCAAAAGCTACCATTGTTTTAATCAAGACTGAATAACTAACAATGAAATTTACAGTTTTTATAATGAGAAAAATTACTTTTCATCAGGAAAATAAGGCATTGATGTATCACTTTGATCAGATTAAAGTAGGATAGCATATTATATACAGACTATTGTCAAAATGCCTTAATTTTCCTGATAAACTGATATCATCTTATTGTTACAATTGTTTCACTTATAAATGTTGAAAATCTTTTTCTTCCTTGTATACAAGAACATTAGCATTACAAGCAATGTACATCTCCTACATTGAGCGTAATCATAACATAATAATATACCATATTGATGACAGATCTGTGTTTGTGTGAAATTTAAATGCTGCTAGCCTTTAAGTTGAAAATTTGTTTCAATACTAAGCTCAAGCTGTATATTTTGATTTGTTTGTTTGTTTATATCGGGTTTTACGCCCCTTTTCGACAGTCAGAGTCATATGAGGCGGACAGTTCACCTTATCATCGCTCCTGGGAAGAACCAGTACTAGACTCCCATCCTCCGTAAGCAACTTCCTACCTTCTCACATAAAGAGAAATGGTCGGTAGCAGGGCTCGAACCCAGGACACTGTATCAGTGGGAGGTTACAGTGATTTGAAGTCAGCGACCTTAACCACTCGACCACGGAGGCAGGTCAAGTATATTTTGAAGGCAACAAGTTTTAAGGGGCAAATATGTTAAAACTAATTAATATGAAAGATAAAGCCAAACATTTTTCTAATTAATGCATTAACACCTTTGAATAAAATTCATGTAATCATGAACTTTTCTTGAACTCTTCAAGAACAGTTTATGTAGTATGCATAACTATTGACACGTTATCACTCGACCATCCCTACTGATCAATTCAAATTTCAATATTTTCACTATACATCATTAGATCATTTTTGGTGGTGGGCTGCCTCCCTCCATTGCCTTCACTGCATTTAGCAACATGCAATTATTTGTTTTAAAGACTTCAGTAGAAGCCAGCATAAACAAATGTAAAATTTCAATAATCTATTTAACTGCACAAATATCATCTCACTACAGTTAAGTGGCAATAAAATCATGGAGTTAAAACTTCAAATGATGCAAAGCAATTAAATAGCATTATGTTTAATCTGATCCTTCAATCATGTTAAAATATTATATGTATACATGAAAAAGACATACACTGGTTTGCCAGAGAATGCACAAACTATAGTCAATATTAGACATCGTGAAAAAAACTTTTGTATTAGCACCGGACATTTCGCCCAGTGAAAATGCAAACTTCACTGGACTGAATAAACTTTAATGAACCAATAATAGTTTATACAAAACTTCCTATGATTTGGCTAAAATGTATATTCTTTTAGAGTTATTTTCATTTTTTGTTCTGAAATATCATAAAATCACTGAATAATTTACTGGACCATCAGACCACAGATTTTTTCAAATTGACTAAACGACGGCCATTTTGATGAACTCTGGCGGTCCAGGGCTAAATTTGAAGACTGAAATATTTAAAAAATGCCAAGATAAAGGAAGGGCATAAAAAAATGGTTATGGCTATACATTTGACTGCACACACATACTGCATATATCTAATATTATACAAAATGTATGTACTAAGACAGAATATATGTTTTCTAACATCATTGTCTATTAATTATTACAAAGGTACAGGAGTTCCAGAAAAATATTTCCTTTTTTCAAGCAACATAATTATAATGATATTATAGGGGTTAAAATACAATAAAACAATGTTACATGCTGCTAAAACCAATCTTATTATCTTGTCATCACAGTCCAATCACCTTATTTAGCCCAACAGTATATTTTCTGTAATAGTACAAAGATCTTATGTAACATAGCCCCCTGAGGCTGCTAAATTAGTAAATATATAAAACTATTCATGAAGTATGCAAGAATAGTACAAGAAAAATTCATGTTTTCTTGAATTTCATTTAAAGGGGAGCTGCAGACTGGGATTGTACTCTGAGGACCTCCAAGTCGGATGATATGCATGGATATTACCATATACAGACAGTCAGCCACTTGACTCGCTGATTATAACAACAGGCCATGCAGACTATCCAACCAGGATATATATTTCCACTATTATCAGTGTCCTACAGCTCAATATTTGACAACCTGTTTTGAGTATTCACGGAACAGATAACACTTACGTAGAAATCATTTTGTTCAATATCCGATTGACAACATCCACATTTACAGCACGGCGGAGGTCCAGTTAACCCAAACTCCGCTTCAGAGCTTGACAAAAATCCAGCCAAACTCCACACACAGCCAAAAAAGGACAAATAACCAAAGCACTTAGTTAAGATGATCATGAAAATGCACAGATTCATGATATATAAAATTAATTTTCAATCAACTTGTATAAATTTAAATGTTAATTCACTGATCTGACACATAACTGAACATATAAACACATCATTGACATCGTATTAGGAAGTATACAATTTAAACACTCGTGTGCGTATTTGAAGTATACAATTACCCCTAGAGGAAGTGTAGAAGTGACGTGAGCCATCCAACTCCTCAGGGCAAATCAAGCTCGATGTTTAAGCTTTGAGAATGAATTAATTTTTTAACAATAATGCAGAGTGCAAATTTGTTGACATTAGAATTAATCAATAAAAATATCAATATCATAAATCCAATACCCGGATAATTTGAAAACTATTACAACAAACACGCGCCACGGACTGAAATTTGAATACAACTTAATAATCACTACGTTTACATGAGGGATACATGACAACATATTGACTCGAAGTTATCAAGTAAAATAGATAAATAGATTATCTTAAAGTAACAAGAACACAAAAACACAGAAGCAAGATTACATTCAGTAGTATTCAGGCAACACTTGAACATTACATGTAGCACCATCACCCTAATTAAGTGAACAAGCTGTCAAGCTAAGCAAAAAAATTTTCAAGCAAATCCCTCAAACACAATGCCCCTCAGGCCTGTGACCTTAACCTTTGAATTACTGATCTGAAAATGCACAGGTCCAATATTACTACTATTAACGATTGTCATGAGGATTTTGTTGGTTTTGTTTGTTTATATCGGGTTTTACGCCTTTTTTCAACAGTCAAGAGTCAGATGAGGCGGGCAGTTCACCTATCTGTGAAGAACTGGCTAGTACTAGACTCCCATCCTCCGTAAGCAACTGCCTACTTTCTCATATAAGTGAGAGACATTGTCGGTAGCAAGGCTCGAACCCAAGACACTCTATCAGTGAGAGATTACAGTGATTTGAAGTCAGCGACCTTAACCACTCAACCACGAAGGCAGGCCTGTCATGAGGAAACAACATAATTATGAAGTTTGTAGGTGGAAGCGTTTTAGTGAAGTTTGGTACATATAAACAGACTGACCAAAAACAAATCATTTTGTTGAAAAAAAATCCATAAAAATCTTTTTCAATAAAATGGACACTGATATCGCAAACACAGATGAGGCATTGCATGTACTTGAAGCTACAAATTATATATGAAGCCCAGCTTGTGTAAAGTACATAAAAATAACCAAGTTTCATGGGTAAATCAAATGAATTGAATGGTAAATTGGTAAAAACTGCACCAAATTAGGCCACTGACATAAAGAAAATCCCTGACACCTTGATATAATCAGCATACCAGCATTAAAAAATTTGCAAACCATTAGCCACACCATTGGGCAAAACAAAAAACTTAACTACCCTGGATTCACAAGCTGCCACTGAATAGTATAAACACATGATCAATGGAACAAACATGCAATGGGGCAAATACATAATCTGAATAGACCTAACAAGCTGGGCAATAATCATTTAATCCTCCAATACCTGGTCATAGTCACATACAAAGTCACTGGTGTGTGTAAGCTGGGTAATGATAGAAAATTCAGAAATGCAAACTACTGTGTATTGTTAATTCTTTAGTCATTCATTAAAATCTTGATATAAAGAAAATTATTTCAACTGAACAGAAAACCAACAAGACTTGACCATGGATAAAATACACTGGTAACAAAATACAGTGTTTGGTTTATTATGGCCCCTGTATCGACAGATCAGGGGTATATTGCTTTCGGTCTGTCTTTCTGATTGTACCAAACCCTTGCATATAAAACCAAAACGTTTCCACATACAGCCATCAAACTTCATATGTTGGTTCCTCATGACAACCTCTACAGGACCTGTGTATTTTAAGGTCAGTAGGTCAAAGGTCAAGGTCATGCAGAGGGGGCATGTTGTTTCAAAAACACTTCTTGTTGGGATTTTTTTGGTAGTTTGTTCAAAATTGAAAATTATGTAAATCATACTTTAAGAGAACATTACGCCTTTTGTGCTTTTCTGAGACAGTTTTTACTAAACTTGAATGTCAGGGAAGTGACTTTAAAGTTACTGACTGAAAGTATATATATATAAGTTTATACATGAAGAAAAGTCGAGCACTCAAAAACGATACAGTCCAGCCTGTGTTTAGCACCCTCAGAATAAAGGCCACTCATTGAATAAAGGCCACTCTGTGAATAAAGGCCATTCTTTTAAAAAGCATAATAGATTATTTAGATCAAAATGATCCACAAATAAAAGTCACCTGTCAATAAGAGACACATTATGTCTTTCCAAAGGGTGGCCTTCGTTCAGAGGTTTCACTGTATCATTGCAGGGTTGTGAACAAAGAAAAAGATGTTGATTGCTATAACTATAAGAGATCTAGATTGATTTTATTCTAATGCTTGACAAGATTTCTGGAATTTCCAGTGACATTCTGAGTAATGGACCAAGTTTTTTTTAACTAACACTGAAAATAATGTGTTTCGGCTAGGCAAATTTTCTGAAACAAACTAGGAGGCCCATTCTTGGCTAAAAATCATATTTTTCGAGAGTGATTAAAATATTTAATTTTTTGCTCTGAAACATGGTCAAATTATCAATGAAAAATCTACTGGACTGTTGGACCACTGACCTTTACAAATCTACTGGACCGATGGCCATTTTGGTGGACTCGGTCCAAGGTTCGGGGCTAAATTTGAAGACTGCATTGCATACATGTACATAGTAATTTTGTCATTTTTGTGATATATGGCAATGTTTCATTATTACCATCAGGGCCTTTTTCCCAAGAATTGGGAAGGGGCCATAGCCTTTCATTTTGGGAAATTCAAGCACGATATTTGGGCAAAGTTTGAGAAGGTTAGACAACCAAGTTAGAATAGCATTGTATTTTTGAGAATTTCTTTCCTCAAATTAGGAAAAAAACAGCCTTTTTGCACTTGGGAACCGAATAGAAGGAAAAAAGGCCCTGACCATGAAAACATGTTACAACACCCTAAGTCCTACTTAATTAGCAGAGCCAGTGAAGGGCATAATAAATTATATTATGTCAAAAAGGTTTCATAATTCATGAACTATTTATGATGAAGTATGCAATTTTGAAAAGAAATCATATTTTCATGAATTCCATTTGAAGGGGTGAATTCAATTAATGTTATGTTTGAACTTCAAAATAAAGCAATTAGGCTGAAAATCATCAACTTCTTCCCAATTAATGTTCTTGGTTTATTGCAATTAATTCTGAAAGTAGTTGATAGTTATGACTTTAAAGTGAATCCACTTGGGAATCAAATATCATTTTTTATAATCTGAAAATCATGCTTTTTTTGCAGAAAAATTGATGATATTGAAGGATTGATCTCTTCTAAAAAATACATGATTTTGTTTTAATTAATAATAATATATATTCAATTTTCAGGAAATTAAAACAGTTATTTGATGATCTTATAAGTAAAGTCGATTGTTTATCACCTTCCATGCCCTTTCAATGCAATTGTTCATATATGTATCAGATCTCAGATCTATGATTGTTGATATGGAAACAACACAAACATTTATTAATTATTAAAATGTAAAATCATAAATTTTGATAAAAGTGACTACATATAGATATAACTACATGAGTATGATTTAATGTTTGATGAGTATTCTGTTACTCAAGAGAAGCATCAACTAACATGTATAGGATGAACATACTAATATATTTCAAATATCCTCAATTAAGCACTCCCCCCTACCCTAATTAATGCTCCTCTCTTTATAGAAAAGGAAACAATTGCCACTAATCTCAGATTAATCAATAATGCTCAATAATTACATATATAAGTCATATATAAAAAACAAAAAAAATGCATTCAAACAATAACTGGATGAAGCAGTTCTATAAGACAGGGTGCTTATTAGCATATATTTGATACTTCATAAACCAGTACTTAGCAATGCAGTTTGATCTACATATTAGTTCAGTGTACCTGAACATGAACTCAACCATGCCTAAATCAGATGATCAGTATATATTCATATCTCATAAAGTCTGCTCGATTAGGTATGAAAATACAAGTTAGATAACTAAAAACATTTAACATAAAAGGTCAACAAACTTAGTATTATTATATACATGTAACCAATTATTTCTGTTGAAACATTGTATTTTAAATTTAATCAATATGTATAGCCATTTCCACACATGTGTAAATTCATGTGCAATAGTGTTCATACATTTGAGATAGAATTTTCAAAACTTTAATTTGTAATATTCAAGAAAGGGGGGATTATATACATGTACAATAATATAAATCATTTCACCAAAAGAATATGGTTTACGCATCTTCCCAATTATTGGGTCTCTTGTGATACATGATAAGAAAAGCCCCCTCAAAAGGGAATTCAGGACAATTCCAAGGTATAATAGTAAAACTAAAACTCCATTCGTGTTTCTTCTAAACTCACCTCTATTGGAATTCCTGAACTAACATCCCCTACTATATATGTTAAATGTTTGTCTGTCTGTATGAAAGCTGAAATATAAAAGGATTGAGCATTAATACCACAGCAACATAGATATATACAATTAGAAATAATCATAATGGTATTATACTAATATATATCATACAATATTTAATCCATAAATTATGAAAATAAGACATCTATAGGCAAGGAATTCTAAAAGACCACCAGTTGTTTTCCTCTTAGTTCATGCAAACTCAAATATTCTGCATCCATCATGATCTTAACCTGTTAGTGTGGACGAACAAGTGTCTGAATAAAACTCAGAACCTCCAAGATTACATTGATGCATAAATTACCAAACCACTAATGATTCAGTTCGTAAACCCCTGTCATTCACTTCTGCGACACTATACACATGATTGTGTACATTGTACGTCCAGATCTTTGTATAAATTTGTTACTGAACAGGGAACACAGACCTTTGGAACCTTGTAACTAGGGATTAAAAAACTGTTTGTCTTCTGGGTACAAAAAAAAGTAACATGCTGATTACAAGGGTAGGTAGTTTTTTTTTTAAATTATTTTAAAACATGATGCTGAAAGGTAAAAAAAGTGAGATCATGATGTACATGTACAATGTACAGTGCCTAGGGCCTCATAAAAAAGTCAATGGTCTCAGGAAATTTAGAGTAGGTCGGGTAACCAGAATAAACAATTCTTTTTTAAGCTCACATCAACTATACCATATTCACATTTCAAGTGAATTGATCTTGGGAGCTCAAATAGTTTAATTTAATAATTAGGACCATATATTAAAATGAACAAGTAAAAAATAAATACAAAAACTTATACAACAACAAATAAATTAATTGATTTATAATTTAATTATGATCTGTCGAAGATTAATCATTTTAACAAATTAATTGTATCAAATTTATTTATTTTATGCCCTTTTAAGTTTTTTTGAAATTATTCCCATTTTATAATGCCCTTGACAGATAAAAGTTGTTTACTTCTGACACTAGAGGGGCAGAAATGATGGCAGATGTACAGCATATATGATTCTGAATAGATCCATTCTACGTTGAAATTCTACAGAGAAATCTAAACAACAAGGCGTAAAGAAAACGGCCCAAGCAAATTACTGGTAAAAGCTGATTGGGGGTGGCCATCAGGACCAAGATAATTGGGAATTGGAGTCAACAGGTACAGCTCAAGTACTGTATCTTCAACTGTTTTTTTTCACAAGTCAAATCTAGTATTATTAAAATGTAAACATTGTTTACAATGACTGAGCTGTTCATTCCTGGACAACAGCTGCAAAAAAATCAATAGAAAAAAGCATCTGAATCCAGATTATGTACTTCATTTATGTAGTCATGGAGTAGCAAATCTGATAACAAAATATGGTGACCTAGACCTACTAGTCTGTAATACATCTCACAAAAATAGAATATCTACATCTAGTATGTGACTACTGACATTCTTCACCTATGAGTACGACAAACATGTACATAGATTCATAAACACAAATATATTGGCCTAACTAAGTGGAAAATAATGGATGTTGGGCTTTGTATATTTGGTTACTGAATACACATTTGTAAATATGTCTACCAGTCAGAAGAATCATGTGTCATGGAAAGCAACATTCTAGTAACAAAGTGGTTTCTTGAGAGACACAAAATTATCATTCACCCGATAACCAGCCCAACAACAGTTTTAGGTCAAAAACAAAACAAAAACTAGACATTGGCTGCAACACTTCCTGGTAAAAATCTGTAAACTAAAATATGCTCTCACCTTGGTTGTGACTCTCTACTGTTTCCAGGCTGTGGCATATTTTACATAGGGTTTGAAAGAATAGGAATAAAATTGTAAAATGTTTTGACATTTCTTTTTTCTTTATCCGCGCCATGCTGTATTTTTACTATTTACTAACAAACAAAAAATAAAAGTACATAAAATGGACTAATAAATCTAAGCACACGTATGAAAAATATTTAGATTCCAAGAATGTAAGAGGCCACTCTAACAAATAATCCAAAACACTGACTATTCATAGAAATTATTAAAAATTTATACGAATCTGCGGGTAGATTAAAAGTCTGACAGTACTAATCGAGTTGTAACGTAAGTTTTCATTGGATAATTGGTTTCTATGATCCATTTGACCTACTTTCCTTATTTCGTAGTTCAAGCAAAGAAACAAATTGAAACACAATATTCTTAATGTTTATTAATCATGATCCCGATATTTCTTTTTGCACTGCCCATTCTGTTTCTATAATTGATTTTATTATCGCAAATTCATTCAGTATTGAAGTCTAAATATTGGTTGCTGAGGAAACAGCGTCCAATCAGAAGGCGCCATGTATGGAGATCGGGTATGTATAAAACTCCGACAACGAACAGTTTTCCCATGGGCAACATGATCTGGGAGCTACCAAATGACTTTAAACATATGACTTAACAATAAATACGTTTCAAAAGACATTATCTACGGCTCCCAGACGAATACAACCTGTCAAAATAAAGATCTCTATAATATTGGTCCCTAGCTCATTTACTTAATTGATACAAAACTATCAACAGTATGCAGGGAACCATCCGGAAGGAAATCAACATCGTGTTATTAGTAAGTCGTGAAAAACCAAGTACTTTCATCAGGTAACTTGTCATTATTAATAAATATTTTCTTCATTTGTTGCGTCAGAGTTGCTATTGACCAAATTTTACGTCCTGGTTTGATTCTACAAATAGTCTTTGTTACCATTTCACTTTAACAGTCCTGATAAACTTGATTATTTCTTAATTAAACTCTCTTGTGAGAGAAACTTCTTGTCAAATGATTTAAATGCCATGATTTTGTTACAAACCACTATATCAATAGTCATTACTGGGGCTGTCATTGTTTTTGACGATCTCAAGAAACATGGTACTCAATGACACTATGAGTAATACTGCACTGGGATATGTTCAAGGACCTTAGTTTATCGATTATTTAAGCCCGGCTGAAATAATCTGTAAAGTTTGGATAAATAACAGCTTAAAGCCTATCTTTCTTCAGGGTCTTTCATTGTTATACGCCCGTTTTTCAAAAAACGGGTCATATTATGGGAACACCCACGGCGAGTTGGTGGGCAATCAGCGTCCACAATGGTGTCTGCTCTCATTCAAACAGTTTTATTCAGATGGAACTTGATGGAATGTTTATGGCCATGAGACCTCGTTCAAGTTCTATTAACTTAAAATTATAAATTTCTAGCTAGCTCTTTTTTCAGAATAAAAGACCTTGTTGTAGAATCGAACAGTCTGACTGCTGCTCTCAATGTTTCCAGCAATATGGGCTAGTCTTGTTGCTACGCTGTATGTCTACCTAAGACCAATGTTTAAGTGGATAATACATAAAGTTACTGGTAAATGTGAACTGTTGAGGATTACATACCAATATCCAAATGGAGCAGCTAGGACCAAATACATAGGTAAGTAACACATGCACCTGAGAGCAACATGTATAAACAGTGTAAACTTAACAGTAACACAACAATTTTATTACAGTTTTTGGTTCTTCATTAAATGATTTGTAAAATTGCCAAATTGTTCGTACTTAACTTTGAATTAATATTGTTAATACTTCTTCTTCAAGACATACTGTCTTCTTAAACATCTTCAGATTGGTTATATTTTAGTCTTGAATCTATAATTACGTCTAAAACAAATCTGTCTTTTTTTAGAATATAGCTTAAAGCATTCCAGCAAAAGGGATTTGAAAAGGCTCGCTAAGGAAACAGATACGAATGTAGAGGCTGCTGTTGTCTTGGTAATGAAAGTCAAAGTTATTCTTCCCGAAGTACACTCAAGGTATACAGTTCTTGATGATTGATTGATATACAGAAATTAACATTTATGAGTTTTGTCAGGGTGGTTCCAACAGTAGTGTAAGTTCTGCATTACGACTGGTCCAGTAATATCACCAACTTGATATAACATTTGCTTTATGTAGATATTAATTATTTCCTTACTTCTTTCTATATAATAGTCTTCACAAAACAATTTTTAAGCACCTGCCATTTGGTCCAGTGAAAATGCAAACCTTACTGGACCTATTGAACTTCTAGTGAACCAAAGAAATATTTCATAAAAATATCACTGAAAAATTTACTGACATTCAGACCACTGACCTTTTGAAATTTAATGGACCAAACCCTTTTCTGCGGATTAGATCCTTGGTCTGGGGCTTAACTCTAAGACTGGTATAGAAATGGTCCAAAATGATGACCAGTCTGCCCTTAGGTAATACAATCATTCAGGAGAACAAAAATATTAAATCATGTTGTTTTTAGGGTCCAATTAACCAACCAACTGATTTCCTTTTGTTTCAAAATGTTCGTGACAACATTTTTGTTGTTTTTTAACGATATTTGAATGCGTAATGTTAACAAAGGAACTAACTTGTAAAGAACTGTTTGGTAAACAAATGAGATAGTTTAAAATGGATGCCATTATGGTGAACCAGGTGGCGACGGGCGTATATACCGGTAACTGATAGATTGTTAAAAAAAGCCATTAACCCCACAGTCAATGGATGACTTTTGTTCCAGATGGTTTTCACCTTCTATAACAGAGGCCTTATTAAGGACCCTAACCAAATGAAAATTTCATTAGAATTATGCAGTGTTCCCAAAATCCTAACTTAACCAGGTATTTTATTTCCCAAATCAGCGATTTTAGCGATTTTTCTTCCCAAAATAAACCGTCTAAGTCTTCCCAATGAAGAGAGAAAAACCCTGTGTTCACATGAGTGTATCCTGATTTTCATCTCCAATTTACATGTTTCTTATTTCAAACCATTTTCAGTTTTGAGCACATGTTCCGACAGTCACTTGTACAGATAAATGGTTACATTAGACTACAACACACTGTTGAAGATTTAAGACTGATTAAATACAGCTGTGAGAATCCGGATCACGAAGATAAATTATTGAAGGTAAAACTTGTAGCGTTGTCTATTACATGTTACATACATATCTGAATTGCTATTGCACCCTTTTAGATATGAGTTTTAGTTTAAAACATACTATAGTTTACAACACATCTGACAGTTTTCTCTTAAAATAACCTAAAATAAGCCCAAAAATCACAACCAAGGGCAGATAACTCAAAAAACGAAAAGGTTTTGATTCTGCCTATATGTCTATGTGAAAACTGTCAGATATGTCCTTAAGAATCATCCATGAAAGAGATTATGTTTTAAGCATGCATTTGGTGTTTAATCACACATTAACAATGTCAAACTGCATGCTATGCTGCATATAGTATAACAGAAATTAAGTGATGATCTTTTATTGATTTTTATCAGATTAAGGAATTATTTATATGTCCTACTCTTGACACAAGTTGGATAATATAAAAAATCATAGCCTTAAGTTTTAAGTGATCTTCATTTTAATTTTTTAGCTCAGCTGCTATCAACTAAAAAGTCGAGCTGTTGTGATCTCTGCATATCTTCATTGTCTGTATCTGTGCAAAAACTTTAATGTAGCTCATAACTCAGAAACTAGAAGAGATAGCAACATGATAATTATAGGCGTATAGATCTCACTGAGACAGTGAGTAGACAAGCATTGGCACCGCTTGCAGTGCTTAAGTTTTCTTCTGGTTAATTTACTTGGATAATCATCAGGGCTTGACACTTAACTTTTTCAAGAGTTAGTTGGCAGGACTACTTACATAGAAAATGAGGAAGCCCATGCAAGTTATAGACCTGTAGTCCACATTTTAATACATAAAATATATGTAAAATCATTTTATTTCAATGCCTATCAAGTGTACTTTATAAGAATACATGACAAGTATAAATGTCAGATTTTCACAAATGTATTGAACAAAGTTATACAGGTTACATCACATCAGATCTAACAAAAGTTTGTAAGCTTTATTATTTGATTTATTTAAATTTATGAAATTCAGGTCACCCAAATTTCAGATAGCCTGATGGGATACCCAGCTTGGAAACCTAGGTAGTCCTTGGAGAAAATAGGTAGCCTCAGGCTAACGAACCACTGTTAGTGCTGAGCCCTGATCATATGTTAAAAATAAGATGACTTGAGAGATGGGATTTTTTATTCATGACGTAATGCTGTTTAGCCATGCATCAGCAACTTTGGTTATTTAGCGCGAATTTTAAAATGGAAGATAGTTGTTGGACGTGCTAACGTTAACGACATCGTGGTATGATTACGACCATGTTCTATTGGTTGACTTCATGTTTTGTTGTTATTCATAATCAGTTTAAAAAAGATCGAACTCGAAGCATTTAACTCATCTTCTAAAAGATAATAGTGTTAAAGTATCTTTTGAGCATAATCAAAAACCTTTTCAACCATATTCATTATGTAAGGTATGTTTGTTTCAGTTATGGAATATTTTGACTGATGGGGAGAAGTTATCATCTCGTACGGGTTGCCACTGGACCCAGCTTGGTTTCCAAGGTGAAGATCCCCAGACTGATTTCCGTGGGATGGGACAACTTGGATTGGATCAACTTTTGTATGTAATTCAGTATCTTTATATTGGACGTCTTGAGTGATCTGTTTTGATTTAACACAGCCGTTGATTGTGCTGGATTTGTAACCCCGGCGATCAGTGGTTCAATTCCCAGTCTGTGCAGGTCATAACCTTCCATAAAAATTCAACAACATTGTCAATTTTCCTCCACTTATAGAGAAGTTGTTGATTTCTAGTGGAAGGGTAAGTAAGTACTGGTTAGAATTTAGTCCAGGAAAACTGGTTAAGTGAACTGCCCATCATAAATAGTTGAAAAAAAATGTTGAAAATAGCTTCAACCCAAATAAATAAATTTGATTCAACAAATGCTTGCACTATTACTTTTCTGGGTCCAGTCTAGAACAGCTAATCAGTTGATAGCAGCTTGGAAACGTTAGTGTTGAACCTGTTTCTTCATAATATCTTGAAGGTTTCATACATTTGGTCACTGTCCTTTACATAAAACTTGATATATTAAGAGGTAGTTGTCTGCTGTTGCAAGAGGAATATAGTATTATTATGTATGGATCCAAGAACCATTTGATTCTTAAACTGACTGCCAAAACTGACCTGAAGTACATATAGTCATAATTCCATATATTTTTTCAAGAGTGATTGAAATATTTAATTTTTTGTTATGAAACATGGTAAAATTATCACTGAAAAATTTACTGGACTGTCGGACCACTGATATTTTCCAATTTACTGGACCGATGGTCCAAAGTACTGTTAATGGAGAAGATAAACTTGATGCAAGCCAAATTTATAAAATTGTCAGTTTTCTCAAGGTATTAGATAGAGACATCAAGGTGTTTGTTTGGTATGATTCAACATTTTGTGTGTATTACTGATTTCAGATACCTTGCAACCAACTACACGAAAGAGACAAGATCAATGTTGTCCAAATCTAACAACCAGTACCATGGGTATGTCTGATTTAATGTTTTTTAGGCCCCCCACCATTCAAAGAACGGTGGAAGGGTATAAAGTGTTACCCCTGTCCGTCCGTCCGTCCATTTGTTCAAATTTTGGTTTCCGATCGATAACTGAAGAAATATTTCATGGATTGGTTTCATATTTTACATGGAGGTGTGTGATAATAAAATGCAGGTCAAGTTCAATATCCGGAAACATCAAAATATTTTCACAGGAGTTATGGCCCCTTTTTGACTTCAATCTTAGCTTAATGGTTGTTTCCGATCAATAACTCCAGAAATGTTTCATGGATTGGTCTCATATATTACATGGAGGTGTGTAATAATGATTGATTTCCATTAAAATAAAAACATTTTCACAGGAGTTATGTCCCCTTTTTGACGTAGCTATCAGCGTGGCATGTGTGTCCTCTGGACGCATTTCTAGTTTTAATAGGAAATCTCATCCAGAAGATCTATACATTGAGAAACAACATTTTTGGAATCCTAAAATAGACCAATGAAATAACATTCTTTGGCTATAACCCATTACATTGGTTTTAATAAGATAATTAGTTAATAACAAGCCAAAGAACTTATAGTAACTTTATCTTCCACTGGACATCAAGAGCAGGAGTGGTTTCGATCATCTCTGGACACACTGGAGGCCCTAGCAGCCTCCAAGCCCCCATTAAATTTATTTGATTTTCCTCTTTTTTGCCATCCAACTAAGAGAGTTACATTATTATCAATTTTTCCTCATTATTTTAGGTACTCATTTGCCATCCTTGGTATAAACTTGACGGAAATGGTTTACAATTTATTGAAGAAAGGAAATCTACGAACTCATTTTTACAATAAAACAGACCGACCAACCTTGGAGGATTTCCATGAAGTATACTGTAAGTTTATCAAGCTTGTGTTTTTTAAACTATATATCTACATCACTAAGTTCATCTATGTGTTCATTCACACCTCATACATTTGGCTTTATGAGGTCATCCTTTAAAAAGTATGTTTGTTTGCAGTAACCCTACTCAGAGAATTTTCAGCGGGTAGGTCGGTAGGAAATATTTTTTACAAGTTCATTTTATATCGGATCCAAGATGCATGTCAGAATAAAAAAAAATTGTTACCCAAGAGGTAAAAAAAGTTGGGTAGAGGCCTTTCTCATGAGTAGGTAGCGTTACTGCAAACAAAATACTTTTATTAAGGATGGCATTGTATATATTAGCCATTTTCATTGACTGTTATAGATTTACATATTAATACATGTAGATTGTTTGTTCATATTGAGTTTTATGCCCCTTTCAACGGTCAAGAGTCATATGAGGCGGACAGTTTGCCTCACCATCGTTCCTGGGCAGAACCAGTACTAGACTCCCATCCTCCGTAAGCAACTGCCTACTTTCTAACATAATGAGACATGGTCGGTAGCGGGGCTCGAACCCACAACCCTCTGTCAATTAGAGGTTACAGTGATTTGAAGTGAGCGACCTTAGCTACTCAACCACGGAGGCAGGTTAATAATACATGTAGAGGTGTTTTCTATTTTCTCTGGGGTTTAACGTAGCATCAACAGCTAGGGTCCTTCAGCTTTTCAGCTTTAAAAGTTGGGGAAGACCCCAGGTAGTGTACACCTTGGTAGAACTGCTGACAGTCTGTAAACTATGTGGGTTCGAATCCCATCAGTGGTGGAATTTGAACTGAACCTTCTCAATCCCTTGTATCGGCGTGAGTACTGGTCAGAATCTCGGATGCAATCATTGAGAGTAGTTAATATAAGTTGTAAGAACTAGGTGGGTTCCTTTTGAGTTGATGCACAGCATTTTCTACAGATTCGATTAAGATCTGATTGGAAATATTACATTTTGAAATCATGTTTTTTTATATATATCCCAAGCTCAAAAAAGGGCTAGAAGAAACAAGTTACGAACATTTACTTAAATTTGGATTATTGGTTGTTCTACCTGAATTCTTTGTCAATGAACCCTTCTACTTAATGCATGTAATGGTGGGAATTTCAAACTTTCATACTTTATTGTATTTTCAGGTTATGTATTTTGGAACTTCGATTCATTTTGGTATTCTGAAAGGCCAAAAGACATTATGGAGTTTGGAAGGATTCGAGAAAAATATCGCAAAAAGTTGGTGTCCAAGTTAAAAGAGAAAGATACCGTTTTAGTCAGTGAATTTCAGCAAGGAAGCAACTGAAGATTTCATAGATTGTTAGTCACAGAACTTCAGGGAATAGAAAGTTAAAGTTGTCTTTGTTATGTTTGAAATTATTAATTCATTGTTAGTAATTACTGGTAGTAGTTTAAATGACCAGTCTAAAATTATTTTCAAATGTATGGTCAGATTTTTTGTTTTTTTTGTTTCTTGTGAAATTTCTGGGCTGGCTTAGAGTGTGTTGTTGAAATTAAATTTCATAAGTATCCAAGCAAGTCAAAATAGAATAACAATTAATTAATAGGGTGAATACATTTCTAAAGAGAATAAGGAACAAGAAGTCAGTAGTTGTTTAACTCTTATGTACATGAATCTACACTCATTTTAAAAATTGCACCAAAATCTACTAGAAAGTATGAAAAATCGATTACTTTTTGTTAAAAAAACAACATTTTAGTGATTTTGGCAAAAAATAGAAATCTTCTTTAGTACAGCTTTTTGTTTTGAATACAGTCACATGTTAACAAAAAAGTGTCTACCTACTTACCTACATAAAACTGTAAGAAGTTGGTGTTGTATAACAGCAAACCAACCCTTGTTTTAGGAGGTCCTTAGGTGTTGTACGTTTGTTATTGTTTTTCTTTTGAAAACAATCATGCAGAAAGTTTGTTGGGGTACTGATAAGAAGTGGTAAACTACAAATTAACTTGAACAGTTGTCTTGGATACTATGCACCTACAATGTAACTGAGTTGTTTATAACTTGCCAAGTTCAATAAAATCATTGTTTTAAAATACCACGATTTTGTAGTCTTTTAATGAGTTAGTACATGGTACATGTATTCCATCCAGCTAATTCTGCTAGGGTTTAACCTTGCACCAACAGCCAGTGTCATTTGGCAACTTTTCCAGCTTTAATGATGGGGGACGGCCCCTGTTGTACCCCTGGGTAGAATCACAAACCTTCATTTAGCTAGCTGGCCAGCTTCGTCACTGGTGAAAATTGGTCTCCGTTTGGATTTGAGCTCATGGTAGTGAACGGTTAATGATTACTTGTCAGAGACCATAAGCACTGGACCTTAGGCCCTGCATTCGGCTAAGACATGAATGAGATCATTGAAGTCAATACTAAGAATGATAAGCATTGACCAATCATATGACAGACAGAATGATAAGCATTGACCAATCATATGACAGAATGATAAACATTGACCAATCATATGACAGAATGATAATCATTGACCAATCATATGACAGAATGATAAACATTGACCAATCATATGACAGAATGATAAGCATTGACCAATCATATGACATAATGATAAGCATTGACCAATCATATGACAGAATGATAAGCATTGACCAATCATATGACAGAATGATAAGCATTGACCAATCATATGACAGAATGATAAGCATTGACCAATCATATGACAGAATGATAAGCATTGACCAATCATATGACAGAATGATAAGCTCTGATTGATTGTTTTCTTTGTTCTTCCATTATTATTCTTTTGATAACCAAGTGTTTATCATATTGTGTATTTTTTAACAACTTCAGAAAATAACACAAATATAGTAATTTCATTGTTTATTTTTGAACATATTTAAATATATAGATGTGATTTCAAAGTATTCATACTTTTATAAAAGCATTTAATTTGGAAAAATGACAATTATATATATTTATGTAGACTAAAGCTTCTCCATAGTGATCATGCTAGTCCATACATACTATATTTGAACCATCCAACTGATTGTTTTGGTCGAAAAACCGCCCTACCTTTGATCTCTACGTCGGGACAAAAACACAATCTCTTGGACACTTCTTAACAAAGCATTACTACACAAACTTTAATTAGTTTGTGATATTTGAAAATAATCAGAAATAAAAATAATTTGGACAACACTACACTGTAATATTTATTTGCAGATAAAATTACACTTCATACAAGTCAAAATGAAGGAACTGAGTATACTAAATTTTTAATAGTACAGACAGGAAAATATCCTTCTAAATTATGACAAGAAGTATTGGTAATGACCTGTGAATCACCAGCGGTGATGCTATGATAATCACCAACAATAGAAAAATCATCATTGGCTGTACTCCTTGGAATGTTACAAATTCTATAATCAAGTAATGAAATTCATACACCATCCAAAAAGACAATGTGATAGTTTAGTAAGTTTATCAATGCCTTTAAAGAGGCATGCCCTGAAACTGTTGGGTAGTGGTTTGCATTCACCAAAAATGCGTTTATCACTTGTAAAACCATTTATTACCAAAAAGTCAAAGAAGAATATGCGTTAAAAAATGACTATAACGCGCGCCGGTATTTGTATGTTGATTTGACAACGATAATTCCGGTTCATTTGAGGATTTAACTGAGCGCGCGCTGCCCTTTAAAGCAGCATAACATTGATATTTACCAATAATTGATTGATAGGATAAACTTGATACTGCAGAAATGAACATAGCATGAGCAATACTTAGCATTTCACTGTTGGTTGACATTTTTTCTGCAATGTTTTCGGTTTTGACAGATCCAGATAAGGATTAATTTGTGAAAATGACAAATACTTTCTCAGGCCTAAATTAGCAGATTTGGTAAGTCTTGAAGTGAGTATTTTGAATAAACTAACGTGATATTTCGTAAATATTTTACAGGGCTTTCATTAATTGAATTAGGCATTAAAATGATACCAATTCGATTGCTAAGCGAGACACTTCAGTTCCAGGGTATGCCTCTTAATACAAATACAAGCATAATAAGAAGTACATACATACATAAGACAATTCAAACATGTTTTAACAGATCTATGAATTACACTGTCTCATATCGAGGATAATAATTATATTCCTAATGCATACGAAACATACATGGTACATGCACTCAATACAGCAAGTGGCATATTAAACAAACCATAGTCAATAGCAACATAAAACATATTTCAAAGGTATTTGTGAACAAAAACATCATTGGTACATTCACATAATGTAGCCATTAGTACATAGAAGATAGTCAACAACAACTTACTGTTAAACAAAATAAAAAATTACACAATACATGGCATTACCAAATCATTTAAATGAATATGAGATGTATAATCAGAGCAATGTATTCATAATGCATAGCTAGAAAAAAAAAGAAGTATTGAAATTAAAATAACAACATAAATTAATTGTCTTTACAATCAGATATACTATTCACATGCGGTTATTTGGATAAGGCTGACCATACTCAACTCATTTACCTGTAACAGAACAATCAGTAATTTTTTTTCAAAATTTTCTCACTACCCATGCCCATCAAAAGGGGGAATTTAGCGCAACAAAATAGGAAATACATAATAACATTATTTTCTATGGAATATGAGATTATTTAGCTGTTTAAATCATAAATACCGGTATAGATATTACTACACTGCAATTGGTGAAAATGGTGCAAAACTGTTATTATCATTTCAAAACATCATTTTGTCAGGGGAAAATTCTGGCCATTTCAGGGAAAAAATGAAGGAAATTTTGCTATGGGAAATGGCCCATATAATTTGGTAAATATAGCGAAAAAAACTCACTGGAAAAAAGAAGGCAGCATGCAGAAAACATCAAATAGTTTGTCATCAAGTATTATAACACTATATCACAATTATTCTATCATATTGGTACATGTATCACATTTAGTAACACACATTCATCACAATTATCCTATCACTGTAATAAAATAATTACCGTGCAACCTCTCCAAAGCAACACCCTTTGGGAGTAGCAAAATTATGTTGTTGTTCAGAGGTTGATGCTCTAGAGAGGTTAAATGCATAGTTAAATCGTGTAGTGGGAAAAAATCATGATGTTGTTATAGAGAGGATGTTGCTCAATGGAGGGCTGCTCTGGAGAGGTTGTACTGTATATACATCACTATTATCCTATCACCAAATTAACATAAATATATCTATCACAAATTTCCTATCATTGAGGTAACAAATAAGTACTACAATCAGATACATGGAACTTCTAATACTGTGACTTCATTATAATGTGAACTTTTAATGGAATAAGGGAACTTTTCACCACCATGACAAGCAGCGCCTGAAATCAATAAAAACATTAAAACTATTTTATGTATAAAACAACAACCTATAACTTATAGCCTGTGCCTTATCACAATGAGTTCTCTATGTTAAGTATTAATTTAGAAAAAAAACAGTGAATTAAAACAAAAAAAACTTATACAAGGACCTTTAATCCCAAATATCGTTAAGAGTGAATATTTATCAATATCATTTCAAGGCCATTAAAAGTATAGTCAAACCTGTGACCAAAGGCCACACTTGGGTAGGAACTTTAATGACAGGTGGCCATATTTCATAGGGCATTCTATTCTAAATGATATATTAACATTTTTTTAAATGCCCTTAATACACAGGGTGACCTTAATTTAGAGATGGCCGCTACCACAGGTTTGACTGTATTTGAAATTGTCTATAATGTATTACCATGTTGGCCGTTCTTGTTGATAACCAAAACTGCACCAAAGAAATCTGGATAAAATCTAATGATACTTTTAATGGCATCAGCAGCCGCAACAGAAGGAGAGGCACCCATTTTCATCATCATAACTGCATGGTAGCTACAAATATAAAAGAACATGTTAACTGTACAGAAGTATAACAGTGTGCATGCCTAAATGAAGGTAATAAATCCAGAGATAGATCCAAAAGCTAAAATCTGTTATGATTACAGTCAAACATGTGAACAAAGACCATCCTAGCGAAGGACAAAGTGTGGCCTTTATTGACAGGTGGCCTTTATTTTTTAGGTCACTTTGTTCTCAATATTCTATAATGTTTTTTAAAAGAATGGCCTTTATTCACAGGGTGGCCTTTAATCAGAGGTGGCTGCTAACACATGTTTGAATCTACAGAATAACTACAGTCAAACCTGTGAACAGAGACAAAATTTGACCTTTAATGACAAGTGGCTGTTATTCGGATGTCATTTTTGTTCTAAATAACCAATGACAGTTTTTAAAATAATGGCCTCTATTATCCAGGGGAGATAACTGTAATGTTATCAGCATTTCACTTTGTTATTTCTTTTCCATTTTGCACTGAACATGACTTCTTCTGAGTAAATGTTGAAAGGATACTAATACATTGTATCAAATTGCAGTGAAACAGAAAAGTATTTTGAACCACTATGCAGTCTGGCTCTTTCAGAGATGGCCGTCAACTAATTTTTTGCTGTATCTAATTCTTCAAAACATTGAAGTTAAATGTCATTGTAATTGTTATTTAATTAGTTATTTAGTTTTATTAATTAGTAGAAAATTATAATAAAAGCAACACAATCTTATTTTCACTCTTTAATCATTTAACCCAGTCAACATGTGATAACTCTTGGACCCGCCTCCGTGGTCGAGTGGTTAAGGTCACTGTAACCTCTCACTGATAAAGGGTCATGGGTTTGAGCCCCGCTACCAACCATGTATTTTTATGTGAGAAAGTAGGCAGTTGCTTACAGAGGATGGAAGTCTAGTACTGGATCTTCCCAGGAACGATGCTTAGGCGAACTGTCTGCCTCATATGACTCTGACTGTTGAAAAGGGGCGTAAAAATCGATATAAACAAACAAAAGACAACTCGTGACCATGGAAAATAGACGATATAATATTCTAGACAACCAATACCTAGGTAGAAATCTCATCATAACACCACCATCTCCTGTGGCAGCAGCCCCGCCCACATCATTATCCACGTAACTACCAGCACCAGCTATGGGTGAATCACCAACACGACTATAAACAAAAAAAATCATGGTTTATACAAAAAAAATATCATAATAATATGGGCCACTTCTGTAACAGTCTACAGTGTCATGCTTTTTCTGAAAACTGATATTACCAACAAATGGCATGATTCTGTGAAGCTTAAATAAATGCTACAACTGAAAATTTAAAAAATCCACGACCCAAGATTATTACTTTAAACAGATTTTTGCAACCAAAAATATTTCTTATTCTGGTATTCCACAATCTGATTAAAATCATATTCTCAAACCCGCTACGCTATGAGGATCTGAAGACGACCTATAGAAGGTCACCTCAGGTGACCTTTTCCACTAGCCAATCAGCGCCTTACTTTCATAATTCTGAAAGTGATCTGATTCTATTTTTAACCGCAGTAAAACAATATTTGACTTGTAGTTATCACGAACACCTATTCTTACGCAGCTAAATGTAATGATATATAGCGCCCACGTGACATGCGTGTTTATTAAATTTTCTGTACTACTATGGCCGAATCGATCAGGATTATGAAAAAAATCAAAAAGTGGTTGCAAAAAACATGTTATACGTAAGTTAATGTTCACTAACGTTTAAATAACATCGTCAGGTAGAAAGTTCATTCGGCCAAAGTACCGATGAAACGAGTTATACGATTGGCTGAATTATAAATAGATATAAATAGTGATAATGGAAATTCCGACTTTTGAAAATAGAAACTGGTATAGGCCGTCATCAGATCTTGCCGTAAGGAAGATCGAATACTTTAGTCAGATTGGGTATTCCATGAGTTAGATTTCCACTAATTTAATCCAGATTTCTTACAAATGTATTTTATGACTATAAGTTCCATTGATTTAATCTATATGTCTTACCTACATAATGTATGACTTAAACTTCCACTGATTTAATCCAGATTACTTACCCAGGTATTTTATGATTTAATCCATTGGTTGTTGTACCACCAGCAATATTACCCTTACTGTCAACTACAACCATTCCTACAATGTCAATAAAACAGTCTGTGATTTGAGCCTCATGACCTGTCCT
>OZ026833.1:8393583-8506083 GCA_964023205.1 Lutraria lutraria
AACCTTTTTTGATGTGAACATGGAATGGTGATGGTTTATAGGGGCCACAGGACGTCTTTGGGTCTGGCACAACATTCTTAATATTTAAAAATATGCATTTACAGACATGTATAGGTACTAAAGTCTATCAATATATATTATTTGCCATAAGCAAGATATAATTATACTATAAGTAGATTAAACTTATAATGATACTTCATATTTCATTTAGTGAGATGTATATAGAGAAACTCGGGTCACTGTCCGGTGAGAACAATGTTATCAGGCAAGGTGATATCGTCCAGGGGTGGCGAGCTTTAGCTTTCTATTTATCATGTAACTCAGTTTTCGGAGCATAATTTAGTGTCATTTCACCTAAAATTTAGCGTTTAATTCGCTAGTGTGATGATAACGGTCACCCGGCAAATCACACTTTAAACAGTCAACATCCGCAGATAAATAGTTCACTACAATTGGGCGAAATAATAAAAAAAAACTCCCATGGATCACAAAATTTAATTTCACATTAAAGAAATCATTTGTTAACAATTACAAATTTGGTGAAAAATATTCAAAACAACAATTGAATACACAAAAACATACGCGCATTAATTTAAATAGTCGAGTGGGCGGAGCCAAAAAGTGTTCTCATGCTACTATAGCATCCTATTGACCTGAGAACACATAATGTTCATGTGTTATCAGGCAGTTACCATGGCAGTTGCATGATAAATGTGAGTATTGTATTAGTTGAATTTTATTACTGACAGATCATGAACATGTTATGCAGACAGTAAAGTCAAGGGAGACAATTCACCAAGAGGAATTACTGTTACTGTTCAAAGTGAAAATACGGTGTTGCTTCCTCTTATTAAGCAAAATCACAAACCTTCCAATAATTTGGTTGACAATTATTCTGTTTCCATTGCTTGTAAATTTCTCTACTTTTATCACTGTGTATATCTTCTTCCTTAAATCCCATTTGCTTAGCAAAGTCTGTCGCTGAATTTAGATAAGTCAGTCAAAGAGAAATTTCAATAATTCTGATTCACTAGGGTAGTGTAAGGTGTAAAAAATACTTGTTTGCTTCTGGTTAAATCCTCATAAAAAATAGGGTAGGTAGCTAGCTGATAAGAAGTATAATGTATAAGAATTAAGATGCTTAAGCCAAATAAAATTTTCTGTATTCTGCTAACAAGGGCATAGCTTATTACACTAGACACGATAAAGAATCAGGAAAAACTACTGTGAAAGCAATAATTTTCGTTGGGTTCAATTTTCGTGTTTTTTACTAAAATGGCTATTTCGTGGGGACATAAATTCGTGGAGTTTGATTTTTGAAAAGAAATGCCTTATCTCCGCATTTGAATTCGTGGGGATTTGATTGCGTGGATGAGTCAACCCACGAAATCCACGAAATTAAATCCCCAACGAAAATTAATGATTCCACAGTATTTGAAAAGAGTAGGGATATAAATGCCTGGTTCTCCTGTATCTTAACTCCCCTCTCTCTGGAGCGACTCTGAAGACCATCAATGCCGAATGGGCCATTAAACAACAGATAAATAAATGAATAAGGTTTAGGCAAACAGGTGTCGGGTCCCTTTGGTTGGGTGACTTTACCAAAAACACTAAATTAGGGAATCTTTTAAAACAAACTTTCTTTAAAAAGCATTTTGATTTTCTATTCCGATGGGGAATTGAAAACATTTACTTTTTTGCTTGGCTGAATACTGGACCCAAAAAATGAAAGGCCTGTGTTTTTACCTTGATCACCAACAAGCAGTGTATGTGTGGTTCTTTCCATAACAGCACGAGCTACAGATATTGCTGACTTCACTCTACGTAGAGCACCCACACTACCAACATCATGGGTTATACTAAAATCAGATAATAAAATCCTATGAAAGAAAAAGATTAATCTTTCCAACATGATTTTGGTTACATGGTTTCTTGGAAAATGTTAGTGAGGCATGGCGTTTTGTGTTCTGATTGGGCACTTTCATTATGAAAATGCGATACTTATTACACATGGCAAAATGTACAATTCATAAGGGCAGCATGGTGCACTGTATATGAGGCATCATGGCAATGTGCCGTCCGAAAACGGCCTGGAAGAATGACTATATGTTACAACTTGGCAGTAAACTTATGGGCCAGTCTGGGATTTAAATTAAGCATTAAACATTCCATCCCTGAGAATGGAAATCATCTTCAAGTCGGAAAAGGTCTTCAGCTGGATGTTTTATAAACTTCAAATAGTTGTATTGAACAAAAAAGACTGGTCTTTATACACAAGGTCACAAATACAGGATTCACTGTAAGGCTGAAACAATGCTTCATTTGAAAGTCTTAAAATGTTAAACAGCTCTTCATTGACTGGTACTAAAATAATTATGTAAACAGCCCCTCCATTTACTAGTATTAAAATATATAAACGGCCCTTCATTTACAGGTACTAAAATATGTAAACAGCCCTCCATTTACTGGTACTAAAAATATGTAACCCTCCATTTACTGGTACTTAAAATATGTGTGTGCGGCCCTCCATTCACTGGTACTAAAAATATGTTAACGGCCCTCCATTCACTGGTACTTAAGTATTTATAACTAATGTTTTATCTACTGGTATAGTGCGATTTTATTAAACTGTCAAAGCTGAATAATTACACAGTCGTTGAATGCAATTTTTTGCTTCGTACCATGTACAGTCAAAACTTTTCGTTTATTTTACCGTTTACATGTTTATGTAGTAAAACGAAAAAAAATATCGTATCACTTTCGAAATTAATCGAAGCTGAAAATGGGAGCCCTGACCATGAAATCATGCGACTTTGACAGTTTAATAATATCGCACTATACTAGTTTAAAGTATATATAACAAAATATTTCCATAAATACCCCATCCATTATCATCGCATCTAGTGTAGTTTCGCCATTTCATCAGGATCACCGCCCCATCCAACTGTACCATCACATTGATCTATCTCACATTGCATACATCCTACCTCAACGGCATCTACAGCTGTAGTGTTTGCGGATACAATAACATTCCAAGCTGAAAATAAGATCCATTATTAATAGGATCAATAAAATGAATAATTGACTTTTTCATATTAAGGGCCAGTAGTATATAAATTATTTTTATAAATTAAAATAATTCATTTTTAATGTTTCTAACAGTTTTCAACAATATTTCAGTTATCACTGACATAACTCCCTTTAGGCACTGTACAGTAGGCATGTCATGATGTGCCTACACTTTTTTCTGACAAATGAAAGAAACCAAAATGTCAAAAACGCAATAAAATGATGGGGTGGGGACTGGGAGATTAGATCTCAAAGATCTGAGTACCCAGAACCTGTTTAAGTTTAAATAATAGGTGCCCCAGAATGCGTCTCTGGGAACATACAGTGATTTTTTTTGCTCCCAGACCCCCCCCCCACCTCCCCCCCCCCACCCCCCCCCTTAGAAAGGTGCCTACACATTATTTTTAGGGCAACCTACGCCTCTGGTTATATGTACAGTGGCCGGTTCAGCTATATTCAGTTTTCCTGTTGGCGAGATTATTTTATTCAGCACCCGTCCTATCAGACTGAAAAGATTGCCCATCCGAATTCATTTAAAAATAGATCGAATCAGTATTAAACCTGAAATTTGGATTAGTACATGTACAAGTTAATCATATGACTCATGTTTTCATGACATAGGTAAAATCATGGCCGTATCTAAATAGACAGCTTATCATGCATTTATTAATATAATCTAAGGTACCGTGGCCAACGTGTTTATAAATTGATAACAACTTTACTTTCGTTTTCAAAATGCAAATTTATCAGATATCAATGATTGAATCAAAACAGGTTTAATTTTTTTTTTAAATAACATACCTGCTTGTGTTGCATTCGTAAACGGCCAAGTATTCACAACCACTGGCAAAAACTGACATTCAACGGCAAAGAATGCCATCATGCAAAAACATACAAAGTGAATGTAGGCCATTTTTGTTTACGCCTTCTAAAAAATACCTCAGGTCGGTTCAATTTGACGAGGAGATATGTAGATCAACACCGCACAATGACCGTCACATGTAAGAATTTGTATTATTTTACTATTAATTAGGTAATCTGTCTGTCGAAGACAATATATTTGAACAAAAATGGACGTTTTGATTCAGACTACGGGTTGCAAACTATTTAAGATACTTTTGATCGTTTCAATGTTCATTATTTAACCATTAGTATTGTGATCTAATATTCGGATGAAACATTTCGGATACTTTATTCTTCACATAATCGTTTCGTATGTTATTGATTGGCATTTATTTCCTAAAATGTTACATAAATACGAGAGTTTCTTTTTTATAATTCATGTTGAAATTTCATTTTTATCCAAGTTTTTTTTATTTTACTGACAAGCTTGCAGTCACTTTGACAGTTTATAGTGATTGCCATACACTGATACAGTTGTATGAACAGTAGCGGATCATGAACAATAGAGGGTCACGTGAATGGTTACAGTAAGATTTCTCCGCTGTCTTTCCATATTATTTGATCAAACTTTGCATTCCTTTTCCTTGATATTTTTTGTCCTTTTCAACAAAAGATCATCTGAAAACAATGTTTTGATCAACCGTGTCACTTAGAGCATTGTTAAGCTTGTTTACATGAGCAAGATTGCCTAGCTTCGTTCTCATAACAACCTTCGCGCATAAAGATGCACTGCCATATAATTTTGACATAAAGGTAAATGATTTCTTTATGATGTAAATGGTCATAGCTTAACCTTCAAATCATGAAAAGGAACTACATAATTTCTAATTATCATGTGTGCAAATGGAATGATTAATTTATGTTGCAAGTCAATCTGAATTTAATTAAGGATCACAAGCAATTTGCATGAGGATTTCTCAAACTAGATAAATTGTGTTCTTAAATGGACTTGTAATGTAAATAAATTTGTATTGTTGTGTTATTTTGAGATGTTAAATGAATAATTCTCAGTGCCTTATGACTACCTTTTTCATTAGCAAGTGTAAGCTTGCATTAGTTGCTATATTGACTTTATTCGTAGAGACAATAACTCAATATCTTTCTATTCATTTATTTTCTATGTAACACAACAAATAATGAATTATCATACAAACAATGCTTTTACAAAGAAAGAAATGTATGATGATGACATTAATTAGTCAGTTTTGACAGCTCTGGTGACCCTCTGTAAGAGAATGTTATGTGACCCTTTATTGTTCATATTGACTCGCTATTATACCAATTACTTTCATATCTGAAAGGTATGTAATGGTCAAAGTTTTGTAGTTGAAAAGACAATTTTGGTGTTTTTGTGAAGAAAAATAAATTTGCAGTGTGCCTGTTATCATTTTAGACCAAGATACTAAATGCGGTAATCGTTGACATTAATTAACACACTAGTGATCCGCTACTGTTCATACGACTGTACCGCAGGAGATTGAAATTTTATCCAAATGTCACTTGCTACAACAAATCACTCATATATGTATATATTGATAGTCCAAGGCGATATCTTAACTTTATTCTGAGTCATAATTTCAATCTCCTGTGGCCATACTTAGTGCATGCATGATCTCTTATTACTTTATGGTTTTAAATTAATTACTCACTATAACTTGATATTTATTACATTTATACATAGAAATTCAAGATGACAATTGTGTTTCAGGCATAAATGCAGCCAGACAGCTAACAGGGTTTCTCACACGGTATGTTATTCTGTTTGTTTTGGTACAGTCCAATATTGGCAATGGCTCTATGCATGTCATTGTGGTTGCTATCAAATGTTAGAAACCATGTAAAACAAATATAAGAAAATAAAAAGTATCGATCTTTACCTGCAGTATCTACATGTGTATTAAAAATATTGGAAATTTCTTATCTACCCCCATGTAATTTTTTGTTTATTACCCTGTGAGCTTATATATATGATGTTGAGTGAGGGCTCCATATTTTCCTTACTCTAGTCTGGCCTTGCTTCATCCTTACACTGTGATATATGGAGGCATACAGATTACACAGGCATTTAGATGTAGACAGGTGATGTCGTGAAAAGTCTGATGCCTTTCTCAGCATCAAAATCATAAATAGATGAAGATCAGAATAGGATTCCTACTGCTAGAGAAAAATATATTATATTCCTACCCAAAACCCACCAAAGACAAAAGACTGTATAAAAATTGAGGTCTCTAAATACTGTCTCCCAGGGGTCAGCTCTACCTTTGAATGATCAGTTGCAAAACTAGTTGGGTTGATCAAATTTCAAGTGGTAGCGCTTGCCTACTAAATGAAAGGTTGTAGGTCTGATTCTTGGCTTGGCCTTTCAAATTTCTCAGGGGCGCTTTTTCAATTGTCCCCATCCCAACTAACTAGCCAACAAAGTACAGTGTCTAGTAAAACACAGGAAAAAGGTTGAGATATCTTTGATTTACACCAGGCACAATAAAGTACTTGTAAAAACTATTTAAAAAAACGGTAGGGATATAAATGCCAGGTTCTCCCATAATTTATCTCCTAGGGATTGTTTTGAAATGACCATAGCTGTCAATTGGGCTAGCCGCTATCAATCAACAGATAAATAAATAACTTGCGCAAAACTAGTACATTAGTATTTTGTATGTGAAGGATTTATATCAATTGAATTCATCCTATAATTGACTGACTTCAAATCACTGTAACCTCTCACTGATAGAGGGTCGTGTGTTCGTGCCCCGCTACCTAGGCTACCATGTCTCTTCATGTGAGAAAGTAGACAGTTGCTTACGGAGGATGGGAGTCTAGTACTAGTTCTTCCCAGGAGTGATAGTTAAGTAAACTTTCTGCCTCAGGGTAGTAAAATTCGATTTATACAAACAAATCCTATAATTGCATATTTCAGATGTCAGAGACTCACTTGTGTGGTTATTCCTCAAAACAGTTTTCACATTTCATCTGTAAAACATGACAAATTCTACGATCCATCGAAAGAATATAAATTACCTTTTAATGTATCAACTAAATGGACCGATCAAAATGATACTATATATGCACCCACAAAGGATGGAGAACCGCTGAGACCAGCCGTAAGTTGAAAGAAAATCATAAGGCGTAAAAACGTGTTTGTTTCTCGTCACTTGTACATTAAGAATATATAGGCATGTAGGAGATTTATTTAGCTCTTGAAAGCATGTGGATAGGTAAAAAAGTGACAGGGTAGGTGTATCTTTTCTTGGACTGAATAAAAAGTCTTGAGACGGTGCGAAAAATTTGTTTAGGTTTGGTAACCAGAAATAAAAAAAAATTTATGCCTTGATTTCTATAAATTCACTATAAGCTACAAATAAACTACATAGATCAGTTGTTCGGTAATATGGAAAGACCTCATTGGTAGCATCACAGAACAGTTTCATTTCTGGATGAAAATGAATACAGTCCAACTTGTTCTAAGCAACCAACCTTGGTTTTAGCTGAAAATGGTCTCTTGATGATTTATACTTCCAGTTCGAAGTCTTATCTAAAAAAATACATGTACTAGTTATCAACTTAAAGTTGATATTGATTTTTGAAGAAATGGTTTAACCAAATTGAGGGATAAATTTTAAGCATTCAACTGCGCGACCGGTTAGCTCAGTGGTGAGAGCATTGGTCCACTGATCAAGAGGTCGAGATTTCGAACCCGAGTGAGGCTCATACTGTCAGTGACAAATCTGACTCAAGATATTACATCCTATTTTAAATTGACCTCCACCTCTGAATTATGTGGGTAGCTTGGTAGTAGTTTGCAGATAGAATGTGGTTAGTACTGGTTAAGGCCTAGATGAAATCCTGGGAAGCTGGTTAGGATAACTGCCCGGCACAATATAACTGAAATATTGTTAAAAACGGTGTTAAATCCGAAGAAATAAATAAATAAGCATTCAGCTACCAAGTTCTATGATCTGTTACCAATATCTACCAACTGTTTATAAGTTCATGATGAGCTTTTATAATTTGTTTCTGTGTATTGTTTCCATTGTAGGAAATATATCATCAATTAGACACTTTACCTATTACACCCAAGAAGTTATGGTATGGTTCTTTGTTGGTACGTTCTTTCTAATCATTATATTATCACATTATTCAATTCAATGACACACCTTTTCATAGGCATATCTTCATACAGTGTATTGTGTTTGTATTTACTTGATTCATACAGGGGTGTCAAAGTTCCGAATGTGCCTGGATCTCTTTTGAGATGGATGTAGATCTGAGGATTCTGGGACGATGGTACAGAACATGATTAGTGCCAGAAATGGCAGATAATATACAGACTATACACTTGATATTTTCGTACAAACACAACATTATTTTATTGATAGGCAGTTGACCAAAGTCAATTTGCAAATGAGATAGTTTAGTAGGTTTAGAACTGGGCTATGAGGCGGTAGTGGAGTCTAGATTTAGTATTGGGTGCTGAGACAGTAATAGTTTAGGACTGGGTACAGAGTCTAGGTTTAGGTCTTGTCATAGAGACAAAATTATAGTCTAGGTTTATGACTGGTCGCAGAGACAGAAGTACATTTTAGATTTAGTTCTGGGTACAGATACAGTAGTTCATTCTAGGTTTAGGACTGGTCACATGACAGAAGTACAGTCCAGGTTTAGGATTGGTCGCAAGACAGAAGTACAGTCTAGGTTTAGGACTGGTCGCAAGACTGAAGTACAGTCTAGGTTTAGGACTGGTCTCAAGACCGAAGTACAGTCTAGGTTTAGGATTGGTCGCAAGACAGAAGTACAGTCTAGGTTTAGGACTGGTCGCAAGACAGAAGTACAGTCTAGGTCTAGGACTGGTCGCAAGACAGAAGTATAGTCTAGGTTTAGGACTGGTCGCAAGACAGAAGTACAGTCTAGGTTTAGGACTGGTCGCAAGACAGAAGTACAGTCTAGGTTTAGGACTGGCCGCAAGATAGAAGTACAGTCTAGGTTTAGGACTGGTCTCAAGACCGAAGTACAGTCTAGGTTTAGGATTGGTCGCATGACAGAAGTACAGTCTAGGTTTAGGACTGGTCGCATGACAGAAGTACAGTCTAGGTTTAGGACTGGTCGCATGACTGAAGTACAGTCTAGGTTTAGCATTTGCTGCTGATACAGTAGGCCTGTCTCAATCAAGTGATTGCCATTCATTATTAAATTTTGTTTGATTGTTGTAATGTTTTTAATGCCCCCGTATCGACAGATATTTGTTTGTCTGTCTGTCTGCTAGTTTGTACCAAACTTTAATCTTGTCTATAAAATCAAAAAGGCTTCCACCTACAAACGTAAGTACATGTACCTCATAACAACCTCTACAGGTCCATTTTCGGATCAAAGGTCACCCAGAGGGGGTATTGTGTTGTTAAAACACATCTTGTTGTATATTGGGAATGGTGTGATGTTTGGTTGATGTTGAATTTATTTTATTACCTGGTACTTTTGTCTTTCTGACTTAACTTGTAATCTTGAATTAATTTACCATTATTGGAATCCTTGTTATATTTCAGGTTAGAGGATTGTCAATTGATGAAGCTCTTAGGCAGTGTGAGTTCAGTCAAAAGATAGGACCCAAATTTATAAGAAAGGTAAAAACCAATTTAATATCTGTCTTCAGTCTGAATTTTATGTCCCTGACATCTAATAATGCCTGGATATATAGTGATTTCCTCAGTGAATGAACCAATCATAATCCATCCATATCACCCAACCTCAGTGTGACATTTACCGGATTAGGACAAATAATGTTTCAAGATAAGCCTTTAGGATGGATATCTTTTGTTGTCTGTCCACACTTAGGGTGTTTAAAATCTAACATCCACAGCTCTTAACCAATCTTAATCAAACCCTCACAATGTGTTGGCTACAATATCTCGGATGAGTTCAGTTATGGCAAAATCAGATTAGTATTTCCAGAGTAATGGGTCCTTGACTTAGTAAAATTGCTGTATTTCAGCTTGTTTACACACTAGCAGCTTCATTTCTTCACCATACCTAATTATATATACTGTGAACGTGCGAAATCGAACTGGTACTTAAGGAGTTATGGGCCCTTGATGTAGAAAATTTCCTATATTGTTTACACTCTGGCAACTTCATTTCTTCACCAATCCTAAACATATTTACAGTGAACATGTATGACCTAAAGATCTTGGATGTCTTTGATTATGGGCAAAATTGGAGTAGTACTTGCAGAGTTATGGGCTGTTGACTTAGAAAAGTTGCTATAATTCAGCTTGTTTACACTATAGCACCTTGATTTCATCACTAATCGTAATTATTTATACACAGAATGTACATTTACCATCCAGTATTCATGAAAATTAGAGTTCGTTTTGACCAAATCTATGTTAGTATTTAGTATCAGGTCATGCAAGATGAAAAACTATATTATTAACTGGTCATTAATTATAGTGTAATTGTTTTCAGGTGAGTTATATAGGACCATATTGGTCCTCTTGTTAATTATATTTGCTATGATTTATAACTTTTTCAAGAAAATGGATGATTTTTGCAATAATGTAACGTTAGATTTATATTTTGACATTTAATGGATTAACTGTTACAGGCTTTATTAGAAGCTCAAGAAATGGCCGTACGTGATTTCAATGTTGAATATAAATCCAATTTGTGGGTCGGTAAGTACATTTTGTCTCATAATTATTAAAGTGACCTGCCAATGTGGTCAAGTGGCTATGGTAGCTGACTTCAAATCGCTGTAATCACTCACTGATAAAGGGTGGGGGGTTTGAGCCGAGCTTCCAACCATATCTCATCATGTGAGAAAGTAGGCTGTTGGAGGATGGGAGTCTAGTACTGGTTCTTCCAAGGAAAGATGGTAATAGTCAACTATTTGCCTCCTATGACTGACTGTTGAAAAGGGATATTAAACCCAATGAAACAAACAAACATCCGGACACTATGTATTCATTTGTTGATGAATAAACTTCCAAACCCACAATGATAATATCAAAAGCATTGTACAACAAGGGTTGTATTTAAAATTTGAACAGATATGTTACCCGTTATTTCTAATGAATATCGTTTACTGATAAAGCTTGATTATATTCTAATAATTGGAACACAACAATTATGATAGATTCTTATATTCTCTATTTTTGAACTGATACTTTACAAACATGTTACAGAACTTTCTTTAAATAAATAAATTGAATTGAGTTCTTTCTGCAAAAAAGTAATAATTTTTGTTTCACAATGCTATTATGTGAATAATAATGCTTTCTGCAGGGATGTCAATATTCCAGATATACCCTGAAAGAGCTATGAATTCTGAACGAAATAAAAGTTATTTGATGAAATTATCTCAAGAAATGGCAAAGTTATGGTCAATTTAAACTGCTCTGAAGGATTTTCTTAAATACAAACTTATGTTAAATATGGAAACAATGTGGTTGAAGGCGTCCTGAATGGCAAAAATGGTCGGCCACATTATTTTCAGGATTTTTAATTGGCTCTATTGACACCCCTGTTTCTGATGTACTCCCGTTATAACTGTGTTTAGACAAGTGCCACCATTAAAGAATGTTTGCACGGCGAGTATTAATCTTAAATTAATATGATTAAAGAAATAATAATTACCGGGTATATGTTTGTCATTATTTCAGCTGATTCATTCTGTGCGGAACATTTTAGAATATTTCAATTAAGAAGACAGCGCAGAGCTATGGCCAGAAAATTTCTTGTTTATTCATATTATCGTGTAAGATTGCGTGAAGGGAAACCACCCAAAGAATATTATCCAAAGGACCCATGTGGAAATGAAAAATTAGAGGAATATGTTGAGGAGCAACGAAGTCGTAGAATCGTACACTCATTGTAAACTATACAGTTACTTGTATATCTGTGTCAGCTAGCCACATTGTATAGACATTATTGGAACATTAGTGAATCAAGATGTTCATGTTCAGTCAAACCTGTGTTAGTAGCCACCTTCGAATAAAGGCCACCCTGTAACTAAAGCCCATTCTTTCTAAAAACTGCCAATGAATATTTAGAATAACAGCTGACCTATCAATAAAGGCCACATTATGACTTTCCGAAGGGTGGCCTTTGTTCACAGGTTTGACTGTGTATTAAAATTACAGAAATATAGAATTTTTGGAACAGTGGAGATATTGTCATATATTATGTTTACGTTGGTAAATAAAAAAGTTGAATGCTTATTTCCATACTCTGGAATGGTTAAAGATTTTCAAAATTTGTATAAAGGTCCAAATTGCTTTGATATGTCACTACGAATTGCCGTACGCCAAGGATCCAAACTCAAAACATAGTGTTTGCTGGCTATTTTAGCATGCATGTAATGTGACAGTCTTATTGCGTATAAGGTTTTTCAGGTACAACTTTCGTTTTTGAGAGCCAATTCATCTGAGTCATTACAGACTACCATGTAAACCTATACATCTTTGGAAAGAAAATTATATCGGCTATTGATCTAAATATAGTTTAGTTTCTTTGGACAAAGGATAAAGATAAAAATTGGGGTTTGTTTGAGAGGTGTCAAAATGAGTACAAATGTATGTGATTTTGGCGAGCGAGCGGAGTTTCACCCCTTTTATTATGTATGTATAAGTAAACATGTATTTTGCTTTAAATTGACAAAATTATTATCACAGGTACACCCCGTCCCACTGTGCTCTAGCTGTATATGAGAGCATGCAATTAGGCGAGTTACTACTGTATAAAGGATATTATTGCACATCAAAATGTTGGTGAAACTGTAACTCGATCGATCGGTTCGCGTTCATAAATGTTTTCAAAAACGATTTTCTAGCTGTCAAATGGGCCGTTAAATAACAGGTAAATATCATTAGTGGGTTTTTAAACAACTTCAAACAAATGATCGCCATTATGAGACTGTGTTGCAGCGATACCTATTTCTTTAGACCACTGAGGTTAGGAACAAAAACATGCAGTTCTGGACTACAGTAGTGTGCTCCTTGAATTTTTTATCACATTATTCTTATAGGTGTAAAGAGTTTTTGCTTACTCGACCTGTCCTTATTTTTCACTGCGATCCTAGACTTCTAATTAACCTGAGGAACAGAAAATCCACTTTTTTAAACTTTCCACACCCTTAAGAGCAAAAAAAGCCCAACCTTCTTTTAAATTACCTATTTTTAATGAACATGTAACAAAAAACAAACAAATTTATTAGGCCTTGATCATGGACATGGATCTAATATGACATGCAATTTTTCAGCACTATTATATGGACATATTGCCAATGGGCATCTTGTTGGGTTTTTTGCTGTTATTGATCTTGGGCATTGACAATTAAAAAAGTTGATTTTCATTCGCATTAGATATTCAAAATCTTGCAATGAATTATTGAACAAGGAAATATAATAGTTAGAAGTAAACAAGACATTTTTTTGTGTAATTAAACAATCCATTATAATTTTTAGGGACAAAAATTTGAATCAAATATTAAAATCCTAATTATAGATAACATTTTGTCATGTCCACGTTGTAAATGGTAATTATTCAATTTAATTGTCGAAATAACATGACGATAGTTCCGTGGAAAACAAACATTCTATTTGTGTTTAAAAATCAAAAAGTGGTTAAAGACGTTTTCGGTAGTTCGCTACATTTTTCACATAGACATATATAGGAAAAATTAAAACTGATCGATGAATTTTTTTTAAACTTTGCATAATCGCAGCATATGATAACAAAAACATTTTAAGCGAAAAAAAAATGGGGGTCACTGATCTCGTTTTTGAGTTATCTGCCCTTGAATTTTTGCTTATTTTAGGTACGTAGGCTGTACGAAGCGGATTTCTAAATCTGATACATTCAGAAACTCGAAACACAGCATTGCCATCCAACCAGGTTTTCTACAGTTTACAGAGGGAAACATTCTTCCATGCGGAATATTTCTGTAACCTCGCCAGTTTTATCAGAAAAAGTAATCTCCCTTGAAAACGTCTTCGTCGATCACTCCAATAATGTTTTGCTATAAACAGCACTGATCATCTATACATTAATATACGACATGTAGTTCATCACATTAGATGACAACATTTCAAGGCAATTTAAGTCCATTGCTGGATATTCACGGTCGCTGCCTCCGCTCCGCTACGTACATAGCGGAGCGGAGGCAGCGACCGTGGGTATCCGACGAAGATTTAAGTAATGTCGACCTTATGTTCAAACCAAGCTAGGTCTCCCCATAACACTGTCGTGTACCAAGTTTGACAGCAGCAGTCTGCTGCAGTATGTTCATCTTCACTAAAGTTAATGCATGGAAACCAGATGATGTCGCTGCAGGAGAGCCATCCGTCAAGGACATAGCCCGATATAATAACTACCGTAAGTTTTTGTCATCTTTTTGTAAACATAGTCAAACACACAGTTATGGTGTATTAATAATCACAAGATAAACGACTTTCCAAATGATCAAGAACGGAACTATTTTTTTTAATTAAGATAATTTTCAAGAGAAATCAGTTATTGAACAAAAATGCCTTTTACGGTGTTGCATTAGAAATTATGTTCGCTCAAAGTTCTATGAGGGATGGATTGCTGGTCTGGTTAGAGGTAATTCACTGGACTAACAATCGAAAGACCGTGAGTTCAATTCTTGGCTCGGCCTTCTGATTTTTCAGGAACACTTTCTCAGTGTCCCAACCCCAAGTACTGTGTTTAGAAATTTGAGGCATGTATGTATGCATGCGTGCGTGCATTACACTGGACACGATTAAAGAACCAAGAAAAAATATTCGGTTCAATACATAGTTCCCACATCTACAATAGTTACCTCCCTTGGCGGCCATCTTGCTTGGCAAATTCAGCAAGCACTAATAGAAGATATTTATATTTTTGTTTTGATAATTCTAAATACAGGATATTTATATGTGACAACTACATTTTCTTAAACCTGATGTGATTGTGGCCTTACCAACTTCATGATTAAGTTATCTTTTTTAAATTAAGTTGTTTAATAACCAATTTTCTGATTTTTTCTACTAAGCGCATAAGAATTTTGCCAAGCAAGATGGCCGCCAAGGGAGGTAAATATTGTAGATGTGGGAACTATGTATTACGGTTCACAACTTTCCAGGGATTCATACAATCAGCACGTGGACAGTGCGGAACCGCTTACGTCAGTTTGGAAAACGTCCGTGACGTCCTTCTGTGCGCCATGTTTTAGTTCAGCGTCAACTAATGCTAGGCTTCTTTGGTGCCAGCAGCATATCAGATACACTCAAAGACGTTGAGGTTAAGTTTTCTTTACATATGAGTCCCGATTTAACATTGACATCGATAGTGGTCACTAGAGAGTGTATTAGCGAACATGCGAGCGTTTTTCTAGACGAATTTTAGTCATGGGTATGAGTTTATTCTAGTTGTTTGCGGGTATATAATATAGTGTCTTTTACTAGTTTGGGTAATCCTGGCCATTTGATTGGCTAATGGTGATATCGGTCATTTTGATTGGTCAATCATTGGACTAGCTATTCGTCGCTTAACCTGTCATGTTTGGCTGAATCTGTTCGTCTGCTCTTTTGTTAATAGTTGATAGGTAAGTAAATATTGCAGGCATTGCTCTGTAATGTTGACATATTTTGTTCATGAACTTCATCGGACAAAGTTCATGAACCAAATGTCCAATTTGTAGGTCATGAATAAATTATTGAACTATTCAGGAATAAGCTCATGAACATTTCGTGAACTGTTAATCAAAATCTCGACAGAAACATGCCTTTATTTTTTCAATATGGTTTAATCTAACACATTTAAACTTCGTTCTTGACAGTAGGCCTACTCTCGACCAGTGTTTTGATTCTTGTTATCCATGCATGATGACCCTATTAAACAGGTTTAGCTCTTATTTACCGCAATGAACAGGATGTGGCGAATTAAAAACAATTTCAGTATGTTATAAAATGCCTTTTTCAACGATTTTTGTTCAATTATATACGACGAAACATTATTTAAGAGTCTGTTTGTTGTAAAGTCCAAATTATCATGCAAGTAAACAATTTATTAGTTGTCCGTGAAGTTAAATAAAAAATGCTAATGCAAATTCTATTTCGAAATGGTAAAATGCCCATTTCAAGGATACAAATATGCTTAATTATTTTAAGACGAGAAAATGTCTAAAATGAGTGTTGTTTTCTTGTTGCCGTAACAAGCACATCCTGTTACACCCCCCCCCCCCCAAAAAAACGTTAATGAATCAATATGTGTGTTTTCTTATACTCTACAACAAAATCTTTTGCCCTAGGTATATCATTTGTTCTTGAAATTGATTTGAAGTTATTTAAAAATATAGTTAACGAAAGTAGTTGAGGTGGGAAGCACATGACCTGGGTGTACACATTGCACGATACAGCTTCTGTTATTGAGTGGCATGCATGGGAGGCTATTTAGTCAATGCTAGACATTAGAAGCTTATCTCTCTTAAAATACTCTAGCAGGAGGTAGCACGGATTAATCTGACATTCACGTACAGAACTCATGACACGATATGTTATAAAACATAGTCTCAGCGTGCTGTCTGTCCTTACTCTTGACCTAATTTCTTGGCATGACTATTGGTTAGAAATTTAGACTGATACCAGTATTTTTTCAGGCTTGTGGAAAAATTAAGGATATATTAACTATATATAACCTGTATACAGTGGGTCTGCAAATGTTCAATGTGTACTTTGTTTGTAAAATCTGTGTAAAGTAAAATTGTCGAAATTGGCGGTCGAAATAAAGTTATGCATACACACGTCATTGACAAACATTTAGCATTTGGTGGAATTAATTTGTAATAAATGTGACTATATATATATTTCTACGCTGTTTGTCTATCTTGTTCTGAGATAACAAGTAAAACGCGCAACGAGCCACATGGGCAACACCTTTCCGTTCGCGATTTTATTTGATTCATGATAATCTGATTTTTCGTGCTAAGTGTAGTTAGCCGGAACTTTAAATAATGTAGATTAACGAAGATTGAAGTCTTTATATCACGTGACGATCAATAAAAACGTGACTTATATTACTCACGTGACTGGTATTAACCTATTGTGGTTTTGTATTGTATACTGCGCAAGTTCCCCGCTATATATTATACAGCGGTGGTGTTGATGTAGTCATTGGTGCTGAAACATGGTAGCTTCGCAGATGGAAAAATCCGTCAAAATGTCTGACATGAAGACAATGGAACCGGTAAGTGTTTGCTTTTATTTATTATTTTTTTAACCGTTCCCAACAGTGATCAGAGTGGAAGCGAGGTTTTCTTTCAATGCGATGCAAATATTGTCCCAGTTCGGGTAAATAAAAAACTATGGCTTTAAAATCGTACATTTATTCATAAATTGAAATTGTTGAGTCATTCTCATATCATGTCATAGTTTTTTACATCAGAAAAAATCATTTTGTGAAATACAAACCTCTCCGAACAATCCAGAAATGCTGTTTCTAAAATTAACAAGGGTTTATTTAAATTCTCTGAACTATGTGTAAAGTATAAGGCATTTCATTTGATGAATAAGTTTTAACCTATTTTAAATCATATCTCTTCGGAGTCAAAGTTTAATGTTTTAAAACAAATTTAAACGGATACATACAAAATCAGTTTGCGAAACATTTTTGAACGTTTGACAAGCACGTAACTCAAAATGTTTTTTATTATGGAAAACATAGACGAATCACTTGGTTACTGGTAGTGTTTTTTTAATAATAAAGTACTGGTTTAAACATTTTGAAATCTAAAGATAATAAATGCATTAAATGATTTTTAACATTCTGAAAATTGTTTTGGAATTGCGTCCGAATAAAAACCAACATTTTTACGATTGACACTTTGTACTCACTCGGCGCTTGAATTTTGATGCAGACCAAAGTACTCAGTTTCTACATCCGCCAGAATAAAGTTCCCCTCTTATGAACACTTTAAGGTCTTTGATTAACTGCTGCTGATAAAAAAGATCAAGGTTTAAAATTAAAAACCTCCTTCATCAAGTTCCACTCTCATGAGCAATTACAGAACTTTGATCAACTGTTACTAAGAATAGATTGAGGGATAATTTTATTCAAAACTGGATAATGGGATTGAATGAGTACATCATCATTTATTATCCGGCGGGAAATATGCGGTAATTTTAAACACAATCAGTGTTTGTAGATTCCACATCATTTCTTTCAAAAGCTTTTTCGTAACTCAGTTGAAGTTCATATTATTTAACCATAAAAACAGTTTGAGAGTATCAAGGACTTATATACATACAAATGTACATGTATGTATATATATAAGTCCTTGGGAGTATACACTAAGAAGCATACCCTTGAGTGTAGAAAATGATGTCAGAAAGCGTGGTTTTATTTATCATCGTTGGCCAAATCTAAGAAAACTCTATACAGTACAATGCGTAGGCCTAATAGGAATTAATAGTGTACTAAAAGATATTTTTGCTATGACATGCATAAAGAAAGAAACAATTGATAATACATTTGTATAATTCAATCTGTAATAATTAATTAATTGATTGTTGTTTTTTTCTTTATCTAATTAACTTTAGTAACTGTATGCGAAATGGTAATATTGATTGCTTAACCAAACCGTTTTGTTGACCTAATGTCATTAAAGACAATACTGAAGTCAGATGACATGCTTGGGTTAAAATAGTAATTTAGTTTCATTTTGAGTCCGTTTCAAGCTACAGATTAAAATGTTTTTGTTCATTCAATTAATCTATTTATTAAGTTTATTTAATTAGTATTTACCTGTTGTTTAACGGTCCAATCGACAGCTATGGTCATTTCAGAACAGCCAGAGAGAGAGAGAGAGAGAGAGAGAGAGAGAGAGAAAAAGAGAGAGAGATAGAGGGAGAGAGGGGGAGGGAGAGAGAGAGAGAGAGGAGATAATTAAGATACAATGTTCCTTCTCTTTAATTTCGAATGTTTTTTTTCAGTCCTTGTTCTTTGTCGAGTCTGATGTAAAGCATTGATACACGCCTCGTCCTTTTTCATGTGATTGTCTATAAACAGTAATTGACTCTGTATAGTTAGAATCGGGACACTGAAAGGGCGTCTCTGAGAAATTTGAGCCAAGAATCGAACTCACGACAATTTCGTTTAGTAGTTCAGCGCGTTTCCACTCGACCATCGATCAACCATTTTTATAATGATAAATAAAAGGAAAATGAAAAAAACTACGATACAATCTCTCCAGAGCAACTCTCTCTTGAGCAACGACCTCCTTTCAACAACGGCATGCTTTTTTCACACTGAAAGTCTTAACTATTAATTCAACCTTTCTACAGCAACAACCTTTCAACAACCACATAATGTTGCTTCTTCCAAAGGGTATTGCTTTGGAGAGGTGCACTGTATTCGTATTGTATGTAACAGTTTTTGGCTATTTACATTTGCAGGAGGTGCCTGTTGTCGAGAAAAAGAAATGTAAGCGGACAGCATACATTACCGGCTTTGTTATTGCTATAGCCATAGTCGTACTTGGTTCAACACTTGGTGCCTTCTATTTTGGTCACGTGATCACACGGTCGGCTTATAAGGTAAACATTATTTTTCAGATTCAATGTAAACTATTCTACTTTTACATTATTGTTAAAATTTAGACATACGAACAAAATTTTATTAAAATCGCCTACATGTATTGTTATATTTGTAAAAATTGTTTATATGAAAATAGGCTATTTTTAAGGAAGCTATTATGTTAAAGATAGTGAAAGGTCGCCCATATGGGATATTCCCGGTGGCGAGGTTAAAAAAACTCAATAACATTAGATTCAATCAGGTCGAATGTGGACATTGAATGTGTTACTAGTACTGCATACATGTGACAGCAAAGTGCTTATTTAAAAAGAAAATGCTACTTCACGGATATGCGATTTTACGAAAAAAAGTGATCAATCACACCAACAGAATATGATAGCCTTTAGTAATTTTTTTTTAAAATACCGAACGGTAATCCGTTTATTCATTTTATAACATATATACAGACTATTACATATTAATTAGTATAAATTAGCATGCACAGGTATGAAAATATACTACTAGTATTGTAATGAAAAATTAATTTGCTAAATATGATGAAAAGTTTAACACTGACAAAAGTGATGTTTATAATTTTATGTACATTATGTATATAGTTACGAACAGAAAATTTGTGGTTAGATAGGGTTAACAGCTATAAATCCGAACAAAATCTACCTGTCATTAAAATGCCACATTTTATCTTTCCCAAGAATGGCCTTTGTACACAGATTTGAACGATATTAAGTCAGAAAATTAAAAGCCGCTCTGTTGAAGGCTAATTACTTATTTTTATACCCTGTATTAAATCCGAAATTATAATTTGTATACTTGAACATACTTGAACATAAATAATTAAGAAAATTTATCAACGTACAAATAAAGGTGTTAGCTAGATGCCTAATGCCCAAAATTATCTAAAAATGGGGTCGACAATTTTGAAAACCTTTATAATTTTTATCGGTTACTATGATAGAAAATTATTTATCATGAGCTTAAAGTAAAAAACAACAACAAAAAACAATGACGTTCCTTTGAGTTATTTCCCCTTTGAGTTCGCATTGAAGTCAACGGGAGTATGCCATTTCTCAAAGATTTAAGAAAAAGAACATCCATTTCAATGAAAACCCAAGGTAAAAAGATGCAATAACACAGTATTTGATGAAGAAAAATACAGGTTACAAAACAGTATATATACATGTATAATTTTTTTTCAATTTTTTTTTCCAACAAGAGCAACAACAAAAAAATAATTAGCTGTCAAAGTTATAACAATACATTGTAATTGGACTATACTTGATTTGTAGTCTTAACATGTGTTTGTGCAGCATTGAGTTGATAAGCTAGACAAGTACAGTATTAGGAATCTAACACCTTAAATGTGCAATCGATATTGTACTCAGTCGAATGAATCCAAGCCCTGAAGGTTCCGCTGTTGTTCGGAACTACATAGCAGTCAAAACTTGAATTTCTATGTAGGGAGCTGTATTGGGCTGAGTTTTGGAAACTGAACGATAACTCACATTTTGACTTGAATGCACGTAAATATTTGAATTTACATTTATGACATTGAGTTGTAAAATTAGAACTATTTTCTAAGGCGGAAGGGTAATGGAAGCTCTTCGGTATGTAGTAAACATTTCTAGACCGACTGTTGAGAAATAGTCTTAAGTTCTTAAACTTTTGATCGTACCGAACACCAAATACGAGGCATCGCTTACAAATTAATATGTTTCAGGATGCAAAACTGTACTACCGTGATGACGACGGACATCTTGTAAAGGAAGACGTGTCAATAAAGGGGGAACAAGTAGAAATTAAGTCTTCCGGAAAGTTCGCCGCCATTTATGATTACGCAAATGTAAGTTTAATGACCTAGGTAATGCTGTCTGTTTGATGCAGAAGAATGGTTTGGTTGGTTCAGATACTGAAGCTATAAACGGCACTTAAACAATAAATTAATGATGGCACAGTCTGAGAAGAATGTACAACCTTTTGCAATCATAGTCTATTAGTAATTATTATTAACTTATGACATGGGTTTTTTCTTTTGGCATGTACGTCAAATGCATGCATGTATTCAACAAAATATATAATTCGTCTGTTTAGAGGCAGGCAGTTTTTCGTGCATACGATGACGTTGAAGGAGATACGTGTTACATTACTAAACTAACAGAGGATATGGGAAGCCTGAAAGATGTAATCAACATGGTGGACGAAGCCACTGTAAGTTGTATTACAATGTATACATTATAGAAAGTAAAAATGTGGATGTTGCGAATGTTAGAGTCTATACTAATATCGTTTTTGTTGGTCCGAATTGAAGGGGGGGGGGGGGATGATTTCTTCTTAGGTGCCCATAATTAATATAGTTATTATATTTAGTGGTTGGTCAACATGACATTAGAATATGCGTTTGCACAGTTTTGCTGCGGTCGCGACCCTTCTTACGAAATGAACTCGTGTTTAAGATTCAACCTCTAGGAAACTGTATTGGCTAGAAATGTTGGTCTCCTCTTGTGCAAAGATGTATTCATGCAACAGCTGGATATGCCTGTTTCGTGTAGTATGCAATCACCCGTGCGAGCACCTGAAATAAACTGGATTGAATTATGGAAGGAATATGCCTATTTATACTTAATATACGATTTGGGTTGAATTGATGCGTTTCAGTAATGCTGATAATTATTTTCGTGCTGCCATGTGCCGTAACTCATGCCTAATGGGACTGACCTAAAACTCAATTGTATGAATTTGGAGTGAAATGTCAAACTGTGAACCGATTGTGTATGAAAGTCCAAAAGTCTATTTCCTGGTCATCCGCTATGGGGAGGTACCAGCAGCACGATAAACTGTATATGTTTAGAAACATTGAAAAAAAATTCTCCAAATACAATCTTATTTCAGAAATCGGATGGTATTGTACCAATGACAAATAAGGGTACTGAGTTCGTTTTGACCAATACAACATTTACTGGAGTAGTATCCAATGATGCAGCAAGGAAACTATGCGCTGATTTACCCCTGCAAATGTTACAAGTAGCGAATGATTTAACAGGTAGGTTATGCAGCAGGGCTTGTGGCTACTAAAATGGTAATTAGATGAGACTATAACTTATTCCTAACCCTATTGTCAGACATAATCTAAAATTACCCCCCCCCCCTCCTAGAAAAAACAATGCTTGAGACAGAGTCAAAACGTAAGGTAAATGGACATTTACAAAGCAATGTCCTTGTTTCAAGGTTATAAAACTTGAGATCAGTATCCATGCTCAGATCTTATATTTTATCTTTTTGATAGTGTTTCTAATAATGACCAACAATGAAAACATCAAACTTAAGTTATTTAGTAATCGTAAATGATCCTAATAAGTAAGCATGTAGGCTACAATATCTTTCAAACCTGACTACGCCGTGATCGAAATTGAGCTTTGAGACTGTACCCAAGTTCTCTCGTGGCAAATTTATCATGTTTAAATATTTCATTGCTTCGTACCATTACCTTTGATATAAGTACAGTGCAACCTCACCAAAGAAACATCCTTTGAGATTAGTAAAATACATGTATATTGTTGTCGAGAGGTTTTTGCTCTAGAGAGGTTAAATTAATAGTTAAATTGTGCAGTGGGAAAAAATCATGCTGTTGTTGAAGGGAGGTTGTTGCTCAAGAGAGGGCCGCTTTGGAAAAGGATGCACCGTATTTACAAATCGATTTTTTATTATCGAGATAACAAAACAAATATTTCTGTCAATTTCGAGTCATGAGCATGCGATCTGTTACAGGTAAAAGGAATTTAGTCAAACGCAGGACCAGAAGGTGGAGAAGATGTAGAAGAAGAGGAAGAGGAGGAATCATCATTATAATAATCATATTTGTATTCTTTTGCTAATCTCAGAAATTATCTCGGAACATACTGTGGAGTCTTTGATATTTAATAACACATAATATCGATGTATATAAGACATGATAAAATCTAAGTACAAAACATCGCCAAATAAAACTGTTACTAGTAGAAATAAACGCTCGCTGTACGGTCAGATTTTAGGGTATTAAAAAGTCGTACGGAGACGTATCTTACCGGAAAATATAGAGAGAAATATGCTGTCGCGTGTCTAATTTTTGGATTGGTTAGTAACTTAAATAAACTAGTAGTAATAAATAAGATGCGTTACTTTTGAATTTTAGTATGCTTTGACTTTTTGTGCTTGTTAATGCTAAACTATGCATATCTGTGTGTATGATTTTACATGTACATATATGTGATGACTATTTGACGTTATGACTTAACTGCTTTATGATAATCAAGAAATAGATTAGTAAAAATTAAAAATGATCAATTTCTATTCCTTTTGTATTATAATTATGGTGATGATGTCTCGATTATTGTATTTATTGTGTGGTGATAGTATAAAGCACTACAGCTGTATTCATGAAATAAAGAATAGTTAAAAAATGGTACCGAATTTCTACACTACCGTTAAGAGGTCACCCGCCTTATGCAGTCAATTTGGTCATTTCCCTTGACTGGCTGTTTCAGACAGGTTGGACTGGACTTACAGTGCTTTGATATGTATAAAAACAATTAGTATATTCATTGTTGTCTTTTTAATGTTTAGTTCTGTTTGATGTAATACATACTATAGTCAATGAATTCTATATTTCATACTGTGCTTTAGCATATGCCAAATAAATAAGATGCATATCTTCTGTTCTGTTCTGTTGTATATGTATACAAAATAAATCTAGAATAGATCTAGAATAGTGAAGTGGTAGTTACAATATTTTTGTGCTACGTGACCTAGCTGCATTAATCAATAGTATTTCCCCACGACCCTAGCCCGACGAACTGTACACCCAATTACTCACCTTTTTTTAGATTTCCACACGCTTTCAAGAGCCAAAATTACTTCTATGTATAATGTATACCTACCTTGCCTTTTTTAATGGGCGTGTAACAGAAACAAATATTTGTTTAGCCTATTTTAAACGGTTTCTCACAATCGTAACTACTCGGGCATTTCCGTAGCTGAGAAATACTTTCTTTAGACAAACCCCGAGGAGTTACGAATGCGTACATAAACTTGTGAAGGGTTTCAAATTTAAGTTATGCGGTTTCCGGTCATTACTTTTTCAACACTGTAGGTACAAGTTTTCAAGAATCATTCTCAGAATTACAGACTTACAAACGTATTTTTATAAATGAAGCATCAAATTCCAATTGAAAGAGAAATATATTGTTATCATCGTTGAATTCCCAGGGTCTGCAATGATGGAAAGTATAGTCTCTATGTGAACAACAACAACAAAATGGGTTTCTCACTGAGTTCCCTACCCTATCACTACGTTTAACTTAGTGGTTTGTAATCAGCAAAATTGGGAACCAGGCTAACTGATCATGAAGTTATCAATTTTGTTCGGTGTTTTATGTAATCCTCGTGAAAGACAATAACATCAATAGATGGCATTTTGGTGTCTTTGTGAGAGGAGTGAGAAAGCACTTGGGTCTCGTACACAAGAAACCACGGCAGCCACATAACCACTCAACGTTGAGGAAGATTGTCTTAGATCGTATTGTCTGTGATGGATTGTTTGAAATAATTAAGAAATTCATTCAGAGAACATGAGCTACGCCCATGATTCGAACTCACAGGTATTAAAGGCACGACGTATGGAACAGACATTCTGCTGTGTGGATATCGCCGATTTCTCACGCTGTCTATATTAGCTGCAGTGCGTTAAAGGGAAACGTTAAAAACATTTGCCAGCAGTCGCTTACGGTCTGTTTGTGGAAACCGTTTGCAAACGCAAACAGAGTTAGCGGTATGGGCGAGGTGTAAAACGCGGATCCAGATCCGAATCCAAAGTAGATTGTTTAAGGGAAATAAAGGGGTGTTACGGATCCATTCTGTATAAATTGGCAGAATAGGACAAAATTGGAACCAAATAAAAGCTGAATATTGCAGCGTTGTGTTTACAACTGGCTGGATGACATATATTGAAACAGTTTCTTCAGCTGAACGCACTACTGTACCAATGTAATGTACGGAGATATATTATCTCCCTTTGTTAATAAAACTACCTTTGATGCGGTAAATAACTTTAAAATAAGATACAAGAATGGGTACAGTGCAATCTCCCCAAGCAACACCCTTTGGGAGGAGCAAAGGTATGTTGTTGTTGTTTGTTGAGAGGTTGTTGCTCTAGAGAGGTTGTTGCTCTAGAGAGGTTATTGCTCTAGAGAGGTTGAATTAATAGTTAAATTGTACAATTGGGAAAATCATGCTGATGTTGATGGGAGGTTGTTGATCAAGAGAGGGCCGCTCTGGAGAGGTTGTACTGTACGCTCTTTATACATTCCACACAAAAATTTGATGAAACTTTGGTGGGTACGATACAAAATTATCTTAAAAATCTTCAAATTCCATAAATTATGGAAACAATCTCTGATTAATTCATAATCAAGCATCGTCCGGACACGTTGTAAAATTTTCATAGAAAGGCATGAATTATATCTTAACGGGAAAAATATATTCTATTGACTTTAAAGTCCCATAAGCTTATAACTGTATTGGTCTTAATAGTTTCTGTTTGTTCTATAACAGAGGAATCCGGTGTGCTTTCCTCCCGTGCATACTTTATAGCAAGAAATAAATACTATTATAGAACACCTGTGTTTTTCCGCAGTCATGCTATGCACACGTAGTAAAGTGACGTCACGCGCTCTACATATTTAAAGTTTACAAAAGTAAAATTCACAGTGAAATGACTGTTTTCAGACGAAAAAGGGCTTGTTTCGTCGGTAATAATTATCTTCGGATAATATCAGCAATTAAATGTGTTTGCATATATTTTTCTACAGCAAAAAGCTAATGGGGCTTTAATAACTTACAGAAATGTAACCTTGGTCACAGAAATGTATCGAATTGACCCAAACAGTTTTACTGATAAATAATCAGACAGAATGCATTGTCAATAATTTCAAACAATAGCTTAAATTGATTCTGTATATTGAATGTAACAACGGAAGTATTCTTTATTTGTTTAAAGCTATATTGAGATCATATAACACTGTGCAGTCAATAAACCATACACACGGTCTTGTCATTATTATACTGTTGTAATCAATGCAAAGCTTAACATAGTCAGGGGCGGATCAAAATTATCCGATTCAAAGGAACAAGTTTTAGTTATGTTTGTTTGTTTAATTTGGTTTTACGCCCCTTTTCAACTGTCAGAGTCATATGAGGCGGACAGTTCACCTAACCATTGTTCCTGGGAAGAACCAGTTCTAGACTCCCATCCTCCGTAAGCAACTGTCTACTTTCTCACATAAAGAGACGTGGTCAGTAGCTGGGCTCGAACCTACGACTCTCCATCAGTTAGTGGTTACACTGATTTGAAGTCAGCGATCTTAGCCACCCGACCACGGAGGCGGGTCTTTTCGTTATGTACTTGTATACAAATGCGCATGTACGAAAATCTTGTCACTGAGACGCAAATTAAGTACTTGTATTTTATTCAGTGTATCCGCTTTCCGTGATTTAATATGTGGCTTATATTCATGTACATTTGTGGTGTAATGAGCTAACCTCTTTTTATACTTCCGACTCACAGACAGACAACTTCTATACTTCGTATATGCGATGAGGAGCCCCAGATACGTTTATAACAATAGCAATTGTTTTTATCCTAGATGTATGACCGATTATTAGAAATAATATTCCGTGTTTTGGGTGGGGTTTGATTTAGTGGGAGTTTTGGATAGATTAAAGCTTTCGGGGAAGGTGGGATATTCTCCCGAGGAACTCCTCTTTTTATCTATGTTTTATGGGTCGGGCATGTAGGTTCTATGTAGGTTATAATTTCGTACATAGATATCGTATCGGTATATAAGGACCACTGGTTCGGAAATTGGTTGCTGTTAAAGGGGCATACCCTACAACTTGGTGCATCTAGAATCAAGGCAAAATTATGATAAATTAGAAGCTTGTATAGAAAAAAGCTGACGAAGAAAGTTTGAGCCAAAAATTCATCCAATTAAAAATAAAATTACAAAAAATATTAGTTTCCATAAAAGATCGGAAACCCTTTGGAACTTGTTGTACAATTTTTGGGTGGAAGTGATTTATTATTCATAGCTATGATTTTTTAGGCTAATACCTAAACTAGTCATTTTATGACCCAAGTTCTTCTTGCAATTACCCATTATATATTGTTTTACATATACATCTATCACATTTTTACACTTTCAAGGAATGTTTGTCAGTTGTAGGGTATGCCCCTTTAAAACGAGATAGTCTTTATACCGAACTGGTCGCTAAATAAGGGTCCACTGTATTTACTCATATGTACTGTATATATAGCCAACGTAATATACACAGCTGATATTTGATATATCGATGAACAAAACGTTTGGTGAAGTATAAATGTTAAATTATCCGTTTGCTTTAACAATGCCAATCTTTACAAATTATAAACGTCTTGTTAAGCTGTTAAAGAAACGAATACACGAATTAAGCAGTCTTTATCAAAACTGATTAATAAAATATCGTCTGCCATTGACGTAAAAAGATTCGTGACCTTAAATTCTGTTGGAAAATCGACAAAGCTTTTCAAAGACTTGAAGATAAGTAGAGTTTTGTGTTAAAACAGCTTTAGTGCATGTATACAACGGATTAATTGTATGTTAAACACTGCTAACAAAATACACTATTCAACAACTTTGAAAAAACAATCTTTTTTTTCTTTTTTTAGTTGTAGTTTTTTTACATCAAATTTAAAAAATGAACGTTCATATACCAACGGAGTGAATTGACAGCGTGTTCAAAAAAATATTATGGATTGCATTGTGTATTGATTTTTCGTGAAGTCTTTGATCATTGTAAAAAAAAACTTTATGTAAAGACTGAACGTAATAAATTATACATCGACGTGACATTGAGCAAGCCTCGTGTATGTAGTTATACAGTGAATGTGCCAATTTTAGAACAATTGAAAGCGAATTAAATGGAATATAATTAATTTAATGTCTTTTGAATAAGATTGCTTGAAATATAGTCTGTTCCGAATGAATAATTAATCGGTTCGCACTTCGATCTGTACAAAAGAAACGGCGCACGAACTTGTGCATGCAAATATTACTTAACAACCGCATCTAAATGCACTCGAACGCTGAACAGGAATTTTACTAGTTGCACGAACCTAGCTAGTTTGACACCAGATAGATATTTCACGCATATTGGATTAAATTTGTAATTCCAGGTGGATTATTGTATATCAGTTGAGGATCTATTTATTCGTTCAAGCATCGCATTGTTGGTATATACTCACCAAAGGATAATTGTAAACTCAAGCTATCAATAAAATTGAAGGGTATTATCTGGAATTTAAAAGATTGTAATTGAAACGAAAAAAAAAAAAAAAAACTGTAAAAAATGCCTTCTTTATCTTCACCGTGGTTTCATCAAACCGGAAGTGCGCATGATATTCACGCACATGTCCCGAAGTCACCGAGTCAGGGCTCTATGAGCGAAGCGGAGATGACGGAATTGAACAAACGCCTTCTGAGACCAACAACCTCGTCAAAAGCTAAGAAAACTCAGGCATGGAAGCTGGACAGTGCTTTTATCGACCAGGGGCGACATTCCTGGTCTAAAATGGAGCTTTTTGAAGACTGCAAGAAATGTATGTGGACGAATGACGGTACCATTAAACATTCGTGCAAAACAAGACCTACAGAGAAGAAAAGTAAGGCTACCAGAAACCCATATCTTTGATGACGTCATAGAAATTGCGTCACTAGACTTTATATACAATATTTTTACTTGGCATTGAATCATATTCTCCGTTGTTGTTAGTTTTGGACATAAATTATTTATGTGAATGTAATAACAGATTGCTAATTTCAACCTTTTTTGTCGTCTACTCAAAAATGAGTAGATGTTGGATTTTTTGGCGAATTTTAGAAAAGATAAACCTTAAAAAGATCTCTTACAATATATCTACACAATAATAGTAGCACTTGATCATTAGAAAATTGTGTGAGCTTTTTATGTGTACATGTATATGAAATATTTAGGCACTCCTTTGAAAATATTTAAAGTTCAGAATTCTATAAAAATTGGACAGTAGAATTTGAACTTCAATATTTGTATATATATTTGAAGAAAAGCTCATGAATTAGTAGATCTACTTAAAAACGATGCATCTACAATAATCAGATTAAAAAAGCGGAAGAAATCTTACTATCTAATTAAAGCAAACAAATAGATAGCTTTCGCTTTCATCGTCAAAATGGTATGTGATATGTAGATATGTGTATGTATGTGTGCTATGTTAAAGATATTTAGACGAAGGGTGCTCGTACTTGATTATACTTATAGTCATTATTTAAGTCTGTTTGTTTTGTTTAGATGTGTATGTAGGCCTATTATATGTGAAGCTATCGATATTCTTCTTTGTATGAACGGCCGCGTCCATGGTCCAGTGGGTAATTTAAGGGCGATACGGGTTCGATTCCCGGGTCCCGACAGGTCATACCCTTCCAGCATGAAAATTTGACAAAAATGACGATTTTTCCTCCACGTGTGGAGAAGTTGCCGATTCCTTGTGGAAGGGTAAGTGAGTGCTGGTTAGAATACCGTCCAGTGCATCAGCCGCTGTATAATACTGACACATTGTTAAAAACGGCGTTAAACTCAAATGAATAGTTTGTACGGTTTAAAAAAAATGTTGAAGTTCTTCCCAAATAATCATGACAACGACAGGGTTAGGTGATAGAATACCATGCGGCTATTTATCGTTTTCCTTCGATATTGAAATAAAACTTATAATACTTAAACCTTTGGTCCGATGACAATAATTTAAGGGTCGATTTAAAATTCTGGCATCTGATTGGTTTAGATTGAGCATTATCCAAGAACTGACCAATGATGCGCTTGCGTTCTGCGATCTAAACAAACTTTTGTGAACGTAGTCCCGGGGTCGAATTTAATATGTGTGATTTAGATTTTTTTAACTAAGCAAACAACGCTTGTATTTTGTATAAACATTACTCGACTTGAGTGCAAATTAGGAAACTTTTGGCAGTCCAGTTTGTCCTTACAATTTCTATTTAATAGGTTTTTACATTTTCTGATAACATATCTTGCAGTGAAATATCTCATTCACTAAGCTTTTGATATATGTATGTTTTCTACGATAAGCCACACTCAACCGGTAAGCTTGATTTATTCTCTTATTAATTTCGTGCAACTTTTGTAAAATGAATACCTAGTCACTTTAAGCGTCGGCTGGTGAAACTAAAATGTTACTTTGATCTCGATGTACGAGTTATATTAGGTTATACATTTGTAAAATAGACACATTGATATCATTTAAAGATATTGACTTAGATTAGTACATAGCTGTCTTATATAGAAGTTCTGTAGATTCTTGACTTGTCCTGGTTCTACACATCGTCTGTGATATTACCGACTTGCTAGAATGTATAAATCAAAGTACTGAAAGTACACATGGAAATTGAACTTACGTAGACTTGCACTTAACATTTTCCATGAACTAAAACAAACTGGGTTTCCTTAATTGGAGCGTTTTAATTTCGAACGTTCATATTGATATATTCATATGAATGTGTACTAGTGTACAGTTTTTCTCTAAGTCACATGTAAAACTAGAATAGTATGCTTAAAACTGTAAACTTCATGTGAATGAAGGCCATTCTTTAAAAAAACGTCATTGATTATTAAGAACATTCTGACTATACTATTAAATCGAATACAAACCACCTGTCAATAATGATCCTATTTTGTCTTTCCCAAGGGTGGTCTTTGTTCACATGTTGTATTGTGTCGTGTTAAACATGTATTATTTTATTATTTTATATTACACAGTTATCTATATATTATAATTATATATTAATGTACAAGTCACTGTCACATTGCATTTGTTCGTTAGATATATTTATACTCTACATTCAATGTTTGTTTTATGCTTTGCCAATTGTTAATTCATATAATTTCTCAGTGTATTTTATTAAAAATATTGGTGTATATATAATGTGCTAATGTATTTTATTTTTAGTATTTTGGACATAGGTGTACGTTCCTAATGTTTAACAACATAGAACGTAATGTTCTTCTTCTTCATTTTCCTCTTCTTCTCTTTCTTCTTCTTCTCTTTCCTCTTCTTCTCTTTCTTCTTCTTCATCTTCTTCTTCTTCTCCTGCTTCTTTCCCCTCTTCTGCTTCTTTTTTTTCTCTTATTATTCTCCTTTTCCCTCTTCATCATCGTCATCATCTTTTTCTTCTTTTCTGCCCTCATCTTATTATCCTTCTTCTTTTCTTTCTTCATATAATTCTTTTTCTTCTTTTCTGTCCTCTTCTTATTCTTCTTTTTCCTGTTCTTTTCATTCTTCTTCTTCTTTTCTGTCCTCTTCTTATTCTTCTTTTTCCTGTTCTTTTCATTCTTCTCCTTCTTTTCTGTCCTCTTTTTATTCTTCTTTTTCCTGTTCTTTTCATTCTTCTTCTTCTTTCTGCCCTCATCTTATTATCCTTCTTCTTTTCTTTCTTCATATAATTATTTTTTCTTCTTTTCTGTCCTCTTCTTATTCTTCTTTTTCCTGTTCTTTTCATTCTTCTCCTTCTTTTCTGTCCTCTTTTTATTCTTCTTTTTCCTGTTCTTTTCATTCTTCTCTTTCTTTTCTGTCCTCTTTTTATTCTTCTTTTTCCTGTTCTTTTCATTCTTCTTCTTCTTTTCTGCCCTCATCTTATTATCCTTCTTCTTTTCTTTCTTCATATAATTATTTTTTCTTCTTTTCTGTCCTCTTCTTATTCTTCTTTTTCCTGTTCTTTTCATTCTTCTCCTTCTTTTCTGTTCTCTTTTTATTCTTCTTTTTCCTGTTCTTTTCATTCTTCTCTTTCTTTTCTGTCCTCTTCTTATTCTTCTTTTTTTCATTCTTCTTCTTCTTTTCTGCCCTCATCTTATTATCCTTCTTCTTTTCTTTCTTCATATAATTATTTTTTCTTCTTTTCTGTCCTCTTCTTATTCTTCTTTTTCCTGTTCTTTTCATTCTTCTCCTTCTTTTCTGTCCTCTTTTTATTCTTCTTTTTCCTGTTCTTCTCATTCTTCTTCTTCTTTTCTGTCCTCATCTCATTATTTTTTTTCTTTTCGCCCTTCTTCTTCATTATTTCCCTCTTCCTCTTTTTCTTCTTCTTGTTTCTCTTCTTCCAGTTCTTCTTCTTCTAGTACCGTACACATACCACGCTGGAGGAATCATCGGACATTTAGGAACATTCATGTAGTTGACGACACGCCGTCCTAATGCAAAAACAGCCCGCCCGGCTAGGTCAGTGGTTATAGCGTTTGTCTACAGATCAAGAGGTTGTGAGTTCGAACCCCGTGCGAGGCTCACACTGTCCGTGACAAATTTGACTGAAGATATTACATCCTATGTTAAATTGTCCTCCACTTCTAAATTATGTGGGGTAGCTTGGCAGAAGCTTACGGATAGAATGTGGTTCGTACTGGTTAAGGCCCAAATGAAGTCCCGGACAGCTGGTTAGGATAACCGCCCGCCACGATATGACTGAAATAATACAAACAAACATACAAATAAACAAACAAACAATACAAAAACAAGTACAATTGAATTTTAAAAGGCGGCTAATTTCGTCAAAATCTTGTAAATCAGACAGATATTTTAGACGCGTGTCCTCCGCCAATTTTATGTAATGTACATTGCTTTATTTATGTTCATGGGAGATTAAGATTGTGTGGGATTTATACACTATTTATGAACGTCTCACTACACAAGGTCAACCCTGTGTACAAAATTCAACCAAGGTTGAGAACGGACTTAATGCAAAGGCGGACGAGGTTATTTGTATGGTATTTGAATCAGTAATTGGTCGCGTTTAAGAGTGATCATTATTCACAGCTAGGTGGATGCTAAACATTGGTTCACCTTCACGTATATCTTGTGACTGCGTCCAGTATATTTTCTTCTTTCCCACGATTGGAATTAAGCCTAATTAGCTTTTTGGATGCCAAAATAAAATTAGGTCTTTTACAGGTCTATAAACGGATGTCTTATATGTGAAACAGACTTTTACTTGCAATATAAATATTTCGAAATTTTCATTTTAAATAAAGAAATGTAGCACGGTATTGTTTCAATGATATTGCAAAAATAAGAAAAAGGCATCTGACAACGTTTGAACGAGATGTGACAAAAGACAGGCATTATCTAAACCTTTATATAATTTTTGAGCAAATAAAATATATTTCTTAAATTTTAATATCATTATATCTATATTGTTCTGTATTACTATATGGACCCTTAAGATGTGAGCTGAATTTTAAAATACGCTTTTAAAAAATCGATTTAAGTCGTATTAACTATTAAGTATTCTAACATACCCCCAGCCAGGTGGTTTATACAGTTCTAAACAATGAACTGCTTATTTATTGCATATAATAAATAACATTTAAACATGGTCTGAATAGAATTAAAAGATTATGTTAAACAAACTAAATAACACAAGATTGCAACATTATATTGGTGTAAGACGTCTCGTCACGGTTATTAAAGAGATGTGTCCGTTTTTGATTCAAAATCGTTCAAACGTATTAAAGGAATAAGTTCGTCATGAAAAAGAACTGTTTTTATCATGGCAACAAGTATTTATTTGTTTCAAATTGTAAACAAGATTCCCATGTGTGAAATCAAATAATTTGGCTCAATAGAATAATTTAACATATTGCACGTTTATTTTATATTCAAAACCCTGGAATTTTATGTCTAAATAATTCAACATGAATAACGGAAATGTATTCAAATTATATGTATTAAAGCAACGGCAATTATTAGCTGCTATCACAATTGAATGGTAATAATAAAACACATTATGTACAGTACAACCTCCCCAGAGTGACCATCTCTACAGCAACGACCCCTTTAGCAACAGCATGATTTTCACACTGTACGGTTTAACTACATGTACATGTATTCATTTAACCTACTGTGAAATCATCTATTTTCGTTGGGGATTTAATGTCGTGGATTTTGTGGGTCGGCTCACCCACGAAATCAAATCCCCACGAATTTAAATGCAGAGGTAAGGTATTTCTTTTCAAAAATCAAAATAGTATCTAGAACAACAACCTCCCAACAACATCATTTGTTACCCCCAATGGGTGTTGCTTTAAAGAGGTTGCACTGTACTTAATTTTGTATTATCATGTGAATTTCAGTACAGCAAGCATAATGATTAGTTAAAATATTATCAAAGTACGTTTCAAAAACTTATTTATGATATACAATGTAACACATAAAAAAGAACTATAAGCTAATCGGCGGCGAGGTGTAAACTATCAAATGTCAATAATACATTGTAGGGGGTAAGGCCATTAAGGTATGAAATATATAATTATATTATTAAGTCCAACTGTATGTATTAGCCAATAAATCATAAATTTGTTGATTAAAACATAGGATATAGTCTAATAAAATATGTACAGTAAAACCTATGAACAAAGGCAACTCTTATGTGTTTTTTTTTCAAAATGATTTACCGATAACCCGTTTTATTCGGGAGTCATGTTTTTACTGAATGATCACTGGTAATTTTAATAGAATGTTTTTATATACATGGTTGCCTTTATTTAGAGGTGGCCGCTAACACAGGTTTGGTCGTACGGTATTTGATTAATTGAGACACGTGGGGCGAAGTGAGACACTAAGTTATTGTCAGTCGTGTGTGGTTGGCTTCAAACTACTCTGTATAGGGTGCGTTCGATTCACTGTGCGGAACGTTCCGAACTGAAAGAACAGGAATGAAATGGTAGGGAACAGTGTTCTGGGCAAGTTCCCACTGTGCCCGAAAAAGAGGTGGTGTGGCGTCATAGCCCGTGGAAAAATGGCCGACAACGTTTTCTGGCAATGCAATTGCGGAATGTTTTTTGCCACAGCACTAGCCGCCGAGGCACATAAGTGTTCAGAATTCCGTAAACATGTCTGACTACGTGAAATAAAAGAAAAATGTCCGTTTATACCTCATTGCTTTTCAGTTTTACTAATGCTTGTGTACAGAAGAGATTGGAACAATGTTTTATTCCAATCACGGGTCTGATCTGGGTTTCTGGCATATAAAAACATAAAATTATAATAAATGAACGATATTTTATTAGCCTATAAGTTAATCAGGCGTACCAGTTGTACCCCTTTCCAAGATCTGTTTATGAAAATTATTAATGGCTAACAACTGAGAAACCATAATTCAGTCAAGGTGACTTCTACTTTGTAGTAATAATAATACTGACTACAAATTTAATATCATTTGCCGCCATATTGGTTTTAGCGCTTCCTGTACCGTGGCATTCGATTCTGGAACAGGTTCTGTACAAGTACAGCACAGTGAATCGAATGCACCCTAGATGTTGAACTGGTTCCCATTGAACTCAGGTGTTCTGGAACGGGAACAAGTTGATGTAGACGTCAGTTAAAAATACTTTTATTCTCCCGTTATAAAGACATGAAATAAAAGTTCATTTACACCAATCTAAAATAAAAAACATCATTGATTATCGATCATCGATTATCTCCCTTCACTTTGCTAAGTCTTTATCGCTTCATCGATAATCTAATTTTAATCAGATTAGGTTTCCACCTGCGTTTAATAAACCGTAGTTTCAACAGTCAGGCAAGTAGGAAGCTATTTCAGACTAGCGAGTGTGTGTGTGTGTGTGGGGGGGGGGGTAGTTTTTAGATTTTGTCTGTGAGCGGGGATTTAAAAATCAGGTTAGCCTCATATAATTAACATAAAAGATGAAATTTGGGTCGGATGTGATTGACTGAGACCCTATAATAAAGATGTATGATGGGGCTGTGTGTTCTCGAGTGGTTATCGTCTCTGACTAGTAATCACCGCTGTGAGTTCGAATCCCAGCCGATACCAAACTACAAGTGAGAATTAAAGCTACCAGCTAACTTACAAACGGTCGCTGGTTCTATCCAGGTATAGCCTGGTGTCTTCTTCTACTATACTCGTATAAAGCTGAAAGGGTCTCCCAATGACATTGACTAGCTAGCTGTTAATGCGATGTTAAATCTAGGTGAGAGAAATGCATTGCAAACCATAGTAGTGTTAGGAGTTATGGGTATGATATATACAACATCGTGTTCGTACACTACAAATAGATTCTTTAAATACAATCAAAGTACTGAAAGTACTCATGGAAACTGAACTTGAACGGCAACATGAAAATGGAACTAGTTTATCAATAGCATAGCTGATTTAGACAAACTTAGCACCAAAGTCCGCATAGAAATTTATGCGCGCCGAGCGAGTGACGGCTATGGAAAGCTGAATAATCGTTCAGTCTCCAAAATTTGACAATTCTGAGGCGTGAAGACATTTTTAGTCAAAGCTAAAGCCTTATAACTCTGTTTTAATATATTTGGAACATCACTGTTGTTCAGTTAATTTTGAGAGCAAATAATTATGTTAAAATACGTTAAACAGAAACACGCAGTTCATTTAAGTCATAATTACTTTGATGATCTAGCTTACATTAATAAATGAACAAAATAAGCATTATCCCTTTTCCGTCCATGACAATTTTAATAGCAAATTCTTAATAATTCCCATTTTGACGGTTATTTATTTCTTAGTATTTTTTGTTGATACAACCTTACACTGTATTAAACTGGTTCCCCCTTTGTCATATGACAAGGGAAGTAACCCTCTCTGTTATATAGTTCCATTGTACAAGATTTGTCTCCACATTGTTTGTATGTCAGTTGTCTACTGTCGGTATAAACTGGTTCCCGTTCCAAGTTGCAGCGCACCAAAGGTACGACCAGAGTCATTGGGAACCACTCGGTACCTTTCAGTTCTATTCGAGTCTTTTTATTTTCCTATCTGTATAGTTGTGATAATTTAACACAGGGGTGATCGGTGGTCAAGTGGTAATGCGTTGTACTGCTAAACGAAAGGTGTTGAGTTCGAATCTCGTGAATTTCACTGTCCTCATGTAATGTGACGTGCCGAGTGCTGTGTTAAGAAAAATCACAGAAAACGGACGCGGCGTGTATCGGTGCTTGATATCTCACATGTAAAGCACCGGACACGATAAAGAACCAGGAGGGATATATATACCCGGTTATCCTGTATTTTATCTCCCCTCTCTTTGGGGCGGCTTTGAAAGGCACATAGATGTCGAATGGACCGTTCAACAACACATATACATACATAAAATCGTTTAACAATGCTATATATAACTACAAGATTAAGCATTACAATAAAAAATGCATAAAAATTATGGATGCTTTTTCACCTATTTATATAAAAAAATATAATTTAGTAAGTACGTGCGTGCTTTTAATTTGATCCCCACCCTTGAAGATATGCATTACATCTTTACAGTTGACATGGTAATATAAGTTCGCCCCAGGGGGGGCGTTTGTTACCGTATAGTAATTATTTTTTACTTATTTATGTGTCAGCAATGTGTAGATATTTATCGTAGAATGTCGTTCTCACGGCGTATTAAATATGCTATAAATACGAATATTTAACCCTAGGGTGCGATGTCTTACCTGTCAACATATTTTACAGAAATTTTATATTTGTTAGATTTATAATGCCACAAAAAATAAATGTTTGCCCATTAAATATCAAGGACCTTATTTTTCGCTTAACCCCACTTTCACCCTCAAAAATAGGCAGGGATGTTTCGCTAATTAGTGACAACTTATTCATTTAGTGCCAGTGTCACGATTGTCATCGTGGCCTCCAATTATTCCTGTCCTATGTTTATTAATGTGTAATCTTCACCCACACCCTGTTGTACAAGACCTGCGACAAATTTAGCATGACTTGGTATGTACAGCTCTGTTGATTTCAAATATACTTTGACGCGAGTACAGTCAAACCTATGAACAAAGGTCACTCTTAAGAAAGTAAAAAAATATAACATTTATTGAAAGGTGGCCTTTATTTGGAGGTCATTTTGTTCCGCATAATTGCTGACTGATTTTTCATAGAATGTTTTTTATGTACACGATGGACTTTATTCGGAGGTGGCCACTTACTCAGGTTTGACTCTATTTCTTGATGCAATGCTTGCAGTTCGCCACAAAATCCCCGCCCGTGACTCAGTAATGACCTTTCATGTAAAACACGAACGTTAATGGCCAGGAATATTAATATACCTATACAATAATGACACCAGAATCCAGGTGTTTGCATGAAAATGTCACAAAACATATTAACATTCTAGTAATGTAGGCTGTATAGGATATATTTCCATTCCATGTTTTGTTGTCTCGGCTGTATAGGGTCAAACTGAACTACAGCCAAGCCTGTGTTAGCGACCACCTCCGAATAAAAGCCACCCTGTGGATAAAAGTCATTATTTTGAAAACACCATTGATTTTTTAAAACAGTATACGACCTATGAATGAAGGTCACCTGTTGATTAAGGCCATATTTGGTCTTTCCCAAGGGTTTGGTTTACAGGTTTGAATGTACAGATATAAAATATCCTGCTTGACAATATCGCCGCCAGAGAAACAACAGGTGTATATATAGATACAGCCATACCATGGAACAAACGCCAACTAAATGTGGCCTTTATTTGAAGGCGGACTTTATTCGGAGGTCAGTTTGTTCTAGATTATCAATGACGATTTTTAAAAGAATGGCCTTTATTCACATGGTAGACTTTATTCGCAGAGGACTGCAAAACCATGTTTGACTGTATATTCAACACTGATAAAAGTTTAATTATTGACGCATAAACATTGCATAAGTTATCAAGTTTATTTTATTGCAAACCAGGAGGATATACATAATGCATGTGGTTTTAAAAATGTAATACGTAATATCAAGAACTTATATAAGTCCTTGGTAATATCAAGGACTTATATATATGTATGTATATAAGTCCTTGGTAATATACATGTTATTTATTTTATTCTTTGATGCCCTGCGTTTTTTTTTGTCCACGCTTAATTAATATTCAAATGCATGTGTATTTCTATGCTACGAGAAGGATTCTGTGTAGTGATATTTTAATTAGCTTATAAAACTGACGTGTGTCGGTCAGTGTGCGTCATTAACAAAATGTCTACAGACGTTAACGTACATGTACGTAATCTAACATTAAATATGCTGACTTTTTTCTGATTCTTGATATTAGTGCTTGTAAATATTTGTTTTCAATAATTTAGCAATGAAACTGTCGTTGCACATGAAACCTAAATTCGACCTATTTTTTGAGAGAAATGTTAAATTGGATAAACAAGTAGACTTTCTGTTATAAACTTATCGTAAACGTTGTTTTTGAAAAAAAAATTCAGATACATACGGCGGCTGTTTTATTTTAACCAGTTTCCCTGTACGGTATTCGAACCATTACTAACTAACCCTTCCACGTGTAACGGCTGCAACTTCTCCAGGTGTGAAGGAAAATTGACATCATTCAGGATTATTGTCGGATTTTCATGTCATCATTTTTTGTATCCTATTTAACTAATGAATGTGTAGTCAAAACTGTAAGTTCAATAATTGAGTCGTATGGAATTACAATATAATGTTCTATAGTTAAAGATAATACTTGAACTATGATCAGTCTATTTTATATTCTGATCTTCTCTATATTATTGTCAAATGTAATAATTTATTATATATAATAGCATGCATTACTTATATTATGTATATCATTGTATTGTGTCACACTGTTTGCATTGTGCTATGTAAATTATAAGAGACTGGTAAAATTATTCACAAGAAATGTATGTCCTTGTGGGCTTTAAAGCCTTTTGGAAATGAATAAAAACTATCTGTCTATCTGTCATCGAACCCGTACTGCTGGGTTTCAAATTCAGCGCACTAACCACTGGACCTCCTCCGCGGCCGCTGTCATGATATCACCCAGACTAAGACTAAGTATTTGTATGATGAACCACTTCTTGTTTCATAAGTATTTTTATCAGCCTCAGTAAACAAAATCATATTAATCTTATAAACAACCGTTTATGCTTGATCATGATGTTACAAATGATATATTCAGTATTTCTAATTAACCTTAATAAGTATATCCCCAAAATTTAACCAGCAAATTTGTTCAACATTTTAATATCTTAAACCATATATGTCAGATAAAATCTATGTAATGATGTATGCTTTCGATTCAAGATTTCAAACCTCAAAAGAAATATTTATTTAGCGTTTAGATTTGCGGTTGTGGGTTCATAAAATATGTGCTAAATCATTATCATTACAATTACAAAAAACATAGTCAATAATTGGCGTACGTTCCGTCAAGCATCTAATGTCACGCAAATAAACATAAACAAGTTAATGAATACATAAATGAGATTATAAATCAATTACTAAACATGGTGTTTAAATGTACGTAATACGGGCACACATAAATCAAATAACCGTACACTTATAAGATAGCTCCGTTCAGAACTTTATGAGAAGACAGAAAAATATTTAATTAACAACAAATGTGTCAAGATTCACGCGGTCAGCGACAAAGGGGGCCAAATCGTACATCTTCGGTGTCCGCGTAGACACATTTTTATGAGCGAAAACAGAGAGATTTTATAATGCTTAGTAATCAAATTTACAATAAAATCGAAGAAAACGGGTGCTGCATAGTGAGTAGTGCTCATGATAGTGTCATTGAGAGGATACTGTTGTATACATCAAACAGATTTGACAGGTACATTGACAAAATCTTTCCTGCTTTATCCACTTCATCTGTCCCCTAAATTATCAGTCAATTGTGGACCGGTATAAACCCCTTGTCTATTGATTGTTTATTACACAAATAAAATAATAAGACAGACTGGTACGTGTATATATAATACTATATGATCTAATAACATTACATGTATAAACGTTTCAAACTAATACCGTTCGCTTTCTTTCGTTTTGCACGACTAAAATATTCGATTGGAGATTTCTCATTGAATTAGTGCTATCGCTATTTGACCAGTGTGTAGATTTATTAATTTATTAATTTCCAGAATCTTGTAAGTAACTATAGGGAAAACACTTTAAGGGTAAGTTTTGACTGCTTTTATATTTTTTTCTATAATTCTTTGCTTTATGTCCTTAAATTATGCTCAAATAGGTTCAGTTCGCTTCATTTTCATTCCTCCTGGTTTCTAAATTAGTATCTATTTATATAACGAGTTGATAAATGCCGCATGTCAGAAAGTTTTGAACAGTCTAAATAGATCACGATTATTTATGTTTTAACACAATTTTTTTTTTAGTTTTGGAAAAAAGTTAAGTACCAATTTAATAATAGCAAAACAAGGCCAATTTCAAATACAAATTCATATTATAGCAGTGGACAGTTTTTGTAATAATTTCATCCCTATTACACGAATTTGAAAATTGTGTATATTCGTAAACTGACGGATTATTATACTTTTTGCATAATTTCTTCTTATAACTTCCTAAACAGACAAATATCGTTGAAATAAAAGGGAATAACGTCTGTCGTGCACTAAATTGTTAACATAAAATACACATGTATACATCTCACAGTGTTGATTTTCAATTAGGTTGTAATATACGTGTCTAAACTACAAATATTGCTTTTTAAGATTTACAAAAAAATCTTTAAACTTTCAAAAGTTTATTTGTTTAAAGACTTGCGTACATGGTCGACTATTTGTAAATGTCAGCGCACTTTTCAGGTGCTTTGAAATACGAATGTAGTTTGTCACTTGTATCTAGATATGTTTGCTTAATTAATGAATAATTAATTAATGATTAATGATTATGACGCTTTATCGCCGACTTGACGTAATAAGCGGTTATTTACGACAATAGAATATTTTAATGTAGCATTAAACAAATCCCTTTGTTGGCAGTGTTTTTCACGAGAGACCCGTGTTTATAACTTTCAATTTCTTAAAAAAATTAAGAGAATTATTAAGCAGTTATGACGACCCGCCTCCGTGATCGAGTGGTTAAGGTCGCTGACTTCAAATCACTGATAGAGGATCGTGGATTCGAGTCCAGCTACCGACTTTGTATCTTTATGTGCGAAACTAGGCAGTTGCAGTTTACGGAGAATGTGAGTCTAGTACTGGTTCTGCTTAGGTGAACTGTCCGCCCGTCCACTCTGACTGTAGTCTGGTTCCCGTCGTACTATGCTACGTAATAGTATCACGTAGTGTAAGGGGCAGGTAATCCAGGCTACTCTGACTGTTGAAAAGGGGCGTAAAACTCGAAATAAACAAAATAAGCCCTATCAACTATCTACGACACTGCTTTTCGGCAGTACTGTAAGCTTATGTATGGAAATACCCAATAATTCTAAAAATAGATTTCCAATACCCAATTGTATCAAGTTACACGGTGGCTAACCGTACATACACAGTAGAGAATACGTATATACCACTTAAGTTAAACAAGTATTTCTGCCACGTTTTCATATTGAATTGAATAGGAAAGTTGTACAAGGCTAAATTAATAAACAAAAAAATATGGATTCAATCGCTTTTTTCGAGGGATTCACTCATGATATCAGGTACGTGTGATTACGGTGACGTGTCTTTTATACTGGCTAAAATTTCATCGTTAAAACCGTTTTCTGAATTGTACGTAATCTGTAAATTATAGTTCATATAGGTCTAAGCTTGAATTACTGTACTATGTCTAGTTACAGTAGAAAATAAATGTTTTACACAAATATTGAACGATTATAATTTGGTATACGTGTATATATTAACCTTGATCAGAATATTTGTAGTTAATGTGAGGTTTTGTCGAGTACACGAAACCGCTGCATTGCTTTAATAGATGTCAAGCGCGGTTCAAGTATGTTGTATTGGGGGTGATCGTGTATCAGGCGTGGATCCTGTGTCATGTATTCCGATGGAATGGATGGGTCATAGGTGGTCTATGAGAATTTTGTTTTGTTTGTTTATATTGAGTTTTACGCCCTTTTTCAACAGCCAGAGCCATATGAGGCGGACAGTTCACCTAACCATTTATCCTGGGAAGTTCCCATCCTCCGTAAGCAACTGCCTACTTTAAATTCTCACATAAAGAGACATGGTCGGTAGCGGGGCTCGAACCCACGATCCTCTATCAGGGAGAGGTTACAGTGATTTGAAGTCAGCCCCCTTAACCACGGTCGGTCTGTGAGTATCAAGCGGACTACCAATCGAAAGAATGTGGGTTCAAATCTCGGCTCTGCCTACCGATTTTCGGTGTCTCAACTCCACCTACCGAGCCCAGTTCTGTGTTCAGGAAATCACAGGGAACGGATCGTGCAGAGGCGTGTATCCAATCGATCGGTGCTTTAAAGTGGCCACGATAAAGAACCAGGAAAAATATTCGAAATAAGGGCCGAGGATATGAATGCCAGGGTTTCCTGTATCTTCTCCCCCCCCCCTCTTTCTCTGTGGGGCTGCTCTGGAAAGACCACAATTGTTGAATAGACCGTTAAACAATAAATAATAAACATATTCGTGTCATAAGGTAGACTTCTATTCGGATAATCGTGTATTAAACGTGGTTCTTGTCTGGTTTTAGATTCTTATATTGCATTATTAATCTATTATAACGTTTGCTGAACCGATCTTGTGTAATGCGATTTAAACTTGATCAACTTCTGATTTAATCATGAAAGTTTTTGGTATAATTATATTGTATTCGCGACAAAAAACAACGTTGTTTAATTCCCAGTGATCTGAAAAATATGTGTACGTTAGAGTGCATATTTTGGGTGTTCTTTGAAAATAAGATAGCTGAAAGGAGCGATAACGACAGTACTTTTTCTATAGGCGAAGAACTCTCAAAGATGCATTCTAACCGGCACAGTGTCTACTAAGTCGTTCTTCGAAACTAAGAAGTTAGAACACCCGTTTTATAGTCCGAGACTATTAAGATAAGAAAGTAAAAAAAACATATATACGAGGCTTGTCCAAAAAGTTCGTGGACACCCCCTTTATTATTTTCCCCGAAAAAATATATATTTTGACGCCATTTTATTATTAATGCCCTGATGAGTCAGTGACGAAACCGGTCGGCAATTGAATTATAATATACTAATACCTATAGAATGTTAGTTATTTTTCATTATTAATTTGCTTGACTCGGATATATTTTTTAACATTTTATATATAGAGAGCTATATATATATAATTAATGCCCTGATGAGTCAATGACGAAACCGGTCGGCTATTGAATTATATATAATACCTAATAATGTTAGTTATTTTTCATTATAAAATTTATATATATTTTTTGACTTTCTTAAAACAATAGTTATATATATATATATTGTGCTCGCTCCACTTTCTTATCCAATAAATGACAATACATTTAGTTTTTTTTATCTATTTATTATATAAAAAAAACTTCATTTATAATATAAATTGATAAAAAACACTTTATTGTCATTTATTGGATAAGAAAGTGGAGCGAGCACTATAACACTTGTTAAACGTTCCTTGTCATACCGTAAAAACAATTTAGAAGTAAATATATATCAAAGATCTAACTATACCATACCTCGTTAATATGATACTTTAAAGTCCTTGTTATAATTAAGTCGTTTATAACCAATCTAGTATCAACTTCGTCAAGTTGAAAAGATTCGGAACATGTATAAAATTTATAACTTACACATAACAGTTAAAAAATTGTAAAAATTAATCTTTAATTATATAAAATAATTTATCACGCGTAAGTGCGCGTGCACCTTGTAAAAACTATTTCTACTTACAAACTCTTTGTACTTACTTGCGATTGTCTGATTTATTAAAACAAGTACGTACATATTTTTACCAAGGTTTATATACTGGGTTTATTGACTGTTTTGAATGTGACAACACGGTGACCCGGTGACTTATTTACGGGTATCTGATTGAGGCTGGTCATGATTCAGTTTTATTTACAAACATTTGATATATTTGTTTACGATGAAAAACAAAAAGTGTTTTTGTTTACTAGATTGTTTCCTACGTTTCCACATTGAGTCATTTATTTACGATTATTATAAGTTTCAATCAATCACGTTTATCGATTGTCAATTTGTAAACACATGTATTTCGTGACTATGAATGTTTTGTTTGTTTTGATATTACTAAAATAACAAAGATTTGTACCTCTTGCCCCTGGGTGAGAGATATCATCTCTGTGTCATGTACTAATTTAAAAAAAAATTGTATTCATGTACTGGCAGTTGTCATGTAAACAAAGGTCACCATTGGGAAAGAAGTGGCCTTAATTGACAGGTGACCTTTATTCGGAGGTCATTTTGTTCTAAATCATTAATGACGGCTTTTATAAGAAAGGCCATTATACAAAAGGTGGTCTGTATTTGGAGATGACCGCTAACACAGGTTTAACTGTGCATGTACTACCAGTCGGTCGCCACATGTTTTATAGCGTGCGGTTAACTTGCAATTCATAATGATGACATTAGATATCGTTTTATGTTTTGTTTATTTGTTTGAACGAGGTACAAAATGAATTTTACACATTTAAGATGATCATCAACAAATACAAACTTAAATAAGCACTGCGTGAACTAGGAGTCTGCAGCATATGTAAATACAGAAACTTAAAAGAGGTGATTCTGGTGACTACGGAAGTATATAAATTATGTACTGCAATTAATACTTTGCGCAAATCTTTAACCGATTTTATATAAGCCCCAAAAGTGTATAATTTGGTCAAAATGACTTCCAAATGTGTGGTCTTAACTCTTTAATCATAAGTATTAAATAATAAGTTCTTACTGTACTATCTGTTAAGTCTTCATGTCCCCTTAGCGCTTCCGTACGGGGCCAAACTTGCTTTGTCTTATTATTATTATATTGGTCAATGCAATGTGATGTAGATTTCTTGAGGTCGACCATTTTATGTTCAGGTTAGAATTTGATTAGATTAGATTTGGATGTTCATTGTAAGTAAGAAAGGAGAGGTAGCGACTGTAGCTTTCTTATTACGAACATCCAAAAATGCATTCTAATCATCTAAAGTGCTCTGCATGCGCAGTGTTTACTATTGTGTGTACTTAATTATTCTTCGGAACTAAGAAGTTAGAACGCTGGTTTTATATTCTATTCAAAACAATAATTGTCACTGCTTGGATAAGAAAGTGGGACGTTTGATATGAAGTTCGTTGACGTTTGAAAGCAAATATGGTTTCAATGACTGTATGTTTAGTGTAACACGCCCGGTCCATGATAAATCGCGAACTTATTCGAGTTGGAGTGTATGAAAAAGAATCCAGCTATAGTTAAGATCTGCCCCTAAAATATTAGCCGTTGTTTAGAGGTGGTCGCTCTACGGAGGTTAACTTTATAGTAAATATCAGCTGAAGGAAATTATTAAAGTGTTGTTATAGAGAGTGTGTTTCTCTGCAGAAGGGCCGCTCTGGAGAGGTTGTACTGTATTCGATACTAAATTATTAAACTTAACATCAGAATAATTTTTATATTTTATGAATTTTTAAAAATAATCGTCCTGAATATAAAATATAAAACGACAAGTGACAGACAGTACATGTTGAATATGTTAGAATCCCATCCTGACTATGTATAACTAGCATGTTGCATGTCGATGAAAACATAATGTTAATATACGTATAATATTGTCAAAAAAATGCATGTTTAAAAACATGCAAAAAACATTATAACCTAACTGATAAACTAACGTAACAAGGACTGTGTCCCGGATTGTCCATGTACCCAAGTCTCAAATTTTAACCCCGTCCTAGTTGGATAAAGAATAAAATGCGTTCATGAATAAATTCATGTTGACTATACGTACACTTAATGTTTCATGAGATTATATGTAATCTGCATGGCCGTGTTTTGATTTGGAATAAATTGGTACAAGGGATATCACTTTGTATTCTTTGTTTTAAATGCTGGCCGTACTAATACTGGTATTGGCGACTGGTAAGACTTTTATCATTCTTTCATTGATTTGAATTCATTTTTGTAAAAAACACTATTTTTATGTTCGGTGATACTTCTATCGGAGTGTTATTCGAATATTGGTTCCCCGTTTGCAGACTCAGATTATGTATGCTTTTGTTTCGTGCAGGAGTCAAAGTCGGGTACCTATACTGGTTCCCATTAACTCTGGCTGTGCAAAGACTTGGTGCATTGTTACACGAAGCGTTAACCAGTTTTAGTGGTACCAATTCTCAGCGTTGTATACTTATATGATGATTACTGATGTTCTTATACTCGTTTATCGTCTGGTCTAAGATTCTTAGAAATTCTAATTTACGAGAATATTCATTGAGTTTCCTGAAAAGACACTGCACTGGTATATATAAATCTCAGACAAGGTGAATATATGAATGTATTATGTTCTTTATAAATACAGTCAAATTTGTGTTAGTGGCTACCTCCGAATAAAGGCCACCCTGTGAATAAAACTGCCATTGGTTCTTTAGAACAAAATAAGCTCAGAATGAAGATCACCATGGGTGGTCTTTTGCACAGGTTTGGTTGTACCACCTATTTCTAAGACCCAGTATAATAACTATTTATCAGGATTGTTCATGAAGTAAGAATAACTATTTGACAGGGATGTTCATGAAGTAAGAATAACTATTTGACATGGATGTTCATGAAGTAAGAATAACTATTTGACAGGGGTGTTCATGAAGTAAGAATAACTATTTGACATGGTTGTTCATGAAGTAAGAATAACTATTTGACAGGGATGTTCATGAAGTAAGAATAACTATTTATCAGGACTGTTCATGAAGTAAAAATAACTATTTGACAGGGATGTTCATGAAGTAAGAATAACTATTTATCAGGATTGTTCATGAAGTAAAAATAACTATTTGACAGGGATGTTCATGAAGTAAGAATAACTATTTGACATGGTTGTTCATGAAGTAAGAATAACTATTTGACAGGGGTGTTCATAGTAAGAATAACTATTTGACAGGGGTGTTCATGAAGTAAGAAATATATATTTGACATGGTTGTTCATGAAGTAAGAATAACTATTTGACATTGTTGTTCATGAAGTAAGAATAACTATTTATCAGGATTGTTCATGAAGTAAGAATAACTGTTTGACATGGTTGTTCATGAAGTAAAAATAACTATTTGACAGGGATGTTCATGAAGTAAGAATAACTATTTATCAGGATTGTTCATGAAGTAAGAATAACTATTTGACAGGGGTGTTCATGAAGTAAGAAATATATATTTGACATGGTTGTTCATGAAGTAAGAATAACTATTTGACATTGTTGTTCATGAAGTAAGAATAACTATTTGACAGGGGTGTTCATGAAGTAAGAATGTGGGTTTTAGATACGGCTTGTGGTCCCTAAAAACAGAGTTGACTGTTGTTTTATGTGGCTCATAATGTTTGTTATCAGTGAAGTGTCTACTGTACGAACAGTCATCAGTTTTACTAGAATCAATACCAGCCTTGAGTTCTCGATATATAAGATACGACATAAACAAGGAATTAAATAAATGCATTGTTGTTTGTGTATTGATCAAATGAAACAGATGTGAAAATGGCGTGGTGTATAAAACTGGATATAAGTGTTTTATTCTCGTGTTTTCTTATATATCCTTCCGATGCTTGGATTAATTGACATGTCGTGAGTAAAGTATGCTAAGCTAACAATGTAGATGAGAATCTATTGTTGTTGTTGTTTGATTGAGGAGAGACAGATGGCGGATTCCATGTTGACTTTATGAAGTCCGACAGCTCATGGTGTTTTATTGAAATAACAGATTCCGATGTGTTTCAATGTACACGAGTTATATATCTATGCGATTATATTATATGCTGAACGGGTGTGATCACTTTTGTGTGTGAATAAGCCGATCATTAGTGTCAATTGAAGACTGCAAAATGTACCATACTCGGATAGGCATGGCTTTGTTGATAAGTGACGACCGATTTTTAAATTGTATCAATGACATGCATATCATCAATTGTACATGCATGTATTGATCATAGCCACATCTGTTTCAGACAAAACATAACTTGTCAGCACAACATTGATAGACTTAAACATATTTATTTAGTCAGTTGCTTGAAAACTGGAATATGCCTGTGGTGTCATGTGACGATTACAAGTAAACAGTACCTCTACCGGTGCCTCTATCACTACCTCTAAATTTATTGTACTTTTTATTTCCAAGATGTTTGTAATTTCTTAAATAATGTATAATATTATTGGAGCTAGATGATCCGATTTTATGTCTGTGGCATTGTGATATTGATCGAGTTTTGTTCGCATGAGATATCTAACATGAAAACATGCGATTCAACAGTCACTGTTATTCAGAGTTCGAATTTAAGTAGTGTGTGAAATTACGTATTATTCGATCTGAAAACATTTTATTTACGCATCGAAACTGTAAGCATGTGTGAAGGATTATCATAATCATGATGGAAAAATTGTTACGAAACTATAGAGGGCTGTTACATCCGTTCTGACTTCGGCATGATGTTTTACGTCTCCCGAAACTGCCTTAGCGCCTCCATGTATGTGAGTTCTTCTTTCCGGAGGAGGTTAGTGCGCATGTCCAAGCGGAAGTTGGATGAATATCATTCATATTTGATATACTATACATTGCGCTTATTTTATTTGTCAATTTTATTATTCTATTGTTTGTATTTTTCAATTTTTTGACAGTTGTGTACATACAATTTGTTGATAAATGTAACAACAAATATTCACGTTTCATTAAGTCCACCAAGTTTTCGAAAACCTTTCAGTTTTCCATAGCCGTCACTCACTCGGCGCGCACATGTTCTTTGTTCGGACCAAAGTACTACGTTTTTCTACATCATTCATGCAATTGTTAAGCTAGTTCCTGTTCCATGTTGTACACTACACTGTTGCACTACATAGTGCAAGCCTATTTAAGTTCAGTTTCCATGAGTACTTTCAGTACTTTGATTATGTAATAAGCTCTTAAAAATAAATTGCCTTAGTTAACGTAATATGCATTTGCATTTAGAAATATTCAATATAAGCTTTTTGTCGTTTTAAAATCAAATGGTGTACGGTACGGGATCTATTGTTATTCGTGAAACATCCGCATATTTTGGGTCATGTCATAACATTAAAACAAGTAAAGAACAAAGCTCAATGTGCGTCATCAGAATATAAAAATACAACTTAATTAACGTACAAAACAATATATATGGTTAATTAAGCTACCTTACTGCACAACTTGTCATTTGCAGTAAGTGAACATGCGTCATACGTGTAATAAATTACTGTATACTTTTAGTCTGATTTATGTGTTTATTGAAAATGCATTTGAAAATGCCGTAAGAAGATGTTAAAAAAGAGAATGAAGAATGTTAGAGGAAATAACATCAATATATCTATAAAATCAGTGTTGATATATCGAAGTCTCAACGCAATACTGCCATGTAACTTTTCTTATTTCATTGTGAGTTACGACACTGTTGCGTTGAGCCCTCGATATGCTGTTTTCTTAGTGTATTCTGCGTTTAAAACACTGGTTGTTGTTGTTTTTGTCTACTTTTTGTTGCTATCAAATGTAATATGTTCTCAGTGAGTGGTTTTAGATTCTCACCGTTTTTACCATCATTGTTGTCTTCTTTACCACTAGCGGCATCACATGAACTACTGTATATAATTATTATCATTCATTAACCTCTTTTTTCTGTTCCTACTTTTCATCATCATAGTTATTATTCTCGTCAGTGTCATCATCATCTTTATTGTTATTATCATCACAATCGTCTTTAACGCCATGCAAGCAGCAGCAGCAGCAGCAGCAGCAGCAGAAGCAGCAGCAGCAGCAGAAGAAGAAGAAGAAGCAGCAGCAGCAGAAGCAGCAGCAGCAGCAGCAGCAGAAGCAGAAGCAGCAGCAGCAGAAGAAGAAGAAGAAGCAGCAGCAGCAGCAGAAGCAGAAGCAGCAGCAGCAGAAGAAGAAGAAGAAGCAGCAGCAGCAGCAGCAGAAGCAGAAGCAGCAGCAGCAGAAGAAGAAGAAGAAGAAGCAGCAGTAGCAGCAGCAGCAGCAGCAACAACAACAATGATTACAACAACAGCAGCAACAACAACAACAATGATTACAGCAACAGCAGTAGCAGCAACTACATTTAATGACTTCATCAGTCGCAGTAAAAACAACAGCAGCATCAACAACAAAGACATTAGAGCCCAAAACAAGTAAATTCTGTTACATCGTGATGTTCTATAAAAAAGGAAGTTCTTTCAAACACGTATTTCAGGATACAGTAGCACATGACTTATTCCAAGTATTTACGTCAACCTTTGGTTTAGATGGCCGTGCAAGCGCATGCATGTACAATTTCGAGGTTGTCTTTGTTGCATACCTGTATAAAATCAAGTTTGGATACGATAATGCTATATCTGTATTAATAATCAACAATGTAAAAAAATAATATTCTCTAGCTCTTGCCTACGAGCTAACAGAAGTGTATATTGCTAATTTACTTTGTGGATTTAAAAAATACCTCTGTTTGTTTACAAGGTTAAATTCTGCATGCTTAATTAAACCGGTATGATTAACATAAATCTGAACTTCTAAGAAAATAACACTTGCATTATTTACATCGTTATTTTGTTTTTATGTATACCTACCTACGTAGTTTGTGGTTATTTTAATCTAGATGACACTTTGTGACCCCCCGTGGATGTTTTTACATACAATATATAAAGCACCCCGTACAGTCGACAATAAAATCAAACTGACACCTGCAACCGAACTATTCACTGTTGTTAACTTAATTGTATTTATTTTCATGTTAATTAGCTTTCAAAATATATCAACCAAAATTATTGATTGAAATTATCACTGGACTATTTATCGGCTTTTACCATAAGTTGCTATTTTGATTTGACGTTTGCGAATTATCGAGTTATTACTTATTTCCGTGTATCTTGCTTTATAAATACACTTTGACAAACCATGAGTGCAGAAAGTGAAACTGCGTAAGTATGATCACAATTTATTTTTAATTGTATAATTTTATTTTGTCTCAGTGTTGCGTAAGCTCAGATGCCTGTGCGATAGTTCTTAAGCTTTTGGAATGAAATTGCAAAGAAAATTAAATTTTGTAACTCGAAATGCACCGGGTATTTGTGCGTTAGGTGCCTAAAAAGTTATGAATTCAATTATTCCGTGGATATTTCATTGATAAGATTAAAATGCTTTTGATATTTTATATACTCTAATTAGCGATCTCCAATACAGGTTGTGATATTAAGCGAATACGGATATCTTTATTCGAACTATACTAACTAGTTATTTTTTTACCTACTCACGGTGATTCAGAAAGAATTCTAAATTCAGATTTAAAGCTATCGATAATCGAATAAGAAAAAGTGCGATTTAATTCCGATCCGTGATCGGAAATTTTCGAAAAAGATTATAAATTCAAAAAATCACATAACGGTTTAAACAGATGCTTTGTCATTTTTTCAGAATAATATTAATGATTTTAGCTTGTGAGTATATGTTATATATATATATTATAATAATAATTATGTTCTACCTATAAGATATTACTTATTCCTATTGTCACATTGGTAATTTTACAAGGAACTAAATTCAACTACAAATGTAACTGTGCATGGCTTTCCGCGCAAACTTGTTCAGAAATGTAGAAACTGTAAAGTAAAAACGAAAAGTTATTCTGACTTAATATTGAAATTATCTACGCGTGTAAAGTTTTTTTTGTCATTTGAATCTTTCTACTCTACGATGCCTCCGATATCGATTTTGGGACTTAAACATCGAAAATCGCCAACTTCGAGTTATTAACGATCAATGTATCGATTTATACGATAAGCATCACATCTCGAGGTTCGAACTACGCGATATGAGATTGGTGTTACCAAGATTGTTGGGAAATAATGGTTGATAGCTTCGTGACAACTGGACATTATAAGATCTTAGTTGGTAGATTTATTTTAATTTTTGCTCGGAAGTTTTCGAAGATAAAGTCGAGCTATTGTGATCACTGCGTCGTATGCATCTCGAGGGTTCAACGCAACAGTGTCGTAACTCATATTGAAATAAGAACAAGTTACGACACTGTTGCGCTGAGCCCTCGATCTGTGACTGTGCAAACACTTTAATGTAGCTCATAACTCAGAAACTACAAGAGGTAGCAACACGAAGCTTCATTTGTAGACAGATCTCACCGATGCGGTGAACAGACGAGCGTTGGCACTGCTTGCAGCGCTCTTGTTTGGATAACATATTCGCAAATCGTCGAAGTTCCGTACGTGTTGTTTGCTGTTTTCGGCGCGGGTTTTATAGCCTGTCAACTTAATGGCGTGAATAGTTTAGTGATGACGTCTGTGTTTGACAAACACGTGCACTATAAATTTCTTGTTTACTTTCAGGCACGAGAAGAACGAGTCACGTGCTAATATGAATCAGAACCCACAGTTCCACGTGGTGCTGGACATCGATGGTACCACCCCACCCATCACTGTTGTGTCTGGAGCGGAGAATGAATATTACGACGCTTTGAAAAATAGGTACATTTACACTTCACAACATCAATAATTGGTCTACATGGTCTGAATATTTTATGAGCTGGACTATCAATTACTTCATTTGATATACTTTGCCGATGAAGCGTAAATATCACTTTATTTTATCGTTAACTTCGCATGTTTAAACATTAATGTCTTTTTACATTATAACCATATTTAAATTATGGAATGGCATAGTTGATTTTCTTAAAAAGTATAATGTAATTGAAAAATATTTAAGACCTGGGCAACCGATTACTGATAAAGCTGAGCAGTGTGTTTTAAGAATAATTTACTTTGTCATATTTATAGTTCACATACGTTGCAAGTTTTCGGATCTTTCTGTCAAGCTATGATTGCGTAAATAAAAAGTTGATTTTCGCACAGATATAGTATATACGTTCCTATCTATGCCATAGAAAATAAATTCAGAGTCTGCGGCAACGACCACTTCTCCGATGTCCCAGATAAAGAGAAATTATATCAGACAAGCTCATAATTTCCACAGAAAGAGTATGAACAAAGTTAAGACTGTTGTAATTTGGACCACCGGTTTACGATTTACATTTAGTAAAATATACTTCAATGAGCAAAATTTTCTTTTAAAGAATATTCTGTGAATTAAAGAATATTCAGTGAATTAAAGAATATTCTGTGAAATAAAGAATATATTGCAAAAGCATGATTTGATCACACTGCTTGAAAAAAAAACGTTCTTTTAATGAGGCTTACAGTTTATCGTAATTTCTTGTCCAATGAAATGTCTGCATTTCATTTGAAATTTGGAAAATACGCCGAAAACCTGACATGTACAGAAATTAGGACAAACTGCAAACAGAAAGTTATCGTTCATATTTCGAATTTTATGCAACATATCACTGCGTTGAGTCGCGTGTGATTTATTTGATAAAATTCATAATATGAGCGATAACTTATACATATCAAAATAAAAAAAAATTGTTTAAATAGTTTAAATGTCTCATTAAAGTTTAATTTGACATATCATGAAAATAATTGAGGTATGACTTTACCGGAAGTTGTCAATTCCGTAGTTTTACTATGATATTTATCTCGACTTCTATAGATGTAAGAAGACCGCCGACTTCAGGAAGGATTATAAACGATCAGACGAACCTGCTCTGAGTCTGCCTGCTGCTTGCAAGAAGCAAATCAAGTCGTCGTGTCCATGTGACAAAAATTCTCAGAAGAAATTTTGGTCCAAACGATTTCCGGTCTGGCGCATAATGAGAAAATACAAATGGCGGGATGATTTACCCAATGACATCGTTTCCGGTCTGACAGTCGGAATCATGCAGTTACCACAAGGTTTGTGTTCGTTAGATATCCTAATATTCTGCGTTTAGGAATATCATTAATTTCGTTTTATGTCTAATCAAAGGCCGTATCCATTTTTCTTTTACGACCAAATAAGGTCCGATTATGTTTAATATACGATCTTAACCGGTCAATGCTGCGGATTGTACTATAATATAGCAAAACGGGGAGGGCTAAGGTGTTTAGTCCCCACCCCTAAAAATGATTGGGCTGTAAAGGCATAACTCTTTCTTGTAACTATAGTGTGCCAATATAAAATGTATTTTGTGAAATTATTTTGAATATAACTTGATCTTTGATGCTTTATTTCCACACTCTATCATGTGGATACATACATATTTCACTGTTTAGAATATGTCTGTGGTTATTGATCGGGCTATATAGCTATAAACTTGAATTTCATAATATTTAAGAAGAATTTATCAATATATATTCTAGCAGATAATTTGTTTTAGTAATAGCTGGAAAACGTACATTTGAATACGGAAAAATTATCATGTAAGACTTGTTTAGTTTTGAGATCTGTGTAAACATGTATGTTTCAGTGGGTTTTGACAGGAGAGGAACCAGCAACTCCACATTTGGAGGAGGATATGACCTGTCGCGATCAGTAGATCGTCGGCTTACAGGCCCAGCGCATTGCCCACTCGACCACGGCTTAGTCCTCTGTCTTTTGTAAACTGTTTTATGTTATAATTATGTGTTCATTAACTTAACAATAACATATTTAAAATGCTTATATTTGCAGGAATGGCCTATTCGTTGTTGGCTGAACTACCGCCAGTTGTTGGTTTGTACATGGCGTTCTTCCCTGTTCTCATATACTTTCTTCTTGGATCATCTAAACACATTTCTATGGGTGAGTTGTTTTTTAAACAACCATGTTGTCCATGTTATTGATATAAAATATTTCGAGCATATTCATTTATAACACAGAATGATAGTCATATTTTAAGTTCATTCCACTAATGTGCTTTATAGATCATAGCAGGGTAGTGAACGTAAACATGTACTGGTTTCTGGTATTTTAGTTTGCTTTACATTCACGGAATTGGTAACAGTATTTTACTGTTTATAATTTTACTACTTTTGGCTGCTTGTAGGTACCGTGGCTTTATGCAGTTTGTTGACCGGCTCTGTGATATCTCGATTCTACGATCCAACGTTAGCTGCTGCAGTTTTGGGAACCAACACAACGGATGCGTTAGTTAAAAATGCTACATCCGCGACCTCTGACCCTGATGATCCTATCCAAGTTGATTTACCGAATCATGTAAAAATCGCCATCGCGTCTTCTGTGTGCCTATTGGTTGGTCTTGTCCAGGTATGTCCAGATATGTCTGCATCTGTCTTCGTATATTCATAAATTAGGAACGAATAAGGATTTCATTGATTGTCGGAATTTTTGAAAAAGAATTATGATAGTTAAGACTTTTAATGATTTTCAAGTTCTTTCAAATCACATTATTTATAAACACCCATTTTGGGTTTCGTAGCCCTACTAAACTTCGTCTTTCTGACTTACTGATTCAATAGATGAATTTAGAAAGGCCATGGAACGGGAGCAAATTCATTACAAAATTGTCTTGCAGTCACGAACAGTTTTAATTAGTTGAACTATTGGTTTCTGTACACTTGAAGTGCTAAGCGCGGGATTGACTTAAAGTTTGCTCAGTAGTGTAATATTTAAACCTGTCCTGTTTTTGGAAGGTAATTTCGTCAGTAATCACATCGACCTAATCACTGCCATACTTCTGTCACACAGAAAATAGGTCTTAACTTTAAATAGTGAGAATATATTTTTTACTTCATACTTCATACACAATTTGTTCTTGTTGGTTATTCGTCTTCTTGATGATACATATTATTTTTTTACGAACTTCATTATCTTTTTTCTTCCAGCTCGTGATGGGAATTTTTCGTATGGGTTTCATAACAACCTATATGTCTGACCCTATGATTGGTGGGTTCACAACAGGGGCCGCTGTACATGTAGGGACCAGTCAAGTGAAATATATTTTTGGACTGCACATACCACGCTCAGATGGCGTATTCCAAATCATTAAGGTAGCGACAAATTACCCTTGTATATCTATTCAGGACAGGTTATGATAATTTCTTCTGCCTTACCGATATTTCATATTTGCAACACCAATATTAATCATATCTTATCATAAAAAAGCTCTACATTTACTTCACAATTAAGCTGATGCAATTTTAACTACATGTATTACAAGAAACAAAACGTTGTTTAATTTTTCTTCCAATGTCACATGTTAGAGGATTATGTCCCTGTCACATAATCGCATAGTTGCCCGATTAAATATTTACACTGAATAGATTAGTGCATCTCTGATTAATGTTAATGTTCTGTTTATGTCCAAAAAACATATTAATAGTAATTCCTATGTCGATCTTTATACCTTTGTGGTGGCTGTTAATCAAACATACTATAATTTGTTATGTACAATGTACTTCATCAGGGCCATCTAAAAACGCATTTTTTGCTGTATCTTCTTTTTTTATAAATTAAGGGAATATATTAAGATAACTTCAGGAAAAATTATGATCATTGCTTTGCTGTTGAATATAACAAGGGATGTTTTATTTTGTACTTTAAAAGATAATAATTATAAGGCAAGTGTATTAAATTTGTGCACTTTTAGACTATTATATAAATAGTTGAAATGACACAAGTTTTGAAAACACTTTTTAGGCATAAGATATGTTTGTTTCTGGTTATATGCTCATTAAAATGGGGTTGGTAGGGGGTAATTCTTTTAATACAGTAGGTAGAGGAATTTTAGAATGGGGTAGGTTACTGGGTAGGGGAATCTTTTAATGGGGTAGGTAGGGGGAAATTATTAATGGGCGTAGGTAGTGGAATTCTATAATGGGGGAATTTTATAATGGGTATTTAGTGGGGATTTATTAATGGGCGTTGGTAGGGGAATTTTATAATGGGGTAGGTAGGCGGAAATTATTAATGTGCCTAGGTAGGGGAATTTTATAATGGGGGGATTTTATAATGGGATGAATGTGGATGTTCCGTTCCTCAGGCAGGTTCTGTCGTGTATATTTATGAATATACATGTATGTTTTATTTTATTTCAGACATACGCTTTGATCATTCATCATATCGCGGAGACGAATTATCCAACACTTATCATGTCAGCTGTCTGTATTATCATCATATATCTCATCAAAGTACAAATAAACCAAAGATTTAAAAGTAAAATGAGATTTCCCGTACCAGTAGAACTGTTTGTGGTAAGTATAATCTCACCTCAATTTATTGAGATCATCAGATTTATGAGACAATGTTATGCTGAAATTTTGCATTAATATGTTAATATAACGGGAATACATTAGTCAAACCTGTGAACAAAGGCCACCAGTGGGAAAGACGTAATGTGGCCTTTATTGACAGGCGGTCTTTATTTGGAGGTCATTTTGTTTTAAATATAATATTTGATGTTTTTTGAAAGAATGGCCTTAATGTTCACAGGTTTGACTGTATTGAATACAAACCATGTTTTATTCCATGAAAAAAGTCATATTTTTTTCTAGATTTACAATTATGTATATTTGTTTATTTCATAATTTTTCAGGTTGTTGCTGGCACCGTGCTGTCTCATTTCTTGAATTTTTCAGAAAAATATGACATGAAAATTGTTGGAGAAATACCAGCAGGGTTAGTATATAATATATATTGTAATGCAATTTCTTTAAATATTTCTTAGAATTTCTGCTTCCATGCCCTTTTTTGGGCGTAGCTTTCTATAAGCTGAGTTCGCTGTGACTACATTTTTTTCTTGGAAAGTGAAAAATCATGATCAAACCCCTAACTCATTTTAACATCAATTTAAACCAAGATATCGCAGTCCATGGGTTAAATTGTAATGTCTTTTTTTTGTTAACTTGTTCTGTCTGGTACTTATTCTAGACCGTACAATGTTTACTGTTCAAACAGAAAAAAGTTGGTTTAGTGTGTTACTTCTGACAGTTTTGTTAAATTAGATTTCATCAATTTGATGATTTTCAGAGTATTAGTTATCTCCCTTTTTGTTTAGTTTCGAATCAATACATGAGTTATCTCTCTTTGATACTGTTTTGATAACTTCTCTGCCTTTTATATTAAGCGATATAGGTTTAACTTGCTTCTTTGACCATGGACTCTAGATTATTATGGTATAGTGGTCGACCTTGCTTTGACAGATTTTACTTCATATTCGGTGCTTTTTATATCTCCAAATAAGGTCCACTCTAGGAATAAAGGCAACTCTTTAAAAACAGTCATTGATTTATATAACAAAATGACCTCTGAATAAAGGTCACCTGTCAATAAAGGCCACATCATGTCTTTCCCAAGGGTGGCCTTTGTCTACAGGTTTGACTGTACAGACTTTAGATATTTGTGATGTGTGGTACACATGGTACATAAAATATGTTTTTATTTCAGATTACCCGTGCCTACATTTCCTAGTCTGCCTTCTACCAGTGTATATACTGCTGATGTGTTCATTATCGCAATCGTAGCATTCTCTCAATGTGTTGGTCTGGCGGCACTAATGGCGAAAAAACATGGTTATAGCTTCGACTCTAACCAGGTAACCTAGCAACCTATTTTAAAAAATTCATTCCACCAAGAAATTCTAAAAATCTAAAACCTGATCTTTTTGTTTTATTTTTTTGTTTTCGGAAAATCTTAATTATATAAGGTAAATTTTAGAATCACGTTAAATTGAATCTGTAGGAATTATGTTACTTTTTCAGGAATTGATAGCATATGGTGCAGGAAATATTTTTGGTTCGTTCTTCTCATGCTACCCTTATGCTGCTTCTGTATCCAGAAGTTCCGTACAAGAATCTGCTGGTGGAAAGACACAGGTACTTATTCTCACTTTTGTGTCACTAACAGTTGAACTTCCATCAATGATAATTAAAACTTTTAATAAATATTATACTGTACCTAATAGCAGATTCTGTCTATAAATCTTTAAAGTGTCATGAGTGACATATGATTTTAAGAATTCTGTTTGTAAAAGAGAAAACTCAATTAATGTAGAAAATACACACTAATTGACTTAAACTTAGAACATTAATTATGTAAGTGAAGTGCCTGTCAAAAGGTATGCGACAACTTTTCATAAGATACACAGTCAATCCTATAATGTAAGTGGCATCCTCTGAATAAAGACAACCCTGTGAATATTGAGCTATTTTTTTAAAAACTGTCATGGATTAATTAGAACAAAATGACCTCTGATTAAATACAATCTTTCAGATTAAAGTCTTTCCCAATGATGACCTTTGTTTACAGGTTTGAATGTACATAACTTGGGCCTGATCTCTCTAAACATTACATTTTCTATATTTCAGCTTGCAAGTGTTTTTTCAGCCACTCTGGTATTGATTGTTATTGTGTCAATTGGTCCATTGTTTGAATCTTTACCAAATGTAAGTGTCAGTTATATATATATACCTTTTCATTACACCCAAGGTTCAAGTAATCTTATTTCCCTTTGATAAACTCGTATTTCCTATTTTTTAAACTTCTTCAGATATTCTTATATCTTTCAGATTTAAAAGTTTTTGAATTCAAAGATTGTGCAATGAATTTTATCTTGTGATAGATATAAAACATTTAATGTTTTATAAATTACTAATTGAGGGCAAAGTAATGTTGCTCGCTTACCTTTTAATTTCATTTGAGTATAATTAATTTTGATTGATGTGACCAGTAGTCTATGTTAATGATGTTGCTTATCTTTATCAATTACCTTACTTTTCATAATCGTCTTATGTTTTTCAGTGCGTTCTCGCTTCAATTATTATTGTTGCATTACGAAGTCTGTTATTACAACTTCTTGATCTTCCAAAAATATATAGAACTTCTGTTTATGACTTTGTAAGTATGATTATTTCCATGCATAGAACACAATTGGATGACATTTATAATTATATACCTGATACATGTATCATTTTGTTGGCTTCTAAATACATTTTAATTTGTCGCACAACTCTATGATATTTAGCTGTAATGGGCCAAGTTTAAACCATGATATTAGAGTACATTAATTATATTTTATTTTTTTAAACATTTACATCTTAATTGACTGTTAATGTAAAACTTGTCAGTAAAGTCTGTACCTGCTGTCTGTCTTACTTTTAATTATTTAATAGATATATACATATATGTCTAGTTTTGAGTATATTCTGTAGTTTATTTCATTATTTAAAAACTTTTATTTTTATTTTTTTTACTTTTATTTTTAGACACTCAAGTGCTACACTTTTTTATATTACTTTTTAAATGCTACTTTTATTTCATGATATTTAAATGATTTCATTTATTTCTAAAATTAATACTCTTCATTTATTTTTTGATATTCTAATGCTTATTAAGTAATATATTTTTTTTGAAGTTGAATTGATATTTATATCTTTTTGTCATATTTACATTTTATTCTTTTATAATATTTCAGTTTATCTGGGTTGTGACATTTGTGTCTGTCGTTGTGTTACACGTGGACTATGGTATACTCCTAGGAATGCTTTTCTCCTTCTTCACTGTGGTTATAAGGACACAGAGGTACTTCATAATTCATATTTCCAAGCCTGAAAACTTCATGTTATATAAATTATTATTTACCATCATGAACATTTTTTGGCCATTTTCTTTGCTTTTGAAAATATTTGTATTCAACATATAAATATATTTTCCCCAGGATTTCCACGGAATTTTTAATGTCACCATGCATGTTTATGGTAGATCTTAATTTGGTAGGATAGTTTTAATATAATTTGATTGTTTTTTATTTTCATTTAGGGCTAAGGCAGAAAATCTCGAGAAGATTAATGAAGTCCATCTTTATGAAGACAGCTCAAAATACAGCATGGTAGGTATCTTGTTTTCTGCTGGACTGAATGATAAAAAGTTCTTAGAGACCGATAAGAAATGCAATGTTTCCATTGGTCAACTTTAAAGGCTTGATCAGAATTGTCCAATCAGAATTGTCCAATCAGAATTGTCCAATTAGAATTGTCCAATCAGAATTGTCCAATTAGAATTGTCCAATCAGGATTGTCTAGTCAGAATTGTCCAATCAGGATTGTCCATAAAGAATTGACCAAATTAGAATTGTCCAGTCAGAATTGTCAATCAGGATTTCCTATATTCAAATGCATCAATTTCAAAATGTCAAGGAATTTGAATGATCAAAACTTTTTTGTTGCAAAAAGTCGAATTATGAACAATCAGTTTGTCCTAATTTTTGAACATACAGAAAGAATAAGTGACTTGTTTTCTCTGTATGAGAATCTCAGCACATTTAATGCCTTATGTTGTCCAAATTTCAAATGTAATGCAGACAAAAAATGAGGACAAACTGTTATTATTAATACTTCAGAAAAAGAAAACATAAACAATTGTCTCATCATTCCAAAACATTAATTAACTCTTTTGATGGCAAAGTTGACCATGAAAATACTTAATGGTAATTAGTGAAGACAGAATTCAGATATATGTTAGTACACAAGTAATTATATTGAGAATGTGGCTATTTATCATGTTTTATATATTAACAATATAATGTAGAAATTGATGAGTTTGTGAATGAACCATAACCCCCTGTATTTGACAGAGTCTATAATGTCCCACATTAACTTAACATTACTTGTTTTAACACTATAAAGTAGGAAAATAAATTGTCCAACGACTACTGAAATACTTTGAAAAAATTGTACAGCACATTGTATTTTTTCTTCAGACACAATCTGCATCCGGTGTAAAAGTGATTGGTTTTAACTCTCCAATATATTATGCTAATGGAAGTCTCTTTGTAAAAGATGTCTATCATGTATCTGGAGTGCTGCCAGAAAAACGTAAGAAACAACTGAAGAAGTTGAAGAAGACACAGGCAAATCAGTTGATGGACAGTAGAAATGTGAGTGTTTTAAATTTCTTGTTGTTGTTGATATATTCAGCTAAATCTGTGTAAGTGGCCACCTCTCACTAAAAACCATCCTGTGAATAAATGCCACTCTTTTAAAAACTGTCATTGCATGATTATTTACAACAAAATGATTTCCAAATAAAGGCTTAGCTTGTCTATAAAAGCCACGTCTTAATTTCTCTTAAATACATCCACTTGTGATCCTGATAATATGGTATTATATGTAAATTACATGTACATATGTATGTAAACTATTGTATAAAGTACATTAAATTTTACGGTCTCTATTTACAGCCCCTTCAAATGGAATTCATGAAAACATGAACTTTTCTTGAACTGTTTTTGCATACTTCATGAGTATTTCATGAATAGTTCATGAAGTATGAACATCACTAGTATTTGATGGGTGAAGTGATCTGTAAGCACATGTTAAATTAAAAAAAAACTGTTTATTTTATTTTGTGTAGAGTATCTCACCGTTAGTAAAAGAAACAAATGAACTGGGCTCCATGCAAAGTTTGGACTACAAAGCGGATGCGGTCGACACTCAGAATAAATGGAATGGCTCATCAAAACAAATGAATATCTTGAACTCGATCACTGGACAAGATGCCCTACATCACATCATACTTGACCTTTCCAAGGTCACGTTTATTGATTCTGTTGGATCGAAAATTTTGAAACAGGTTAGTTGTGTACTTTTATTTCAATTATTTTCAACAGATGAATAATTTTTGCCTCTGAGTGTCTTCATGCATAGTTAATTCAGAAGTGTTGACTAACATATATTAAGAGTCTTTTAAGACAGTGTGTAAAATCAAAGTACTGAAAGTGTTCATGGAAACGAAACTTGCATAGATGGAACAGGAACTAGTTTTAGTTGTTGTTGTTTCAGATTGTTGAAGAATATCATGCCGTGAAGATTACAGTTTTACTGACCTGTGTCAATGGTAAGTTATAGACAAGAATTATTTACTATACAGTCTAGCAATTGAGCCACAGCCTCAATGTGAATAAATATCAATTTAATACAAGTTAAAGGATGACCAGAAACAAACAATTTTTTAGGCCTTAAAATATAAAAATCTGTTTATACAAGTACTTAGAGAAAGCTGTAATATTGTGATTCAGATCATTGTGGAATCTTGCCTCAGTTAGGATGATGCTAAAAAATGGATTTAAGCTTTGAAGTGTGTTCTGCGTTTGCATTGGTTATTAACAAATTTGATTAAAATTATTGATATAACAAATGATTTGATTGGTCAATGTTTTGTTTCTATTTATAGAGGAAGTATGGAGAGTTCTTGAAGTCACTGAATTCTTGAAGTTGTATGAAGAGAGACTGTACCTGACAGTTGACGATGCTGTTAACGATATTCGTGTACAGAAACAGATCAGGTCGGCAGCTGATATGAAAGTAAGTACCACTTATAGGCATCCAGCGATATAATCATTATATAATCAAGTTCATCATATCAGGCTGAGGTTTATAATGAATATGAAATACTTCTGGTTACAGCAGTTTGATAGATTTCATTGTCACCTGATCAAGGCATAGGGGTTTGTAATAAATTGTTTGGCATGCAATTGGTTATGAATAAGAAACAATATACATGCAGTGCTACCTCTCCAAAGCAACACCCTTTGGGAGTAGCAAAACTACATTGTTGTTGAGAAGTTGTTGCTCTAGAGAGGTCAAATTAATAGTTAAAGCATGCAGTGGGCAAATAAATTATGCTGTTGTTGAAGTGAGGTTGTTGTTCAAGTAGAGAGGCTGCACTGTTCTGTCAAATCTGCCACTTCCAAATAAAGGTTACTTATTCATTTAAAAACTGCATGGAATGTCTAGAGACAAATGACCTCTGAATAATGTCTGCCAGTCAATAATGTCCAAATTTTGTCTCCCGAGGGTGGCCTTTGTTTGAAGGTTTGGTTGTATATTGTACAATTTCATATGGCCAAATGATTATTGAACATTCTATTACTGACCTCTTTGCTTTATGTTAGGTCTTTGCTTTGCATTAAAAAAGGTTTAGCGTTACAAGAACATTATCAAATTGATATTGCTGTTGGCTTCTTTATTAAGAAACAGGTCTTAATTCATATGAATACACACAATATGGTGGACGGTATTAAATATATGCATGACTTACATGATAAATTGTAATAATGTTTTTTTCTGGAATTGATGCCAAATTGCCTTGAAATGCATTTAGATATATTTAAAGTCATTCTTGCAAAACTGTTTGTTAGCATTACTCACATATGGACCCCTTAATTATTCCCATTTAAAGGCATTCATCACCTTTTTAGATTAATAATCATTTACATGCTACATGTATTTACATGTATATAGAAATGACCTACATGTGTTACTTATAGCTACTGAAAGTTGTTAGTTTTATATTGTATTTATTGTATACAAACAGTTTTTAAGATTGTCTATAAAGAATTTGTATTAAATTGATATGAATTTAAGAAAAGAAATTATTGTGGGAAATGGTTATTGCATGAACTCTATATGGTATGGTAGTTCTTTTTATGTATGTGAATAATTACCTTACTAATGATTTCAGAACAGAATTATTTCATTTGACAACATGATTGATCCCCAGTAAGATAATTTCTAGTACCCAAACAGATTAGATTGTACTTAAATCTCAAAAATGCCCTCAAATATTGAGGTACCGGTAATCTAAATATAGATTAGAATCATCAAATATTTCAAATTTGTTACCATAGCAACAACCACAATATCCAACAAGACGGAGGATTTTTAGAGGAAATAACAATCCAGAAGCTAGAGAGGACGAGTCCTTACTGACCCTTGAGTCAGAATTGTGAGTCGTGTGGGCACTTCCTGTCCCTAACACCTCACCCCACCCACCTTCAGCTTTTCTAGTTAGAAATATATCTGTGTGCGAGACTGTAACTTCTAGTGTTTTGTCACATTCTTTTTGTTTATTTCATTTTTATTATGTTCTTTAGTGTTATTGCAAGTGGCATTGATTTTATTTTCATTTTTCTGTATTCATCTACTTACCCAACCAACATTGAATTATTTTAGTAACCGTTAAATTATTATACAAATCAAATATGAAGAATCCACAGAACATAAGAGTGGAAGTCATGCATTCACTCATGATGATATACTCATACTTATATATTTGCTAGAATAAGGACTTGTATACATACATAACTCCTTGGCTTAAGAGTAATATTTTAGAAAAGACAGTAAAAAATAGTCTCAATGTTATAAGCTTTACTTGTTTTTTTGTGGAAAAAGTGTCTGCATTTTATTTAAGCCTAAAATATTTTCTATAAATACAGTTTTTAAGTGAAGTGTAATGCTAATCAAATATTAATATATGATCATAGGACTGTCCTGATTTCTTCTGTCTCTGTTTCCCAATCTTCCTATAAAACCCTATTTTTTCTGATAAATGCTTTTCATATTTAATTCAAGCAATAACATTGTATACAACTTTGTGTTCCCCCTGTCTAGCTGATATCATTCTCTCACATGATACAAGATTTGTCTTTCCTGGTTCAGATGTTCTCCTCTGTTACATGAAAAGATATCTACAGCTAGTTGCAACTCTTCTTTGCTATTTCCTCCTTATATTTATAGTCAAACCAAAATTGATGGAAAGTTGATGGCTGAACCAGTTAACAACAAGCATGTCCAAATGTAATACATTGTATGCTTGTTCATATGAATTAAAACCAAATAAATCTCTAAATAATAGTCATCTGTGTGAAGGTCATCTATATGAAATGACATTTTGAACAAAGGTCAACAGTATGAGATGACCTTTTGAACAAAGGTCAACAGTATGAGATGACCTTCAGAAAAAGGTCAACTGTACATGCTGACCCTCTGAACAAAGGTCAATTGTACAAGGAGACTATCTGAACAAAGGTCAACATGCAAGATGACTTTCTGAGCAAAGGTCAATTGTAAAAGAGCATCAGAACAAAAGTCAACTCACATTATGACCTTTCTGAGCAAAAGTCAACCGCACAAAAATGACACATTTCTTCTCTCCCTTTGATGGCTTTTGTTTAACAGGTTTGACTGTGCTAGAAGTTTATACCATTCTTCTTTCTAGTTTGTATTTATGTTGTTGTTTACGTGTTCAGTCTAACCAGCGTTTTATTTGTTTGTGTTTTCTCCATTTTGCTTTACTGTAACATTTTAGCAACAACAAAAATCCCTCTCTTTAATTTTTGTTGAATGTATATACATATAATATTAATAATTAGTGCACTAATAACTGACACAATTGTTATGATGATAATTTACATATTTTTAGAAATACTTTTATAAACATGTACCATATAACTTAAATAATTTTCACATTTAACATAATTATGTGCATATTATATACATCATTTTTCAATTTACAAATATATTTATGTACATGTATATATTATCATGTTAATTAAAAAAATATCGTTTTCAAAATCATTATATTAAAGGACAATATACTGATAAAATATTAATCTGTATATAAAAAGACTACCAGTATATAAATAATATTAATTGTAACATTATTTGAACTTTAGAAATAACTTTTAATAGCTTAATAAATGTGAAAATAAACACCATTCTCTTTGATAAAGTGTATTAATATGCATTTTTTTTGTTTTTGTTTTCAGTTAAATCATATGTGAGAAAATCTGGGGTTTCTTTGTCAAATGGTATTTGGTTGCCATAGTAATCAGATATGAAGATGAGGATGGTTTGGTTGTTATGGTAACAGCAAGGATTGAAACATTTGAAGCCACCAAGACAGACACAAACAAGAAACTAAATGTTTTTGTTGCTATGCTACTGTTACTATAGAAATGCATGTCTACCATAGCTTGACTAAATGGCAATTTTTTAACTGCTTAAGTGTCAGTGTACTGGATTTGTATTTTGAAATACATGTTGTTGTGACTCTACTAACGAAATAAACAGTGGAATAATTCAGAAATCTTTCTATTTTGAATTAGATTAGTTGAATAATAATATTGAGGATTAATTTTCTTAGAGTTAAAATTTTGAAAAGTAAGTAAATTGCCATAAAATTAATGATGAAGTGTCCTTATCACAGTTTTTTTCCTCTTGAAAACTGAAAATAGATAGATTTAAAGCTTTGTGTTTGAGCAGTCTGTGATCTCTATGTTGACATATCATATACTCGTACATGTATGTATTAAGGCTAGACAAACTGTTTATTTCTGGTTACCTGACTGACTCTAATTTAAGTCTCGTTTACCCTAGACTTTCGATTATGTCCGAGGAATGGTTCACCCACTTTTTTACCATTCTGTATGCTTTCAAGAGCAAAAAAAAAAAATTCCTGTCCTACCTACCAAATTTCAAGGAGCGTGTAACCAGAAACAAACATTGTTTGGCCTTATTGCTGGTAACAAGGTTAATATATATATAATTCTCTAGTTGTTCTGTTCTGTACTTTACCTTCTTGGTGTTTAATTATGTTAAATGTTGTATGTCAGACTTATGTTTCACCAAGGGCTTGCGGCCAAGTTATTTATAAATGCAGCTCATTTTTGGCCATTTTGAATAGCTTTGCATCAAACCCTCACATTATTGTATTAATATACAGTCAAACCTGTGTTAGTGGCCACTTTTGAATTACGGCATTCTATTTAATAAAACTATCATTGATTATTTAGAACAAAACAATCTCCAAATTAGGCCACTTGTCTATAAAGGTCACATTTTGTATTTCACAAGGGTGACCTTTGTTCACAGGTTTGACTATATCTTTTGTTGTTGTTGTTGCTCAGAATGGACAAACTAAGTGTTATATATAACTTTACTGAATGTGTTCACTTGTTTACATTTCTGGATACAAATTACAGATAGAACAAATACAACATATTGTTTCTATGGTGACAAACCTGACTGTGATGAATTGACCTTTACCTTTGGTTTTTAGTTATTTAGTTCATTGCAATGACTAACAATATGGTGGGGGTAATTTTTATTTAGGAGGCCTCCTTGTTTTTTGTTTGGTATAAAAGTAATCAAGCCGTCAGTGGAAGTCTATTATTTTTTACTATTAGATGACCATATATATTGCTCAATGTTTGTCTTCCATGCTTTAGTGTAAGTTTTCAAATAATTTTATTTCATCATGATGTCATTAATACATGCATAGGATTCTTCCATTTTAAACTTCGAGTATATCATACTTTTAAAGTCTTCTGGCAATTTAGTTTTGTATAACTAGAAAGATCATGTGACCACTTTGAAGATCATGTGACCACATTTGATGACCATGCGACCATATTTGAAGATTATGTGACTGTAACATTAGGAGATCATGTGACTAAATTTGAAGATCATGTGACCATAATTTAAGGTCATGTGATCACATTTGAAGATCATTATATTACCATATGTTTCATTACATTATAAATGCATACCGGTATATCTTCATCATTCGTTTTTTTTCTGTTTATATTTTGTCATCTTATTGGATTAATGTATTATTTCACCAGTATTCATTCATGTTTCTGTATCATTCCTGACAAACACTCGTATTGTGTTATTTTGTTTGCGTGGAGAGTTCATGCATTATACATAGTTTCATTTCCTGTTATCAATCATAAATGTATTGTCATATATATATTGTATGATGATTAAATGCTAGTCAAAAACAGCGAACCTCTCTTTTGAGTTTTACATAATAAAACATGTGTTTAATTTGCATTTGCAGTCAGACATCTATGTAGTCATAGCAAATATTCTTTTTGAATTGACTGATGAAAAGACTTCAATCTGTGACTGGTTCCCAGTTTTTGCATTTGTAATTACAATAAATTAGACTGGTTCCCAGCAAACATTTGTTTTGTTTAAAGTAATTAGAACACACTATTTTTTTGTCAAAATTTTACGGTTGTGCGTGAATTAATGTAATATTGTCAGTGGACAGAGAAAATTTTACCATGAGCTCATTTTTAGCCTTTGAAGTTCTATTACAATTTATTTGTAAGTTAATTTAGATCTTTGAAAAAAGGTGTTGTTATCACCAGGTTTGACTTTTTAGTTTAAATATAAAACTGTATAAATAAGTATCAATTTAACTGGTGATTACTAAAATTTTTATTTGTTTTGTTTCTGTGTATAAACTGAATATAAGTTACACGTGTAAACCCCACCGCATATTTTGTTATGCACATGATTTTCGAACCTATTTTCATTAAGTACATAAAACGTTTTGCTTGAGTACACCAGGTCAAACAACATGAAATTAACTAATTAAGATATTTTGAAATCTTTATCTCATAAACATGTGGTTAAATTGATAAATGGCCTTTTGAGATTTGAGCAAGTGCTGACAAATTGCATTTAAATAGATGGGGGGGGGGGAGGGGTGTATATGTATAAGTTTTGTTCAGTGTATATACAAGTAATATATATAATGTACCATTGATCTGGCATGTATTTCTGTTTAGAGGAATCTGTTGTTTCTGTTGATATGTTTTTGTTATTATTTTATTATTTACCTTATTAAATATAAAAGGGTCCAAAGAATAAAATGTGAAAATTCTAAATAACTTGTGTTGAATATTTTAGTTGCTTGAGTACACTTGTTATACAGTGCAACCTCCTTACAACAGCCATCAATATGAATGACAAAAATGGCTGTTGTAAAGAGGTGGCTATTGTTGAAAGAGTGAAAGTAGAGTTAAACATCAATTTGGGTTGCTAGTATACTGGTTGTACCAGGGAAGTGGTTGTTGTTCAGAGGTTAACGTTCATGGAGGTTACACTGTAATTCATAGCATTAGTTGTCTCTAATGATGGTATCTTAGTGGAGGTACTACTCAGTTTTGATAACTGAACGGAAGTTAAGCTTTTCATAGCCGTCACTCGCTTAAGGTACGCATGAATTTTGAAGCGGAACAAAGTACTAAGTTTTTTATGCAGTTCCCGTTTCATGTTGCAGTTCAAGCCTATGTAAGTTCAGTTTCCATGAGTACTTTCAGTACGTTGATTAGATCTATGATAGATTGCCAAAAAGTGACTGGTTTAAACACAATGCTATTAAACTTAACCGTCTCTAATAAGGTTTACCACAAAAACAACCCTAGTCAATTAATCTATTTGCATGGTTGACTGTGGTCGGTGCTAAAACAATCTATTGTAATTGAGTTAAATTTATTTCCTTAAGTTTGTTCTATTTTATAACGAAATTTGAATTATTTGAAATACAGATACACGCTAATTTGTACAATCATGTGCAGTTAAAGAAATGCGATACCAAAACGAGTAAAATAAACAAGACGTTCTTTTTAAAACCTTGTGACCTTCAAGTTACCTTTGACCTACTGACCTGAAAATGAGCAGGTCATGTACATATGAAGTTTGGTGATTGTAGGTGGAAGCGTTTTGATTTTCTAGGGAAGTTAAATGTTTGGTACAAACAATCAGATAGACAGGTAAGACACTATGCCCCCGATCTATCTATACATACTAACGCTTGTATTGGATAAAACATTATTTTGCAATGTTGTATGCTGTCTGATTTCCAAACAGACAAACGTCAGCTTAAACAATATTACATGAATACAATCGTAAACAAATAATACGACTGGCTGACTGCACAGTTAACCGGCGCATGTCGTACCCCACAGACCCTCTACAACACATGGAATTCTTTAAAGCTAACCTCAGAAACACTGGTAAATATGCTTATATAATATTTCATAACATAAAAAAGGTTTTAAAAAATCACCATATATGTTACCAGGAACACTTTATTAAATAGAGTGCCACCATTTAATGTAATATCCGCATATTGCTCTGAACTTGAACAGCAAGTTCTTTTTCAACTTACAAAAAGTACGTCTCGACATAACTGTTTTCGTTAGCTACTTAGTACTTTATTCCTTTGTGATTTAATACCCATTCCGGCGTTTATCGAAAGAAGATCAACTTTGTAATCACTTACCACCGACGACTTCTTCAATAGATGAAGACCTAACTACAATCCAAAATTTGACGCTCTCGCCCGACTAAATTTCAGTTCTCCGCTTCCATAATAAACAGCTGACTACCAAAGTGAAGGTTGTCACACCTCTGATTTTGACCAGTCTTTGAGACTTACCTTTACGAAACGGTACGAAAAGGGTACGGCATGTACTGTTTTATTATGGGGGGGGGGGGGGGGTGTCTGTAGCATACGCCGGTTGCCTGAGGGTGGCCGAATGTATTTTCTGACATAGTTCTTGCGTTTGTCACCAAGGAGCAAAAACAATGGAACAATTCATCAAAGTTCTTGTTCTTATAATGATACGCAAGAAGTAAATGGTGTTGTTTAAACGTGGCAATACACAACGTGTTAACGCCACCATTAGGTTTTTAGTAACAATGCATATGGACCGTACTCATATTTGTATGTTGACGTCGAGTATAAAGAGAAATGTATAACGGCGTAACAAGATCAGACGATGATCCTTTCAGGATTCATTCTTTTTTGTTATATGTGTTTTGGGTGATTAATTATTCAGGAACAACAGCTCATGGAACATTTGTACCTTGGTATTTTATCTGCGATCAGGTTGCAATGTTCCATATAGATAAGTCAATGCTTCTAGAAAAAATACTACCTTTCACCAATGCTCCCAACTCCAAATCCGACCAACACATACCTAAACGATGCAAAAACAGAGGGCAAGACGTACCTCCCTTTGTGACTTGCGTTAACGAATGGATCTGCCATGGGGCATCAGTTACTCCATGCCCTGGCAATGTTTGTATTTAGCAGTGAACCCAACGTAAACCGGTGTTTATCACATGCCCTACCTCAAATAGAAGTTGCTTTGTAACTACAAATGTATCACCAATTTTTATATCAACTTATTCTTGACATGTTGTGGATTTTGGAGAACCAATATGACTACACCTCATAAGCAGTCACACGGAGACGATCTTAAAACAGATAACTCTATGAGTAATGTTCAATTGTACGAAAAATCTAAATGTTTAACGAAAAGAGCAAATTGCATCCTTTTTAGCTCAGCTGTTTTCGAAGAAAAAGCCGAGCTATTGTGGTCACCGAGGTGTCCGCGTCGTCTGCGTCAGCGTCTGTGCCCGTGCAAAGATGTAGCAATAACTTAGAAACGGTAAGAGGTAGCAACATGATACTTCATAGATGGATAGATCTTGTTTTCTTATAAATACCTTAACATAGGATGTAGGCAATTTGGTATTTTCATTTGTTTCACACAGGTCAAGTAAAAGGTAACACTGGGCGTTATTTATCCATACACCTATACAGATGGTTTTTAACTTGACAGTGGATGTGAACATCATTAACTGAATAACTATTTAAGTGGATTGAAGTTAATTATATACCATGTTTGAGGTTTATAGATTACTGATATAGCCACAGATAAAAATCCTCATTAGGCAACATTGTTATAACATGTATATAAAGTTTACCAGGCCAATGTCGTATTATTTGTACTATGCTGCATGCGTGTTTTGCATTTTATCATCACCAAAAAGACTATTATACATGAGCCAAGGCTAGACTGTAGATGTCTACTTCACATAAGATAATTAGATACACGTAATCGCTTCATTATTAATACACTTCTATGCAGTTTGATAAAATTGTGTTATTATCTGAAATACGTATGTCATGTGTGATGGTTAAACGTCAAATCGATTTAAATGTGTTGCCTAGCAACGAGTACTGAGATTTATTTTCCACATATCAAGGGATTCCCTCATTTTGTTATACTTATAAAACATAAAAATGTTTGTTTCGTGTTACATGCTCATTCGGGGCGTTTTTTTTAAATTATCATTTTTGCTCTTAAAAGCGTATTGAAAGTGGCAAAGTAAAATAAGTTCCTCGGTTTAATAAACATTCTATAATAGGTCGGGTAATCGGAAACAAATATTTTTTACGTCTTTTATGGGTATTCAAATGTTTTACAGAAAGCGATATTCAGTGAAAAGAGCTCACGTAAGCTTTCTAAAGGTTATAAGTATGATGTTTTGGTCGCTTTACCAATGTCTTTAAAGTCCTATAAGCATATACATTTATATGTCCTAACAGTTTCTGTTTATTCTATAACAGAGAATTCCAGTGTGTTTTCCTCTCGTGCATACTTTATAGCAAGAAAAAAAATGTTTCCAAAACCAATATAATTTTTTTTCAATATCATTGAAATAAATACTTTTTATAGAACAGCTGTGTTTTCCCACAGTCATAATATGCACACGGCATTAAGTGACGTCACGCGCTCTATAATTTTCAAGTTTACAAAAGCAAAATACACAGCGAAATGAGTGTTTTTAGAAGAAAAATGGCTTGTTTCGTCGGTAATAATTATCTTGGGATAATATCAGCAAATGTTTGTTTTTTACATATATTTTTTATTGCAAAAAGCTCACGAGTCTTTAACTCAATCCTCTTGCAAAGACCATTAGCTACACCATGACAACAATGCATTGTAAATTGAAGGATTAATTTATATTTCATTATTAAGTTATTTACACTCAATCCCTTAGATTTTCGTCGACTGTATGAATTTATTGTCACGCTGTGAGTTGCACTTGTCTAATGTCTTTAATGTACATGATCGTCTGTACGTGTATCAAATACATTATTCTACATAATTTAGGAAGTCTGATACGCATGGCCGTTCCTTTTTTAAAAAAGTAAGTCAAATAAAGACTAATTAATAAGAAGGGCGTTTTTTAATGCAGAACTGATGTATGTAAACCTTACATACATGATTTCGTTTAAATTTATCAACATTCCTACAGCGCCCAGATCTGTAAAGTCATATATATAAATTTATTTATTTCAACTTTGCACATACAAGTAATTTGTAGATTAAAGCAACTTTGTCATAGTATGGTTAAGACAATTGTTATAAGCTATTAAAGCTTTGAAAATAACAATCAGTTGAATTGTATGTACAATACAACATCGGTCTCAGACTAAAGGGTCAAAGATTATAATCCCGCAGAGATTCGTTCCGGTACGGCCAGTTATAGCCTTATTTATTCGGCTTTCCAACCACGACAACAACAACCACGACAACAACAACCACGACAACAACCGCAACAACCACGACAACAACCGCAACAACCACGACAACAACAACCACAACAACAACAACCACGACAACAACAACCACGACAACAACCACGACAACAACAACCACGACAACAACAACCACGACAACAACAACCACGACAACAACAACCACGACAACAACAACCACGACAACAACAACCACGACAACAACAACCACGACAACAACAACAACAACAACGACAACAACAACAACAACGACAACAACAACCACGACAACAACCACGACAACAACAACCACGACAACAACCACGACGACGACGACAAGAAGAAGAAGAAGAAGAAGAAGAACAAGAAGAAGAACAAGAACAACAACAACAACAACCACGACAACAACAACCACGACAACAACAACCACGACAACAACCACAATCGCAACAACAACAGCAACCACTATTTTGGGGCAACAAATAAATAGAGGATATTTAAATGAGTGTGGATTCCGTATTGAATTTATTGAACGAGTTAAATAAAACAGTCGTTCGTGTATTGGCCCTTTCATTAAGTGTAGTATCTCCCTTGTCAAAAATCAGTTGCATACGGAATACTTCGGACAAAAGTCTATGGTTGAACAGTTTGACACTAATGTTTGGAACTGGTTAGTGTGTACATCATTGTAAGCGATCTCTTTGTGAGCAATTGACCTGCCTTTATCAGATTCTGTGTTCTTGTTTTTTAAATATAAAATGAAACATGTCACGTATTAGATGTTTCATAAAATTAGATTTCGATTTTTTTCATCACGAATTATGACTTATTCTCTCGACCATGTTATAAAATAGTTCGTATCACGGTGAAAATTTAGTCCATCTTTCGGCAAAATGAGACACTGGTTTAAAAATACACCATTGTTTCAAGCAGAAAAATACTAGGCTTAGATACTAGTATCTAAAACCTTATGATGGAAGTTATATTTCGAGGGTTTAACGCAACAGTGTCGTAACTCATATTGAAATAAGAACAAGTTACGACAGTGTTGCGCTGAGCCCTCGATTTACCGATCTCGCTACGATATATACCACTATTACGTAAAGATCCATTACGATCCCGTTGCCTTAAGTAAATAGCATGATGACTGACCATCAATTAATCAACTGTCTGTCATGACAAGCCACTAAGATTAAAGAGTATCAACAGTCGTTAGATTTCGTGTCAACAACGTTTCATAATTTGAATTCAATTTACTAACAACCAGTTATTTTCAATAGTCAGTGTTATGTTGACATGTCCTTGAAAGGTGATGCGTTCACTTTAAATAGCTCTTAGATGTTAGACTCGTTCAATTTGAAATGAGAAACAGGTCACTGATTTGGACGTGGAGTGTTCAATTTGCAGTGGTGCCAATGACATGCCTTCTTTTAACTTCAGATATTTAAATGGTATCGTTTTGTTTTTATACTTGAATATACAGTGCAACCTCTCTACAAAGCAACACCCTTTGGAAGTAGCAAAATTATGTTGTTTTTGAGAGGTCGATGCTCTATGGAGGTTAAATTAATAGTTAAATGGTACAGTAGGAAAAAAATCATGCTGTTGTTGAGGGGAGGTTGTTGCTCAAGGGAGGGCCGCTCTGGAGAGGTTGTACTGTATATACATAGTAATTACATCTTGTATTGTACATATGTATAATATTTATGTATGTGAAGTATGATCATACATTCTACTGTTGTGTTTGTGTTAATCGAAGGATAGGTTTTACATATACGGTGATACCTCTTCAATCCGAACTTGTTCTGGCCAGGGAAAAACTTCGGGCTATGTTGTTTTTCGGGTTGAATAGTTTTGTTCGGGCTACATAACAGTTTTTTCAGGCTACTTTGTTTTCTTCGGGCTACTTCGTTTTGTCGAGGTTAATGTTTTTCGGGCTACATTATTTTTTGGGGGCAACATTTTATTTCGGGTTACATTATTTTTTTTCAGGCAAGATTATTTTTTTCGGGCAAGATTATTTTTTTCGGGCAAGATTAATTTTTTCGGGCCACTTTGTTTCGTTTTTCGAAGAATAAAGTTTTTTCCAGCACCCGAAACAACTTTAATTATATAATTTATTAAAGTTTTACCTTTATATGGTTAGTCTTCATTAAGTGAGAGTGGGGCAACATAAAGAGGATAGCACAATATACAGTTTTTAGTTTTTTATTTATTGAATAGAAAAGTATCACATTAATTAGAATGGTCCCAGTTTTCTTCTCTGTAACACGAATTCTAGTAAAACCAGCACTGTCATTACTATGTAATCTTGGAGTAAAAAAATATAAGTATTCTGATTTTGAGCAATGGCTGAACTTATTGTCACATTTTGAAGATTGTGTTTGAGTCAGTTCTGTTCTGTTCTGTTTCCCAACGCCTCCGTAACAGCACTATTTTATACAACCATAGTCACGGAATTACTCATCAGCACGTGTAACTCACATGTAATCATCGTAGTTTGCTTTAATTATAATCTTAATAATTGCTAATTTGATGTGTTTAATTGCTTTCCAAGTGAGTTCGTGATAAACAAATCATTTCAAAATCTCACAATCGGGCTCATCATTTGTTATTATCAATCTTGTTTATTTCACAATTTTATCACGTGATTTCTGACTTGGAAGTCAAGCGTTGTAGAAAAAACTGCATCTGAAAATTTATGTTCCGATACGAAAGGTAAGATGTACAGTATTTTCATTCAAATTATTAAATTTTTGTTCGGTTTTCTGAGTAGAAATATTCCGGATTAGAAAGGTTAATTTTATTATAAAAACAGTAAAAAAACCGGACAGGTCCGGTTTAAGGAGAATTCCGGAATGGAAGGGTACGGATTAGAAAGGTTTTAGTGTATTATAGTTCGATATGTCTCTTGCACTATATAAACAGATTCAATGGCAATGGTGGTCCGCTTTTGTTTGGGAGAACTAAGGAAAAAATTCAAGTTATAAATCAAACTCAGTGCTCACAAGAAAACCTTTTTTTTGGTGATAATAATTTAAAAAAGAAAATATCAAGCAGGTAGGTAAATTTGAATATTTGATTACTGTTTGTAATAATGTTTTCATAGAACGTTATTCTAAAACTGGTGTTTGTATATTCTTCAAGAAATTTTAATAATTTATATATACCATCGCATTAAACTCATTTTATAAATATCATAATAGGAAATTTATTTAAACAAAATTTAAATATGATGATCAATTACTTTTTACACTGATATCAAAATTCATTGAGAACAGTTCAGTACCTACATGTATTTCAGTTTTGGTGAACTTGCCAATCTTGAAAACTTTGTGTCCAAATAACTTAATACTCCTACAATCACAAAATAGTGATTTTTTAGATTATTTGTTTCATTCATTCATTCATAAAAAATAGAAATTATTATTTATTTTGATAAAAGTTTTGCGGATTTGTTTTCTATTAACTTTGGTATACTCACTTTTTGAAATTTACTAGATTTACTCGAGCGTCATCGAACTATATGGTATGCGTAGATTCTACGTATTTGTTGTTCTTTGACCCAAGCAGATAGAATCGACGATGTAGGAATACGATTTATTATACCTCACGTGACTTATTTACTATATAGTCTTATGTGACGTCAGAGGGTGACAATCCGTAATGTTACCCTGTGACATTACATTTCGGCCCGCTTGCCATAACGAAACAGCCCTCACGCGCTGACAAGTTATTACCGTGAGTGCCGTGTTTTAGTCAATCTGTTCTATATCCTAGACGTTTTAATGGGCGATTATCAAAATCTACTCATAATTTGACATCCCGTATGACAGAAGATAATTTGATAGCGCAAATAACTTTGCTTCGTTTCAATCTCTGAAGAAGACTTATTGTTTTGACTCAACCAGTACGAAAAGAACCGTGTAATTGTTAGCATGTTTGTTGCCTTCTGGTCTTTCTTAATTATTGTTTTGTTCGGTATAATAAAATAAATATCACATCCCACATAGGGTGATAGAACGTAATGTTCACCCTTGACAAAGTAATGTCAACCTCGGCTAACGCCTCGGTCGACATTACTTGTCTCGGGTGAACATTACGTTCTATCACCCTAAGTGGGATGTGATGTTTATATAATATCGCCCTAAAAACAGCAACAAAAAACACCCACGCATGAAATTGCAATGTTTACATTCATTAAGGATATCAAAGAAGATAAAGCAGAGACCATGAATCGGGACACGAAATACCATCTGACGTTGGACGAAGAGGAGCATGTGACTGGTCCAACCAATGATGTCTTTACTACAGGAAAAACGATCGGCGATATCCCTAGAGACAGCAGGTACCATATCCGTTCATTTAAACCCCAACCTGCTGAATTTCCTTGAAGTTAATAGACTTGTCCAACTTCCATTTTGAATCTGTCCATTATCAATTTTAAGGACATCACAAAGGAAATTTAGAATTTAGTCACCCAGCAGTAAAGCGTCTGGTCAAACTGTATTGGTTTGTAGGCTGACTTGGCCCTATCCTGGTGTTAAAAGGTTTGCTGTTGCGGTCCAAGGATTGTAAAGAATAAAATCGACCGTGATATTGTTAATTATATCAAAGTTCAAATAAACTTGCCAGGAAAGCATAATACAAATGTATCTTTGAAACATGCTCGAATAATACGAAAACGTTTCATTCAGTTTAAAATGTAAACAAAAAAACAGAGCAATTCTTGATGAGTTATTCGAGTGTTTTGTCTAATAATTCATACAAATATGCAAAGAAAACTTACAATGTTTGTGAAGCTTCATACAATGAACTTAACGATTCGTTTTTGTATCATTTCATATTCTTTGCCTTTAAATGTACTTTAACGCTAAGAATACATTTAGATGCATCTTATTATATAAATAATGGCTGTTACATCAAGCTAACAGTTAACCTATTTTCTAAAATGCATCGCTATCCAAATTCGGATTTTTATTCATACGCGGCGGTGAAAAGCCGGGGAAAGTAGCGCCTATTAATTTAATTTATTGTGAGATCACATCACATTTTAATTCCTGTCAAAGTTCCTTGTTGAAATTGTGTTGTACTGCGTCACGTCAGTACAGAAGTGTCGGTTAATAACTGTTTCTAGCTAATGTTTAAAATGTTTATATCCTAATTCGACAATGAATAAAGTTTAAATTTGACTTAACTAAAGTCTCGTTCCCAGCATTCAAAACGCGATGTTGCACAGTTTGGTGTGGGTAACACGTGACCCGGGTGAACAAATCGAAATGCACACCAATATCACACATAAACAATTTAATAATTTTTAAATAGATAAAGTGGTGTGACATCATGGAAAGATGTGACGTCACATATCGTTTCAGTGATGTTTTGCCGAACAGAGCTCATGCCAAATAGCGCTTACTTACAAGCTCTATTCGTAAGGCGATACGTTGCATAGCGCCGAATAGGGCTTATGGTAAGCTCTATTTTGCGCAGTGTAACAACTTTTTCTCTAACGTCAAATGAATGTCATGATTCAATGTTTCAGAGGCCGGAAGATATCCGCATTCAGGAATGACTTCAGACGCTCGGATGACCCACCTCCGAGTGTTCCAGACGCTCTTAAACACGCAATAACAAGTGCATGTCCATGTGACAAAAGGTCGCAGAAAAAGTATTGGGCCAAACGCTTCCCGGTGTGGAGAATAATGAAAAAATACAAATGGCGTGAAGACATTCCAAACGATTTGGTTTCCGGTCTGACAGTCGGAATTATGCAATTACCTCAAGGCAATATATTAATTTTACAGGGGTTAAATTGCGAATGCGTAAAATGTGCTGTTCTTGATGCACATATATAGTTGTGAATGATTAAAGAGTGCTTGATAATTTATATATTTTAGAACCTAAATCTTTTACACATAACTCAGACTACGAGTACATCCGTTCACTGTCGTGACATTTTCAATATATATTTTTTTGATGATGATGCGAATAATAATTATGCATGAGTGCAATTAATCCGCCCATATTTGCATAAACGAATCTATTTATAGACTATTAATATTCAAATCACGTTTTTGATGTGTTTTTTTTAAAGAATGATTCAGACTGTCGTAATTCTCAATTTATGATGATAAGTATCAATGGTTCGACTTATCATAATTATTCGTCTGCTCAGATTAGATTTTCTAAAAATTAAATGCAATTTATAGCTGTTAAGGAATATAACATCGTCGGAGACCCACGGTCGTTGCCTCCGCTCCGCTACGTACATGTAGCCGTGGGTATCCGACGATGGGAATATAACGGCTACAGTACGGAGTTGAATATTTTCGTTAATGGAGAAGGAATTTTTACATATTTCAGGCATGGCTTATTCGCTATTGGCTGAGCTTCCCCCAGTGGTCGGTTTATACATGGCGTTTTTCCCGGTTCTCATATACTTTTTTCTCGGTACATCTAAGCATATTTCTATGGGTAAGTTAAAACAAACGTCATCCTAAAAGAGTGATATTATACATATTTTGGAACTCAGATCTTTTGTAAACACCTAACTTACACATTTGCGTAAATTACACACCGACTTTAAAACCACCAAATGTGCAAAATGATGAGTCATTATTGAGTTCATGAATTCATATACATGTAGTTAATTTTATATTTCAAATTCTACGGGAATTAGCGTGGTTTGTTATTTCTGAATCATGAATGTAGCTTTTTAAGTGGTGTGGTTTGGTTTCCGATTAACCACTAATGTGATATTTGCCATTGTTGAAACGTCTTGAAATATTTTCATTTTAAGGCCTTCTTTTAATGTCAATAAGTCTCCTTTACTACATTTTCTATTTCACCGAGTCTAATGTACGTAGAATATAACATTTATTGCATGAACGTAGTGTCTTTTGTTTGAACTTGTGTATATTATATGCACTACTTTGTATGATAAATTTATTTATGCATTATGTATAATGTATATAGAAATTCACAGGAAAAGGGACAAGGCATGTATCGGTGATTTACCACGGGCACGATAAAGTACCAGGAGCAATTATTTGAACAGATAATTATATATATATGGATATAAATGTCCGGTTCTCCTGTACCCCCCACCTCTGGGACGGCTCTGTACGGGTTATGACCATAGCTGTCGAATAGGTCGTTAAACAAGAGATGAATGAAACCTTTGCTCTCTATTGCTGCTCTCTTTCCTGTTTCGTAAGAATGTTACCATTCTACTAAGCATTTAAATTCTCTTTACAGGAACTGTTGCCTTATGTAGCTTGTTGACGGGTTCTGTGATTTCACGATTCTATCATCCAGCGTTAGCGGCAACTGTTATGGGACAAAACGTCACAGATCACATGATCGAGAATGTGACGTCAGACGGAATTGATCCAATAGAAGTTGAGCTTCCTAGTGACGTAAAAATCATGATTGCATCGTCTGTGTGTCTTCTGGTTGGGATTATACAGGTGTGTCATGTTCAAGATAGAACAAATGATGTTTTCAATAAATTACTCAAACATTTATTTTTCATTCAATATCATTCATTATGCCTAGGTCACATTAAATTTCCAACCAAAATGTCCCAATAATATTAAATGTTTGTGTTTAAAATTAGGTTGAATACTGAATAAAAACTTCAATATAAACTTATATCATTTACGTTGTGAAATGTTTTATTAATTAATTTTCTGATATGAAAAAAGGAATTAGAAGAAACAGATATTTAATATAAACGAGTTATCGACAATGCGATTCAAAATGTCGGCCAATACGGACAAAACTCGGCAATATGGGATTCCATGCATCCCCATTGGTTAAAAACTTGGCAATATGGGATTCCATGCATCCCCATTGGTTAAAAACTTATAAATTGAGGCTTTTCATTGGCTGTTTCATCGCCACAATACGAGTGATGAATATGACTTTCCATTATTGATTACATTATAACACATATTGCGATTCTAACTAAAAAATAAACTGCTAATTGGTAAACGATTGAAAGAGGGGAAAACGACAGGGTTTACAATTGCTTAAGGTTTTGACTTTCTGCACTGTCCGGATTTTGGAAGTAAAATTGCACTAACATAAACCAAAATTTATGAAAATATCGTCCGGAATTCGGAACTCTAATTTACATTAAAATAGAGGGAGAAATTCCAGGAGCAAGAAAATCATCCGATTTCAGAAGTTTCCGGATTTCAGAGGGTCCGGATTTCCAAAGTTACACTGTAGTAATTCTTTACCTTTTTGCAGCTTATCATGGGTTTCCTTCGTATGGGCTTTATAACAACCTACATGTCTGACCCTATGATTGGTGGGTTTACAACAGGGGCCGCTGTACATGTAGGGACCAGTCAAGTGAAATATGTGTTTGGTCTACACATTCCACGTTCGGATGGAGTATTCCAAATCATTAAAGTAAGCACTAATCATTAATGTATATTATTTTTCATTAATACAATTAAGTTTGAAGAAGTTTGAAACCCCATTAACTTTTTGGATGTTAAAATTAAAGTAGGTCTTATTTACCTAGAAAGATATCTTATCAGTGAAATTGACTTTAATTTAAAAAAAAAAATTCTGAAATTTTCTTTTTGATCATAAAGTACATACTATTATAGAAATGTAGCGAAGTATTTTTTTCAATGATATTGCAAAAAAATAAGAAAAGCCCCTGACAACATTTGTATGCGATGTGGCTGTAGAAAGGCATTATGCAAATATTGTTTTAGAGCAAATGAAATACATTTTTTTTATATTTTACAATAATTTTATCTATTGTTCTGTATTACTAAATTCAAAAAGCTAATGGGCCTTTAATTAGACGTAGTCACATAAAAGTGTATACTTGTGAGCAGTATTATTTGTATACTTATAGTATGCACCTTGATGTAAGATCACTTCTTATTATATGGTATTAAAACTTTATCTTTCCTCGTACATACTACTTGCTGTTGATTTGTTGAGCCAGGTCACGTGCTGACCTAATTTATTCCCGTAATTAGTCGGTATCAATTCATATCCAGTTAGCAATAATAATTTCAAAATAAAATAAAAACACTCAAAAAAGTTTCAGTTAATTATCGCTTGTTTTCAGACGTACGTGTTGATATTCCATCATATTGGAGAAACAAACTTACCAACACTAATAATGTCCATCATTTGTATGATAATTCTATACCTCATCAAAGTACAGATCAACCAAAGATTCAAAAGTAAGATGAGATTTCCGGTCCCCGTTGAGCTGTTTGTTGTAAGTATGAACATTCATTAAGCAAACTTGAATCACTCGGTACTCTTTGATAGAAGTATATATATGGTACTCTTTGATAGAAGTATATATATAGTAAAACCTGCGAATAAAGACCAGTATTATGAGAGATAAAATGTGGTCCTTATTGACAGGTGACCTTTATTCGGAGGTCAATTAGTTATAAATAGTCAATTTAGGTTTTTAAAAGAATCGCCTTTATTCACAGGGTGGACTTTAATCAAAGGTGACCGCTAACACAAGTTTAATATACATTGTTTTCGTAATTAAGCGAAACAATTACTAACGAAAATTATAACATATGTCTAATGTAGATGTACATACCTCGAATCAGGGGACTTCATGCTTGAGAGGTTAGTCTCTGACTAGCAATCACTAGTTCCTTACCGCTGAGAGTTCGAATCCCACTGGAACCAAATGGAAGGTAGTAGTCCAGTATACCCAAGGAGCTTACTTCTCCATTAAAGATAGACAACCGCCAAATGACCCCATTACTGTTAATGGGACGTTGAACTTTAGTGAAAATATTCACCTCGTTGAAGTATTTGAGGGCCAATAATCAATAGTTTCACTTGTGATTGGCGACAGTGGTTCAAACAGCATAATGTTTCCCAAAAATGATAGTTTAATGCCTATCTAAATAAGTTCATAATATTCTAAATGAATAAGTGTAGATAAATAAGCGGCATCGACACTATCATTCCTTTCATGAGTTCCCCTACTAAATAATACGAAAACATCAGAAAATAACTATTGAACCATTGTTAAATAATTACTGTGATTTAATCATATATATTTGTAGGTCGTCGCTGGAACCTTGATGTCTCATTTTCTGAATTTCTCAGAAAAATACGATATGAAGATTGTCGGCGAAATACCTGCTGGGTAAGTTCGTAAAACGTAAATCCAATCCTCAGATCTCATAGTGTTTCATGCAAATTTCATGCATTGAAATTCTGGTGTGCCATTTATTTTCGTTAGGCACAATATTCGTGTATTTTACTAAAAATATCTTTTCGAGGGAACGTAAATTCGTGAAGTTTGATTAAAAAAATGCCTTACCGTTTTCTGTCATTTCTTATTCGTATATTCGGACCAACATACCTATTTTTCCTACAGACAAACTAGTTCCCGTTCCATGTTGCAGCGCAAATCTATGTAAGTTCAGTTTCCTTGAGTACTTTCAGTACTTTGATTTTTCAGATTACCGACACCACAGATTCCAAGTTTACCTTCAACAAGCGTTTATACAACCGAAGCTTTCATCATTGCTATTGTGGCATTTTCACAATGTGTCAGTTTGGCCGCACTTATGGCCAAGAAACACGGCTACAGCTTTGACGCCAATCAGGTAACTTAAGTCATCGGTTATCAGGGTCCGTATGCTTTGACGCCAATCAGGTAACTTAATTCATCGGTTATCAGACCTCGAGGTTAAAAACTTCTGATTGGTTTCCAGGCTCAAATCTTCTAATGTTTCTAAGTTATTTATGATCAGTCAATAATGAATATATTGATACCGAAAGCAAATAATTGGTTTGAATCAGCTGTCTTTTAAAACGTAATACTTTGATTGTAGTTGATATTGGAGCTTGGAGACCGAACTCTAGTTCTATAACCTCGGGACCAGGCCGTCGGGTTTACAACTATACTACATGTAGTATCTGAAGATGAAACAATTTCCGAGTATAAGACCACTACAGTCATACGTAGATAAAAAACATCTTTGAGTAAAAGAACACCTGGTTGACAATGACCATTTTTGTTTCACACTTTTGATTAATTAATCAAATTTAAACATCTCAATATAGATCTACTGATTATTGAAATATTTATCTACGTCAAATGTCAGACATGTCGTCTTTCTCTTTTTGCATTCGTTCGGAAGTGATACGGTAACATCTTAGTTAAGTACAATCAAACCTATTTAAGCGGCCACCTCAGAACAAAAGACACCCTATTTATAAAATCAATCAATTGAAACCTTCAGTGATCATTAAGAACAACATTACCTCAAAATAAAGGCCACCTATCAATAATGGTCAATTTTGTCTTTCTCAAGGATGGCCTTTGTTTAAAGGCTTGAATGTATATAAAAACATACGTTAAGTTGTGTGTACATACTTAATATACATCATGATTATAACACTTATGTTACATACAATTCTGAAATCAGGAGCGATACTATGCGGCGCATTTGTCTATTTCTCATAACACAATTACTTAACAGCAGTTATATGCAAAATTAATATACATACTTATATTCTTAATTAAGTGTATTTACTTCAGTGAGATATATATAATGATACATTTAGTTTTCAAAAGATTCGTATTGCATCATCTCAATCTATTTCTTATTGAAACTTTGAAGCAAGGACCCAGCGTGACATTCTAATTGCTTATCTAAATTGATATATAAGCAAATATTTAAATAGTTTTGATAATATAAATTACCATGTCGCCACGAATGGTCAAACATGATTACTTGTATGCCAAATTTAATAATAAATTATTTAATGATAAAATATCATAATATTATGTTGGTCAGGTCAAGGACGCAGATAAAATTATGTCGATCATTCAGCATTAGCTTATTTGTAAACCATTCCGTTGTCACAAACATTATTTCATCATAAGTGTGAATATAAGCCATGTGGTATATATCTCATGTGAACAGATACATCCAGATGCCAACTCGTGTAGATACAGTATATATCTGATTAAAACGTTGTAAGCCCGTCCTACGACCCTCTCCGAAATTAAGACCGCCCCGTTGATACGGGCGCTTTTTAAAGAAACGATTTTTTCCTCATTTGTTTAATGGTCTGTTCATCCGAAATTTTGACCATCCCGCTATTACGTAATACTATCTCTTTCTACCACTTTTTTTATATTTGTGCGTTTCCTGATCCAAATATATAGACCAGATATGCTCAATAGCATTTTGCATCACCAACTTCGCAAAAACATCGTGATTTATTGGTTACTAGACTAGATTATTTTCTTTTTGTCTTAAAAAATCACAAATCACCTTCATTTCCAAGATGATAACGTTAAAAGGCGTAAAACGGGTTCTTTTTGGTTGCCCGACATACCCTAATGTTTCTCCGCGACCCTAGATTTTACATAAGACCCGAGAAACAGAAAAATCATCGTTCTGACAAGTTTTACCTTTCCAAAAAATATGAAGAGCCAACCCCCTACCCCGACCAACATACCCTATTTTTGATGAGCATATGACTAGAAACAAACACTTTCTAGGCCTCAATGAGAAAAAACACACAGTATTTTTTGAGTACCCTGGTGGAATCTCCAGTAGTATCTTATTACTTTTCAGGAATTGATAGCATATGGTGCAGGAAATATTTTTGGTTCATTTTTCTCTTGTTACCCTTATGCTGCTTCTGTATCCAGAAGTTCTGTTCAGGAATCCGCCGGAGGTCGTACACAGGTAACAATGCTGTCTTACATTCTATTAGTTTCTAATCGTTTGATTGGTCAGTTGACATCACATGAGAACCTCTTGCGCAAGCGCTATGAACTCCAAAGATGGACGATGCATGACGTAACAATAAACGTCAGTATCTGTCGCCACGGGATCGATATATTCGATCGATAGTGTTCTTTTTGGACGAGAGACATTTAAGTACCATCAGTTTTAAGGTCTGTCAAATTTTAGATATACAAACTTAAACTTTCACTGACTCATGTTGTTTCTATGCGCGTGATGATGATTGAAATCGGTAGTAACCAGTATATAACATTTCAGCCAGTCCTTGAATGACAACTTTCTTAAATAAACTGAAACAGGACTTTCTCAATTCTACCCCGTAAGAAAAAATACTGGACGTTTCCATGAAATAAATTTGAAATCATTGACTTAGCTAAATGCTGACATTGCTTTTCTGCGTCAGCACTTCTAAGCTGTAGAGATGTTCCAGGATTTGAACGTCATCAGCTTGTAGAACTCTTTAACTTGATTCATTTGATTATTGCTTTCTTTGTCATGTCTGTTTCAGTTAGCTAGCGTGTTTTCAGCTACCATGGTTCTTATTGTAATCGTCTCCATTGGACCTCTCTTCCAATCTCTTCCAAATGTAAGTTTGATCATTTATCTGATATTGTATCACATCATGCGATTTCATTCATCAAAAATACAAAATGAACAGAATAGAACAGAATCGAGTCACCCAGTAAAAAGCGTAAGTAATAAAACAGGACATTCAGTTGTTTATTTTTTGATAAATCAAAACACTTAATCTAGCCTCTTCTAGCTTAGAGGTAATGGTGGTCCGGGTACAAAGTATGCGGGGTGCATGGAAAGAAATCAGCTATTCAAATAGATACTAATGTCATAATAAAATTACAAAAATGTAATTTTTTACTGTAACTTCTTTAATATTACGCTTGTTTTCAAGAGTTCACCATGCAGTTATTAATTTATTTAATCAATTGTAATTGATTCTATACCATAAATGAATTTGTTCTCCACTGATACCTTTTCGACAAAATTTAATTATGGCCGTCGAATGAGGCAGGCATAATACATAAATTTACAACATCACCAGCGAGGACATATACCGTGCACTGGGTTCGAACTCACTATACACATGCTAAATAGACGGGCCCAGTCATTCAAAGATAATAGGGCCTCACTTGTTGCTCAGCTTGTACATACCTTGTCAGTGTTTACCTTTCGAAAAGTGCAAAGTCAGCAGAATTAAGAATTGAAATGGAATTGATTTTATTATTTGATATTTTCAGTGCGTCTTAGCTTCAATAATCATGGTTGCGTTGAGAAGTCTCTTCTTGCAATTTTTGGAATTACCGAAGATATACAAAACTTCGGTGTACGATTTTGTAAGTACGTTTCAGTTTCCGGATAACAAAGATTTCGGATAACAAATGTTTTTAATGAGTTTATGTTTGATAAGACCCATTAAGGTTGAATAACAGTCAGCTCACAGCACAATCAAACCTGTACGAACTGTCACCTCTGTATAACGGACACCTTGACTATACATGTCATTCTATTAAGAACTTTCATTGAATATTTAGACAAAATGACCTCTGAATAAAAGCCACCTGTCAGTAAAGGCCACGTTTTAGTCTTTCCTAAGGATGGACTTTGTTCACAGGTTTGACTGTATATACTTTTTTTTCTGCTACTCGAAATTTCTTACATTTTTCTTGTTAACAAATCAATTAATAATGAAAATAATTATATATTAAGTAGACTCGACCACAGACGCTTGTTTAGTCAATTTCAAGCCAATCAACAACAGTCACTCTTACTACTACCAATGCATATAGAAGAGCTTTTCTATATGCGTTGATAGTGGTAAGAGAGACCGTTGTAGATTGGCTTCAATTTTGACTAAACTAGCGTCTGTGTTTGTTATCACTAGGAAGGTGTTGTTATAATGGAAATGACGTATTTCGAGAACTGACAGACCCTGAATGTTTAACTTAACTTTTTAATTTTTTACACAGCTGATATGGATAGTCACCTTTCTGGCTGTTGTTATTCTACATGTAGACTATGGTATACTTCTAGGAATGTTGTTTTCTTTCTTTACCGTGGTTATACGTTCACAAAAGTAAGTATCAACCTAAGAATATTCACTGGAACATATCTCCCGTTTCTGAGCTGACCCAGGGACACTATAGGTAGTACTGTGTCTTTGGATGGCGAAATAGTCTTAACGTTTTCGTGTACATGTAACTATAATGGATTTGTAACCATACGGGGTCAGTTGTGTACATTCATTTTGAAATACATATACACGCAAACATTTATTTCACTGGATGAGTACGAAGGGTGACCCAGAAGTAGACGCTCGATATTACGATGTGCAAAATAGTCAATACGATGCTTGTCGATACAACTATATATTATGCTATTGTTATATACATGTACACTGCTATTCTTGATAGGTTAAAATGTATTATAGTTATATGTTTATGAACCTTTTTAAAGTTTACATACAATTGATTTTTTTTTGTTACAGGACGCGTGTCGAAAATCTACGAAAAATTCAGGAAGTCAATAAATATGAGGACAGTGCAAAATACAAACAAGTAAGGCCCATTGAAAATAACCCAACATATAGAATGAATTTAAACATTGACTTCAGATTCTATCTTAACAGAAAAAGACAACTGAAAAAGTATTTCTTGCTTTTTTAACAGTAAATTTCTAAACGAAAACCGCCGTCATGTGCCAATGTCTTATCAACTGATAAAATTTAGAGAGTATTTTGATTGTTTCATTAAAAACTATGGCGTCATAGTTTGTTCACTGTGATTATGTAATTGACGACAAACAAGTTATATGTTTATGTCAATAAATATTTTGATTTGACTTGATTAAATACTTTAGTATGTATTAGTTATCGTTCATAGTTTGAGTTTTATGGGATATATTTCTCCATATCAAGTCTTATAGGCACATTTTATGCGATATATTTTTCAAATTTCAAATGAAATGCGGACATTTCATTGGACGAGAAATTAGGACAAACTGTAAAGAGATTTTTTAATTGTTTCATTAATGTCATGTACCACCATCATGTGACGTCATGTACCACCATCATGTGACGTCATGCACCATCATCATGTGACGTCCTTCTACATTTGTTCAACTTCAGACACAACCAGTAAGTGGAGTGAGAGTGATCGGTTATAATTCACCGATCTATTATGCCAATGGAACTCTATTTACTAAACAAGTATACAACATGGTTGGTATTGTCCCTGAAAAACGTAAACGACAAATGAAACGTCTCAGAAAAACTAGTAGTGTTCCTCCAAGCCGAAAAGACGTGAGTTACATATTGATGTTCAAATTCCATTGTTTGATAAACAATTTCTTTCATCAAATTTTTCATCATTTATGTAAAAAATCGTATATCAAGATGTGTTACGTTTGTTATATATATTCGAATAAATGAAATCTATCTTAATAATCATTAAGTGTTTACTTTGGTGGATTTGTCACTAATTCGGAAACAAATTCAACAGCAGCATCACCAAACGACAGCATGAGCAACACGAAGACAAACAAATCTTTAATATGATAAGTTTTATGGTGTTATATGAATAATTGTATTTTTTCTACATATAGAGTTCAGCTCCTTTGGTAAACAAGTCAAAGGACGTTGATTCTGGGCGGAATATAGATAGACGAAGGAAGTCATCAGTATGTGTTAAATTCTGGAAAGGTTCAGCCACGCAGATGAATATTCTGGCAGCATTAATGCAAGATAATCCATTACATCATATAATCATAGATCTATCCAGAGTCACGTTCATAGATTCCGTGGGATCAAAAGTTCTTAAACAGGTATTTTTGTGATTTTGGAATTCTTATTTGCCCACATTTAAGCTCCGCCCATAAATCATTGAAGGCCACCCACATTTTGTCATTTTGTTTTTGCACCGCCCGAATCAGTAAGAAGACCCCCACACTTCTGGCACACCCCAATCAGTAAAAAGGACCACCCGCACTATGCTCCGGCACATCCCGAATCATAAAAAGACCTACCACACTTTGCCCTGGCACACCCCCAGTCAGTAAGTAGGTAAGAAGACCACCAAGACTTTGTTTTGGCAAATCCTCAATTAGTAAGTTCTCAGTGTTTCAGGAAGGCTCTTTTCCAGAGTAAACAGTTAAAATCTCACTGAAGATACGTACATACAAACATAAATTTTATAAGATACTACAATAAAAAATTAGTTACAATCTGCTATGTGTCCCGGATGCAAGTATTGCATTTTGCTTAATACTGCCCGCAGGTTTTTGTTAAATTGACCACAGCTTGATTCCGGCTATGCGGACATGGTACGAGAGGTGGTATCATTTTTTAATTATTTTCGTATTTTTTACAATTTTACCATGCATGACCTTATTTATCTGTATTTTAGCTTGTTGAAGATTACGAGGCAGTCAATATCAGTGTTTTATTCAGCTGCTGTAATGGTAAGTAAAATATTACAAAGAATACCATCTCATACACATTGTGCGTTATTTGCTTTGTTATGTTTCTGTGGTTTTGATGCCTTTTTCGACGATAATTACAATGTATGTAATATACGGCGGCTAGTTCACCAGCTGACCAGTTTTCCAGGACTGAATTCTAACCAGTACTAATGAAATATTGTTCATACTAGCATGTATTATTTAGCATTCTTTTACAAGGTATGTCTTACTTGTTAGATTATATGTACATTATATGAAGACAATTTAGTCGGTCTGTAGACTTGACACCTAGTCAAAAAGTGGGATACTAAATTTTATTGATTTACAGTGATAATAAGTTTATGACTAAATTGCTTTTGTTTTTATAAGCATAGAGTAACAGATTATGTAAACAGATGCTAGTCTATCAATGACCCTGTCTGTTTTATTTCCCCCTACTGTGGAATTAGGGGACTTTCTGGTCCATAAGTCACATGCCTCGCATTCCTGGTTCAATGACTTTAAATCGTACAGTGAGAAAAATCATGCTGTTGTTGAAGGGAGGTTTTTGCTCAAGAGAGGAATCCTCGGGAGAAGTTGTACTGTATGTATTATTAAAAAGTGTCCATTGGAGTAAGGGAGTTATTATATCAAGTGTTTGATCAATTTCAGATGAAGTATGGAGAGTTTTAGAAACTACGGATTTTCTTCCGAAACATTCAGACTTGTTTTATCTTACCGTTGACGACGCAATCAATGACGTGAACATGATCGGGAATCCCGGAAGTGACACGGATGTCAGTATTACAGTGTTTATATCTATTATTCATCGTAGTAAATTCTTGGTTTACATTTTGTTTAATGAAAGCCTTTTCTGGTATAATATTATATTATTATCTTTATCTTGGCGTCCAATGACCATTATATACAACCTGGGACAGTCTTGTTCCCCTTTTTCGTTTCTGTGGGTTTAACGAGTTTTTCAACAAATTTCACCTAACCAGTTTTCCAGGACTGTATTCCAGTAACCAGTACTAATTTATCTATAAATAAGTAGTCAGCAACTTTTCAACATAATTATGGAGTATATATTTATTTTCAAAGTTTCATAGACGATTATGAAATGCTTCGACCGAGACTCGAAACCGGATCCCCTGGTTACAAGTCCAGCGCGCTAAGCATTTGATCACGTCCGCGGTTGACAAACTCTTTGACACACTGATTACAATTAGCTTATAAGTACATTTTGTAGCTCTATATGATTAACGTCATTTGTGGTATTTTTCAGAAAAATGATAGAATGGATGTGGCTGAATACGAGGCATTAAAATCTATAGAATCACCGATATAAGACGGTAATACATAATACGTTTACATTGTATGCATAAATATAAGAGTCTTTTATCGGGTTTTACGCCTGACATCGGCAGATTGTTTTTGGTTTTTGACCGCGAACTGTTTACCTGACCAGTTTTCTTTGATTCTGTACCTTTACTAACCTTGTGCTCCTCATGTTACTGTCAAAGCAACACTTAAATTATAATTGGAAGACGCACAGTATTCTACAAATCGGCAAACCTCGGATATCATGGTGTATACATGTAGCTTTACACACTTAAATCCTTTTGTATCCTGCTAGGAGATAAAACATATAGTTTTACAAGAAGTATTTTTGTCAATTTGGAGACTACTATGAAAATATACACCGTAACATACATGTAATGATTCAGTGAAATTCTATATTTCAGTCCAGTTAAAGCACTCATCATAATACATGGCTGGTATAAACAGACAAAAACAGCGGAAGGTACATGGTTGAACTTCTCTCTGTGAAGACAAAAAACATTATATATTATACATAGCCTTGACTTATCATAAATGGCATGCACTTCACATAAGAAAAAACTTGTGTTTTATATCCTATTATTGTAGTTATCATGAATGTATATAGTTTTTCGTTGATGTATTTTTGATTACACGTTCTCGTATTGTATATAAACAAAACAAAATAGCCATGACAAAGTTATAAGGAGTCATGTGGAATTTTTTGATCAATCGATCAATCGACCAATCAACCAAATCAAATCAAATCAAATCAAATCAAATCAAATCAAATCAATCAATCAATCAATCAATTATTTCAGAATTGTTTAATACAGTACATCATCACATTTATATATTTTACACATACATGTAAATACGTATTATATTACTGACACTATCACTGATGGTAGTGATTTTTTTATTACATGTTCCTATTACAAATGGTGAATGATAACAATATATTCCTGTATTCCATATTGTATATTTGTAATCATATTATATATTATATTTACTTTTCAAATGAACAAATTACATTTCTACGACCAACAACTTTAGATCTTGTTTTTTTTTATTTCTTGTGTAAATTATCTCATAACAGCCTAAGTGACCGAACATTATTTCACTCGCCACAGTAATTGTAAACCATTAGTTGTCTAAATCATTTGAAAAAAAGTATAAGAGATGTATGTAGGCATAATGTTGTTGCCTTGTTGTCACGGACTCAAACAGACGAAATAGTAACGAAAGAGAAACACTCAGTAGTCTATGGGATATCATGTAAACATTGAGATGTTTGGAATAATATACCAATTGGTAATCGGCAAAAATAACAAACTTGAAACATTCTACTGGAACTTTGAATGTGTACCAACGGTCAAAAGTACTAGTACATGAATATTATCCGAATGCAAACAGACAAAAATTAGACAGGAGATGTCAACAGTCAACTATTATTAAGGATATGCCAACAGACAATAGTAATAAGGGAGATGGCTTTTAGGAAAAGACAGACAGGGGAGCTTTGCATGACCGTGCTACCATATACACGCATCATGCGGGTTTTCCGTCCCTCGACACTGAGGGACGAAAGAAAGATAGACGCAATGCGTCTGATGATGACGGCCTATAATGGTCTTTCATGATTTATTCTAACAAAATATGCACCTTTTATACGAACGCGATAACACCTCGAAAAAGTTGACAAAATGTGAATAACAATAGGCTTTGAACTTATTTGCATGTCTAGTAATTTCACTGTAAGATGAAATCAATTTCCATTTTCAATGGCGCTTCGCATTGTAATATACAATAAATTAATGAAGTTTGGTAATATTCGAAACGTGAATTTAAGTAATATTAATGAATTTTTGCATGTTTAGGTCGTGTTTTACCTCTACGTACTCAATATGAGTACCCCCGGGGCATGATATATACACTCTATACAAATCCATATCCTTTATGAAGGCGTGTCACACCTCGCTTCGGTCAACGTGTTCATCGCAAAAAGTAAATACGCAACATATCATATATAACTATGTATCTAAAATAAAACCCAGCCATTTACTACTTGTATTTCTATCATACTCTCAGAAATATATACAGTTTAATCAGTGCTAACAGACACCCGTGAACAACGGAAACCTGTCCACATCAGACGAAAAACGCTCTTTGATTAGCCGTATATAACGGACATGTCCCAACCGCGGACAGTTGACATCAAAATAGCTAAATTGTTTCCCGAAATGACAATTGGACCTTCAAGACCAAATCTTTAGCAGGTCTTAAGTCTTATTCAGTCAAGAATAGCAGTGACGCAAGAATCAGTGGCTTTATGCTTAGATCGCGTATCAGTTACATATAGTAAATACAATATAATACATTTGATTTATTTACAAACAAGTTAAAACTCCCTTTCTTAAAACGTCGATGATATATAAAGCAGAGTGATTCAAATGATAGAGAAACACACAGTTTTACCATTATCCAAATAAAACTGTTGAAAAGAATTATAATGTGACTCGCTCGGCCCAATTTAATTTTGTACTGTTTATCCTGCAGTAAGAAACGGTATAGCCGGCGCCAAAGCAGAGCGTTGGTGTATTTTTTTCTGTCGTACCTCAAAAAAATGTGAAACTTAAGAATGGTCTCAAAGTTTAAATCTCATGTGTTGTTATAAATTAAAGCTAACTATAATACTTAACGACAATGCAAACCATATATCATTCAGTGACCAATCTGTACATTAATTTGTATTTAAACATCGAGCAGCGTTATATCCCCCCCCACAAAAAAATGAAAACTGAAGTTTGTTTATTACTATGTGGATTTTAGCCGAGGTAACTGCCACTGCGTGCCTCAGTGTAACTAGAACCATGCTAATAGAAAGTATTGCAATTGGGCGACTTTATGTACTAATGAATGTAGTATTTCATCTGTTTCTTTTTATAACATAAATCACCCTATTATGACCGACTTTAACTGCCACATCATTTTAATGTCTTGTTCTCAAAGCGAACAAGTCAGCAAATAATAAAATGAAGAAAAAAAATCGCAAACAATATTAATAACAACATTAAAAACAACATTAATAACAACATTAAAAACAACATTAAGAACAACATTAAAACCAACATTAATAACAACATTAAAATCAACATTAATAACAACATTAAAGTCAACATTAATAACAACATTAAAAAACAACAACATTAATAACAACATTAAAACCAACATTAATTACAACATTAAAATCAACATTAATAACAACATTAAAAACAACATTAATAACAACATTTAAAAAAAACATTAATAACAACATTAACAACATTATTAAGAGCAATATTATCAACAAAAACATTAACAACAATATTGAAAACATTATTAACAACTCCATTGACAACAACATTTGCAACACTCCTTTCTCCAACGTTGAAAACAACACATTGAAATAATAAATGTGTATAAAAACCTCCGTTTTAAAATCACCTTTACGACCATAATAAACAGGTCTGGACATTGTCAGCAAAAACTTATATTGTGATACATGTGTATCAATTAGCCACCGAAGTAATATTTATATCAATACATTAAAACCGAAAACCGGAATTCTCTGAAAATGGGTTCTATTTTGTTCGGATTTTATCAAAAGGTCTCTGAAAACCGGAATTCTCAGAAAATAAACTTTTGGCCTTGTTCGGAAGGGATCCGGTTATCAGAGGTTTTTCTGTTTTAAGCTTATCACATTATTGAGTTATAACCAGAAGACAATGAGTGTTCGTAATTGTGAGGTGATCTCAATTTTGTAATAGACGCTGACTATTTACCATGCTAGAAAACATGTACATATATGTAAATTATGCGAGACTCGTATCATTGTAGTACACAGTCATACACGAAGAGAAATAAATTCAATGTTTACAAGGCCAACACAATGGCAAGATTAAACGTCATGACAAATAGGGGATTTTTTCACTCATTCTAAATTGATGATCTGCTAACATGAGTCATTAAACCACATCCTATAAAATACCCAGGAGCTTTTAGCTGGTCAGAATAACTTGCAATGAACAACTTGTTTTTTTAACTCTTAATTTTGTAAATTATACAAATGTACAAGATAGAGAACTATCTGATATATTTTTGAAATGTGATACTTGTAAATAGTTTACCCGGATATTGAAGCATTTCCTAACAGAGCCTTCCATCTATTTGTTTTTTGGAAATCGTTCGACACGCATTTAGAGTAAGTCAATTTTATCACCTTGTTATTTGGATAAAACAACTTAAAATTTCCCCAGGTCCGCCATGTAGATAATATGTTTGTTATTTAGATATGAAGACTCGAAATTATATTTTTCCATCATTGAACTGGACGATGTATATACCCCGTTATCAACTACATGGTATATCGTGCCTTCCGTTAATCATCACAGAAACGATGATGCTAATAATGATGATGATGCCGATAGTGACGATGATGACGATGATAATAAATGTGATAATTGTGATAATTGTTTTTAATGACTACGATGACGACGGTGGTGTTGATAGTAATGCCGCTGGTGGTGATGATAATGATTAATGATGATGATTATTATGATAATGATGACGATGACGTTTGATGATGATGATGATGATGATGGTGATGATTATCACACTAGTAACCATTACCGCAATAGAAATAAGATTCTTCTCTGTTTGTTTTAACCCTGGTGCATGCTGGTTTACATGGCATGGTATTTTCAAAGGTTGTTTCCTTATATTTATGTACTTCACCGTGTAGTAATTTTTGTCAAAATCGAAATAAATCTATCTACCCAATCACATTGTTTCAGCTTAATGTAAATTTGGGTATACACGACGTATTATTTTGTGAATAACTGGTGCATGTATGATACTGCACGTCCCGGTACCTACACACTAATTGTACCATTGAAATAAATGACATGATACATTCTAATTACATAAGGTAAAAAATTTATGGTCCTTGGTCACAAAGTCACCGCATCATTACTGTCAGTGAACTAACCGCGGTCGTTTGTTGAACATCAGAACTGATGTCCTGCAACGCGCTTACAACAGTATTAATTTTTTTTTCACTTTTCGGATTGGAATTATAATCTAACGTTTGAGGAATAATTATAGGTATACTTGTATTTTTTGGACTTAAAAATAATTGTGTATTATGATATTTTTTCGGAGATACTTTGCGTGATTTTCTTTCTTTTAATCGCTGATATTTACATTTTTATTTTTTCCCAATAGGTTCAACATTAATCGACTTTCTCTTTTGAAAAATGCATTTTAATTGGTAGAATTATCGTCTCCCTGGGTCACGGCTGTCTGAATGCCCATTTTTTCCCCCCATTTTCTTAAATTTTCCATATTTTTAAGATAAGTTGCTTCTGTTTTATATCTTTGCAGTCAATTATTTTCTTTAGCTTTTTTAGACTTTTCGAGTTGCAGCTAAAATTCCCCGACAAAGACCAGCCCGTCGTCCCTAATGTCAAAGGCCCGTTAGCACTTTGAATTTAGAAATACAGAACAATAGATAAATGATAGTAAAATATAAGAAATATATTCTATTTGCTCTAAAACGATATTTACATTATATTGATAATGCCTTTCTTTAGCCATATCTTATACATGTCAATTTTGTCAGACACTTTTTCTTATTTTTCTGCAATATAATTGAAATATTACGTACACTGTGCTACATTTTTTATATGTACTTCGTAATTAAAATAGAAAATTTCGGAATGTTTTTATCTGCAAGTAAATCTCAGTTTAACTGAATTATTCGAAAAATAAAAAAAAATGAAGTAAGTAACATAAGACCTACTTTAAATTTTAACACCCAAAAAGCTAATTGGGCTTTAATTAATTCATAATGCTATTTGTTTCTGCCTATAGTTTATGATTCAGTATTACACTCATAAAAAAGATGCTGTTAAATGATTCACACAAATGTTGGTATTGTACAAGTTCTGTCTTTGATAGTTACATTCAATACTCTAATCTACCAAAGCGCGCATTCTGATGTTCATGTTGGTTAAAAAATCTTTTTTCGAGATTTTGCACGGATACTAATATTTTACATTTTCAAACCACTTTGCTTCGTTTTGGCTTTGCACCTTCTTATCGTTTGTTTCATTAAAGTGGAAGTTTCCCTTTAACCTTTGAAAATGACTTCAATGCATATTTATAGGGACGATGACTCGGTATACTGCTATCGTGTTTGGAAAATCTCCTGGTGAAATATTTTCTATCACAGAGATCTATAAATATGTTATTTGTTAAAAAAAATTACCCTTCCATTTTGAAACAATAACTTGGGACATTAAATATCAAATATCATTAATTTCTTTGCCTAGTTATTTTTCTAGCTCATTGCTCATTGTTTAGGATCTTATGGAAGATTGATTGTTTAGTATATTGTTAAATAAGTTTCCTCGTAAAATAAAGTCTTTATCATTATTTATTATTATTATATTATTATTGAGGATGTAATTCCTAAAAGCTCTCTCACAAAAAAATTTCAGATCCGTATTTGTTTGTATCATGTCGCTTCATATCGAATTTAACATGCTTGGGGTCATTTTTTGGGATATGTACGGTTGTTCAGCTTTCCATAACCGTCACTGGCTCGGTTAATATAATTATTACACTCTGACTACAGAAATCACAACCAAACATTACATATTTACATGTAATTCAGCTTCGCGTCAATCATGTTATGATGCGCTGTTTATAAATCTTCATGTTAAGGTATCAGATGTATAATATGAAGTGTTCAGGATTGCATTCTAAATATTGCCATTCTTTTGTACATCCAGTAGTACACTCACAGGTGAATTTTTAAAAACTGTCACCATTAGTTAAGAGAGTTACGACCATTTTTGTTCCTCTTCCCCCATCGTAAAATAGTACCTTAAAATCTAACGAAGACACCTGTATGAAAATTGATCTACCTCTATAACAGATGACACAATAAATGCAAAAAGGTATATTAGTCTCAGGGAAACCAATATTTAGTCAATTCAAAGTATAGATAATGATGTTTGGAACTACTATGTTGCAGAAAAAATGAAAAATATAACCCCGCCCCTTTAAGATTTAGTGAAGATTTTTGATTATTACCAAAAAGTAACAAATTGATAAGTATCACTAAGATAAAACTAAAGCGGGACAACGCCAGACATTTTCTCAAAATTAACTACTGTGTGTGTATAATGTCTATAGCAAATTTAAAAAGTTTCACCATCTGGTTTTGAAAAGATGAGTGTCAGAAATCCATGGTTACTTGATTTTCGTTAATTAACGATGTATAAATTCCTATAATCTAAAAAAAATATTTTGGTATATATATTTTCCTTCATATTACTGTGTTAATTCATGTTCTAAGTACAAAACATTACCTAAAAACTAAAAAAAGGAAAAAAATTGGTCCCCAGTGGGGTTTGAACCCATGACCCTCAAGGAATTTGTCAATTATGAAATTGAGTACTCTTCAAAATGGAGGTAATGCATTATACATCTAATTGAAAAATTTATATGTATATATGTAAAAATTAATCTTCTATGATATTCCATTTGACGTAGGGTTTGCTTCTCATTTTGTCTTTGTCTGTTGATAACAAAATACCTGACTTATTATGTATTGGGAAAGAAGTTCTGCACATTTAAAATGCATTTTTTAGTAATCGTACATTATATCGAACCCTTTTTTAAAGATTTTTTATATTTGCATAGATGTAGATCTGCTGTTTTAGCATTTAACATTTTTTCTCTAATACATGCTTTAAATAATTAACGCAAATATTTGTTTTCTCTCAATTTATAAAAAGGCTTTGCTTTAATCAATAATACTTCGAAATATTTTTTTGTTATTGATAATCATGTGCGAAAAAAAACCTGTGGAACGAAAACTTATCCGCTGAGCCCATACTTGAACTAAATCTTGTCCGAGCCTCAATGGTGAGCGCATGTATTCAGACTGTCATATTAAATTCTCTTAAAAACTGTCCTGGAATACTATAGGCGTTATATTTTCATAATTGTTTTTCTTATGCAATGATAAAGCGCGACCTTTAAGCCACGAATGCAAAACTCACCCGTAATTTCCAGGGTAATTTAGAATGTCTGTACCAATGAGGAGCTTATGTTCTTCCATTTAAAAACTTCATATGGTAATATTATATTTCAACGCATTAATTTTTTGTACCTTCACAATTGTTCTCGTATGTCTCTTCTCTCCAATATGAATTCAAAGTTTATGAAAGTGTTTCCCATTAGTTCACATTTTGTACATTTTAAAAAAATAGAATAAGATTGTTTGAATAAATGTTCGATCGCTTAACATGTAACACTTTTGAGACATTAAATATGATAGGACACTTTCATTGTTTAAACAACGATATATTAAATTGTTAGATTTGTTTAAATTTTCGTGAAATTCTGAGCTAATTTTATCTAAATACTTTCTATCAATATTCGCATAGATACGATTATTTTCCTATGCAAGTTCGTTGTTTTATATTATTTCTTTTCTTGGTGATAATTTCGTGTGACCAATCATATTGTAATAAAGTTTAAATAAACAGACCAGGCTCTGTCCTTTAACTGACGTTTAGGATTTTTACGTCAGTTTTCATACCGAAAATATTGTACTGATGCTACCTTTGAAAAAAACATTATACGACTAAATAAATGTACATAAAGTTATAAACACGCAATCACAATATCAACCAATCCTGATTGTTAAAAATACAAAATTCAATTTGCAATTGATAACCATAAACTCGTTTTCTTCGGACGATTATGCACGCAGATTACCTTGCAAGTTTACTTACCTTTTGATAAGGAAATATTTACTCGGCGACTTAATGAGACACATTAAAGACCCGTTTGAAGCCATTTCAGATTTGGGGCTTATTTGATATTTTGTCTGACATCGGGGGAGGGAGGGGCCAGATAATCAGAGATAGCCAATATTGATAACCATTACATCCGAAATTATGGGGGACGACTAAGTTCCCCTTGGACACCGACGGTTCAAACGACCATGCCATTAAAACGATGGACAAGTGTGTTTTTATCCCTGATGCCCTGAAGCTGATACAAAATTGTTCCTTGATAACAGAGATGTATTAATTCATTGACACTGGTTCCTTCAGTGTAACCATTAACTGGAAATAATGTTAGACTAACAGTTGACTAAGCTATCGTCGTTTAGCAAAAGGCCGTCTACCAAGTGTGAACTACCTATCAAAGAGCGACAACTCAAGTGAATTATTAAAAACCGTACTTTTACACACACAGTTGCTTCCCATTTACTAACTGCGATGATCATAGTATTGCTCCGATACGATGAACAGTATCGTGTTTGTTCAGCATGGGCTTAAAATGAAATAGATCGCCTAACTACTACCCGAAGCTATTTGCCAGAGCATACGTTATTTTATACCTCGTACATATTTTATGTACATGATCATTTTTGCGCTGGTGTTGTAACTTGAAAACTAAGTGCAGAAACGTTTATTTGCATTTATATTCATTTCTATAAATGTTTCAAGTATGCACTTGCATTTATTGTATGTTGTTCTATGTCATTCCGTGCTTACTCTGTGCTCAGCAATAATGGGAAAAGGTATAACATTGAACAGGACGGTGTTTATATGTGCAATTGAACTTCATGGGGTACATTGATTTCTATTAATCTTAACAAAAATGATGGTGATAATGAATGTGATTTGGGTGATGATGGTGATAATGAATGTGATTTGGGTGATGATGATGATAATAATGATAATGATGATGATGATGATTGCGATGAAAATGATGATGATGACGATGACGATGATGATGACGTTGACGATGATGATTACGATGACGGTGACAATTATGATGATGATGATGATGGTGATGATGATGATTGTGATTGCGATGATGAAAATGATGATGATGATGATGATGATGATAATAATGATAATGATGATGATGATGATGATTGCGATGAAAATGATGATGATGACGATGATGATGACGTTGACGATGATGATTACGATGACGGTGACAATTATGATGATGATGATGATGGTGATGAAGTCGACATTGAGAACAACTACATCAAATAAGAAATAATGATAATAATAATGTAGCTGATGATAACTGCAAAATGTCACGTGATTCAGTACATGTTCCGTGTGTTTCTGCGTGATGCAGTATATACTACACGTGTTCCCATGAGCTATGAGATGGGTGTTTCGATTTTGTTTTATTTCTGTTCAATACTTTGAAAAACAGACAAACAAACAACACTGGTGTAACTAAGACACAGATAGAGATGGTTTGGACATGACATTTAGTGACGTCACGGGAATCTGATACTTTTGTTATCGCCCGATCAAACAAGTTCACACCATACGTGTTAGCCAAAAAACATTGTTATTTTCTATCAACAATGAAACGAAAATTTCGGTTTATTGTGGTGTTGAACCAGTTTTGTTTGGATTTTATTTATTTATTTGTAAATGGACTATTCTGCAATGAGTTGGAAAGTTTTATTTCATTGAACTCGACTACATGCGCACAGAGAAAGTTCAGGGACATCCTTAATGCTAGTGAAAATGATGAAATATCAGGTAGGCGTATGTCTGTATAAATTAATATCGACTTCTAGAAGTTAGTATATAAATGAACTGTGTGCAATAATCATATTAATTTTAGAACTTAACTTTTATATATAATCTGTCTGTTCAAAAACTATAATACAAAGCTATAATTCATATTCTATATACTAGTACATTAAGATTTATAATAATTTATAATTTGTTCTGCTTGTTTTTTTATTAAACCATTTATTTGTATACATGTACGTCTCAAACACACAGCGTTCACAAGCGTTACGTCCACGGAAGTGTAACGGCCCCACCTTCCTCATCTTCTAACCAAACTCTACAGTCTCAGAACCTCTGATCATCTGAAAGCACTTGACGAATTGTCATTTTTAGGGCAGAAAATTACTTATGCGTTGGTGTGTATGTTGACCGACTTTAGGGTTTTGCAATGAAAATATCAAATACACATTTTTTTGGATGGTAAGTAGAACCAGGAAAACAGTTCGAAAAGAGTAGGGATACACTAGTAAATGCCTGGCCCCAGTTTCACGAACAAAATTGAGTAGAAACTCAATAATGGGCTCAAGTATTTTTTCTGTCTAGAAATCTTGTGTCACTGACTAGAAATGTTATCATTTATTTTATGATATACTTAGGACATGTTAAACATGCCAACATCAATTATTTTTGGTTCAGAGTACAAATTAAGGCTCAAAACTCATTTTTCATTTGAGTCGAAAGTCCAATATCCAATAACAGACTCAAATCATTTTTATTCAATTATTCCATATAAAAAGACTATTGTTAGATTGAAATTGTGGGAAACTGTAATTAGACCATAGTTGTACCTTCTTTTAATGCCACTTTTAGAATAAAATACATTAATATAGAGAAATAATTGGTACAATAAATAAGTAGAGTTAGAGCAAAAACTTAAGTTTTTTTGTGAAACTGGGGCCTGGTTCTCATGTATCTTCTCTCCCCCCCCTCTCCCCCCTCTCCCCCGCCCCCTCTCTCTCTGGGGTGACTCTGAAATGACCATAGCTGTCGAATAGGCCGTTAAACATAAGATAAATAAATGAAATATTCAAAAAAATCATTTTCCTGAATATAATTTTATGTATCAGCGATAGTGGTTTTTTAACGTTGTTTCTTTGAAGGGAGATAATTCCATGTATATGTTTACTTCTTAAAGGCGAGCATGACAGACGACTGGCTTAATTATTGACTTACGATATCGATTGACTTATCATATAGGGCATTTATAAAATGTGCTCATTTTACGTGATGGGATTTTTTTAAATGAAGTTTCATAACTGTTTTATGTCAGTGATATAACATCAATGGCTTACATGTAAGAATTCAGCTTTGCGCAGTGGCGGTACCATAGCCAATGAGGTCTATCCGAGGCGTGGTTATTGCTAGTTGAAAACTATACCCAATACCCCGCGCCGTCGTCCTGAAATACGGACGGCGAGTGCAATTTATGAACGCTCCTACGGGGGCAACTATAAATCTACAATGATAATAACGTAAGTTTCTTAAGATATGCAAACAATTGTAGCAAATAATTACGTATGTAGTGTAATAATGATTATATCATGTGAACGCGAAGTCTCGCGCTTTAATTTTACTCCTGTCACTTGAAATGCTCCTCAACTTGAACGTAGTAATATGAAGTATCGCGGAAATACGGTACGAAGGATCGATGTTATAAAACTTGAGATCGATCACCGTGCTCAAATCTCATACCTTGTCATTTAATGTGTCTAGTTTAATTATGATCAGAAAATAAAGATACTATTGACACTTTTTAAAGTCTGACAGCATATTTGATCTAAAACACTAATCAGCTCTATCTTTTCAAACGTTATACATTGTATTTTCAGAATATAACAGAGATTTGAGCATGGCTCTCAAGACGTGTAACCTTGGAGCTTGATCTTTGTGAACTTTTTATCATATATTATTTATAACTCATAGTCAGTGATGTATTGGATAGGTTTATTTAATCACCCCAAAATTCAAATTCAAGGGCAGATAACTCAAAACGAATTCGTCAATCCCCATTTTTTTTTCGCTTAAAATGTTTCTGTTAATCATACATATATGCTATGATCATGCAAAGTTAAAACGAATTCATGAATCTTTTTTCATTTTCCCTATATGTCTATGTGCAAAAAAAACCTGGAATCTGCAGCAAATGTCTTTAATACAGTGTCTTGTATTTTTGGTATATTAATGTATGATATATACACAAACAGGTCGGTGCCTGTCAGTGACGTCATTTCTTTCATAATGCAAGCATTCGCACTGGTTCCCTTGATCATATTATGAAGCCTGGAACCAAATAAAGATAATATTACGCACGAGGAAAACGTGCGTTTATATATTACAGTGTTGGCATTGTAGTCTTATTGTACTTTAATTCTTATAAATAAAACATTTCATGCAAAAATCTTCATCAGAACACTTGAAAGTCGACGGTGTTGCGGTTAAGTGCTTAGGTCGTGCTGTGGTTAAATGCTTACGTAATCGTATAAAAAATAAATATTTAAGATGATTTAAGACATATCAGTTCGATGTAGGATGCGTTTAACTTGAAATCTAGCTCGTCTGTAGTCCGTTAAATGATTAAGAACAGATAATTTATTGGTTTGGTGACATCGAAGTTCGTTCAGCGTCAATGATAAATCGTTAAAAGATCATAATGTTTTGTTCAAGGTGTATGCCTCTGCCCGTATGACGTAATATCATGATTTATGTTTTACCTTTAATATGATTTATATTATGGCAAAGATAATTCCGAAAGTATAGAATGGTTAAGTCCATGGTAAGCGTATTTCCTCCAATAAACGCCCTTACTCCCTTTTTCAGAGAGTAATAATAATCACATGATAAGTAATGAACGCTTTAATAATATTAACTCCAAGATACAACCAATGCACCCAAAATCATCCAAACAGAAACTCGAACACTTAAAATAATTGAATGTCTAAAATTGCAACTTATGGAGCGTTTATTAGGAGATGTTCGATGTCCTATTTATAGTGAGGGGCAATAAGAAGGCGTATTTTACATTTTCATAAAATTAAATTGATGTATTGTCTGTCAGCCCACATTTCCGGCGTTGTATACCTTATTTGCCTATCTAACTAAAAGCTCATATTTCAGATTTCTAAGGACCGGATACAGCACACTAGGAATCCACTATATTAACCCAAAAAAATTGATACAAAAAAAACTAAAAAAAAACTAAAACAACAAACGAGTGATACTAGATATTTTCATAAATAAAGAATGACTTACTGAATATCATTTATACACTGTTACAATTATATTTTATTAGTTAATACGTTTATGATATATCTATTAAACCCTTTTTTGCATATATCGTAAAACTAAGATATATTGTCCACCCCTATATATGGGACTACGAAGAAATATGACCTTAAGTCTGAGGCGGGAACCAGTTTATTGAGATCGCTTTTTTATACCACTTCCGCCAATTTCGAAATAAATTAACTCATAGAAATGCCGCATCCAAACAGACTGGTAATTTGTTCAGTTCCGTAATTGTAAAATATTAGCTTGAACAAACTCCCGTTAATTCTGAGTTACTTATCGTCAAGAATTAGCAGACTACATAAAATCCACGCAATCCGGACTCCTCATTCCGGACTTCACAAACATGTAAAGTCAAACCTGTGAACAAAGGCTATCCTTGGGAAAGATATAATGTGGCCTTTATTGAAAGGTGATCTTTAATCAGAGGTCGTTTTATTCTTAATAACCAGTGGCGTTTTTTAAAAGAATGACCTTTATTCACAGGGTGGACTTTATTTGAAGGTGGCTGCTGACACATGCTCGACTGCAAATTTTTTGCAGAAACGTGCATTGGCTCAGATTTTCATCAGGTGCATTTATTTCTATAATTTCATAATCTGCGTGTGGGACAATATTATATGTGCGGGCGTGCGTATACGATCAGTCAGGCAATTTTGTACACTGCATTTCTTAGGCAAGCTCTGCACTCACGTAGAATTTTGATCATAAAATTAATGCACGTATGAACTGAAAATTAATCGCGTGAAGCCATAGTTCCCTGTGTCAGTGAACAGGTTGCATCGAGCTGTAAAGGAAGGAAATCAAGGTTTATGTAAGTCGTATGTGTACATAATTATTTTATAATCATGATAATAAATGTTATATAACGATATGAAAATGAAGATAAAATATTGCGAAAATACCACTGCTAGTTATTAATTACAATTATGATAATTAAGAAAATAACATCATAATAATTATTATGATAATAATGGTGATGATAATTATGATGATATTAAATTGGAACTAAAATTTTATTTTACCATTTTTTTCTGTAAATTTATCAATAAAAACAAAAATCTTTATTTCGAAAATCTGTTTTACCATTTTAATTTATTCATGTTTTTCAGTGAATTAATCTATAAAAAGAGAAAGCTTTATAACGAAACTCAGTTTAAAAATCATTATATTTCAGCTGCATCAATATTTCATACGTATCATGAATTGTACTTCTAATATGTTGTTATACACGCCATCACTTTCCGTCAAGTATTATGATAGTAATCGTAAAGTGCGAGCAGTCTACCCCCGCAAGTTGTCATCATTGATAGGGAAAACTAATTTGATCACAAAGTAATAAAATAGTCTTAATTTTTGGAATAAACTATATTTAGACTAAGTTAAAGCTTCTTGATTTTATTTTACTTTCTTAACGTATGATACGCACATATCACAAACCAAAAAAGTAAATGATTCGAAAATGTATATTTATTCTCATTAATTGTCATTGTATTAGAAGTTAGAAACATAATTATGTTTTAGCTACTAAAATAGCATCACATCATTGCATATATTTGCCAATAAATCGTTCCGGAATATAAGTAGCCATCTCATCCCCGTATCTCGTTTATTAACACTGTACATATTTACACAGTCGTAATTTCAATAATGCAATTTAAAACATTTGTGCGAGCTTTTCCAGCTTTAACAGTGCCGAGAGGGAGACCCTAAGCTTACACCAGGGTATGACCACCAACCTGTCGTAAGCTGGCAGGGCTGCTTCCTTACTTGTGAAACTTGGTCCTTGGTGGTATTCGAACTCCCAGTGATGATAGGCCAGTGATTACTAGTCTGAGACCTTTACCCCACGGCCACAGTAGTCCCCGTAAATCATTTGTCAAATCCTTACAAAAAATCTTAAGAAACGTATCAGATACATTTCTTAATTATAATGTAAATTAACTGCACTTTTTACGTGCGTAAAACATTAACAAAAAAGTTAAATTTATTTATAGTTTTTGTTAGTTTTCATTTAATTCGTTTAAATAATAATATCCGACATTTTTTCGTTTACTAGTAGTGGTTGAAATTAGCAGTTTTAAAGTTAAATGGCTTGGCGATTCAAATTGCGAACTTGTAACAACACAGCCACATTTCTGCAATTCTATACTTTTCTATGTATGTTTTTCATTTATTGGTTGAAATTCAATTCGCATGTTTTAAAAATATTTGCGAATCATATAGAGTATACTTAAAAAGACAGTTTCATCTTTTCGCCATCCAATGTTTCCCATTAATTGGTTGAGTCCTTGATTTTAATGGCCTTACTCCGTGTAAATCATGATGAAACAATGTAATGTTATGAACTTTAAATGTAACTTTTAATGCAACCCAACGTAGCTCAATAATTTATTTTCTAGCTTTGCAGTTGACAATCCTATAATATGATATATCATATCTCCTAGTTTCTACCTTTGCCGTTGATTGATGTGCACTTTCACCGGGGTTATTGTATATCAAAAATAATGTTTTAGTTCATCGTAAATCTGCCTTTTCAACTTTTAACAGCATTTTCTGCATGTTAAGCTCAGCTATTTTTGCACCATTTTTTGTTCTTTAAACATACGACGGTCGTAAACTGTCGAAATAATGTGCGTTAAGATATGATGGGCAGGTAGAAATAATGTTTATTTGTCTTGGTAAAGTTTGTAAACAAATACTTGAAATAACATTTCGGCAAAACAAACTATTTGAGTTTACCGTGGGATATATAAAAATGAATGATATATAGTAAGAAAAGTCTCAGTTTGCCACTTGTAAATCTTCACGTCTGTTTTGCCATAGGCGCTCTGTGCCGATTTTTGTCAAAAAAGTATATATGTAATAAAATACATATAATGTATGGTTGTGGTCAAGACTACGCGAGGCACGATTTATTTTTTATGAATGACTGATTTAATGTTTCTAACTATGTGATCAAGGATTGCATGCATTCAGCCGAATCTTTGAGCCGAAAGAAACAAGACATGTACATTTCTACTGTTCATGTTTCTATTTACTTCATTGTAGATTCGTTTGTATGCCCCTGTATCGATAGATCGGGAGCATATTGTTTTTGGCCTGTCTGTTAGTTTTTGTTTGTATCAAACTTTAACCTTGCCTATAAAACTAAAACGTTTCCACATATACAATCATCAAACTTCATACGGTTGTTCCTCGTGACAACCTCTACAGGATCTGTCTATTTTCAGGTCAGTAGGTCAAAGTTCAAGGTCATCCTGGGGATATTATGCTTTAAAAACATATCTTGTTATATGTGCATTTTGTGTTTATTGGTTGACTTCTAAAGAGACAGATCCTAAAATAAACAAATTGAATATGTCTCATGTGGTATCTCGACACATGTAACAGTAAAACCAGACTAAGACGTGCATGCCCCAGTTACAGTGAAAGTCTTTATAATAAACCATTTTCTTAAAAAACAAATAGTCAAACCTGTGTTAGCGGCCACCACCAAATAAAGGCCATTCTATGAATAAGGCCATTTCTCGATAACCTGGAGTCATTAATTATTTAGAACAAAATGACATCCGAATAAAAGTCACCTGTAAATAAAAGTCACCTGTAAATAAAGGTCACCTGTAAATAAAGGTCACATTATATCTTTCCCGAGGGTGACCTTTGTTCACAGGTTTGACTGTAATTTTACTAACATTTTCATTAAAAAAGTAGTGGCTTTGTAACAAATATGAAGTCATCGTTTATTTGAGTATTTTAATCTTAAATACTCGATATCTGTAATTAATAAATGAATAGTAGCTTAAAGGGGCATGCCCAGGAACTGCTGAGTCTTTTTTTTCGTACACCAAAAATGGGTTTGTCACTTGTAAAACCAATTATTACCGAAAAGTCAAAGAAGAATGTGCGTTCAAAAATGACCATATAACGCGCGCGTTGGTATTTGTATGTCGGTTTGAATAAAAGGCTGTAAGCCTTTTATTGACGACAACGATATTTCCTATACGACTGAGAGTTTAACTGAGCATGTGTGCTGCCTTTCAAGTGAACATAACAAGAGAAATACTTACCATTTCAGTATGTTGACATTTTTTCCGCGATATTTTCGGTTTTGACACATACCGAAAGGGTCGAGTTGTGAAAATGACGAATAATATCTGAGGCCGAAATCGGCAGGTTTGGTAAATCTTGAAATGTGTATTTTGAGTAAACTAGCGGGATATTTTGTTAATATTTTACAGGGCTTTCATTAATTGATTTAGGCATGATACCAATTCGATCGCTATTCGAGACACTTCAGTTCCAGGGCATGCCCCTTTAACACCGCAATTACAAATTCTATGTATTTCTCTGATTTCAAAATAGCTGATACAATATGAGAAATACTAATTCTATGTGAACAATGATAAAAACTACAGACAATATCTGAAAGATTAAACAAGCAAAACACTTGTTAACGCGTCTTCGGTGAAATGTTTCATCACGTACAGAAGTCAACAACGGTTCAAATTCAAAAGAACTGAAAAAATAAGCCAGTAGTCTTACTTAATTCAATCAAATC